>NC_061164.1:34215316-34227816 GCF_022113875.1 Hydra vulgaris
ATAACTACTCAGGTGTGTATGAATACTTATGAGCTTTCTTATATAAATACCTATCTGTTAAGGTTTTTTTCCATTGATTTTCAATATCATTTTTTATTCTATTTGCATCATATCTGTGTTTTATTTTTTCATTGTGTGGGTTAGGTAAATTGATCTTCATAGTCTTTGTGAATGTAGTGGAAAATTTTGTATTAAAGTTTGCTCTGTGCTTTATGAGTTGCGATTAAAAGTTTTTTCTGCTTATACATTCCTCTTTTTTCTGCTTTTTATTTGAATCTTTTACATTTGACAGGAAACTTTTCTAACACTTCTTTTAATCTTTTGTTAGCTATGCATCCGTGACAGTTAAAAAGGCTATGAAGCATTTTTGAGCTTCCTAAGTTATTAAATCTTTCTTTGGAAAAGGTAAGCAAAATATCTTTCAAATACAATTTTGACCTGGACCCCCCTAAGTTTTTTATATGGTTAACAATAACCGGGCTTTTTTTTTATTTGTTCATAATCAAAGTGAACTATAGGATTTTTTTCAATATAAATTTTGTATTGATGATTTAGCACTCTTGATCTAAAAACTTTATAGTTTTCATTTACTAAATGTTTGATTTTATGTTTTTCAGTTAAAGCTTTATATACTGCAACTTTACAATAGACAGCTCTGACATAACAAAAGATTGAGTTGATTTTATTATAAATCTGTTGTTTACTTGTATTCTAAATTTGGTTTACATTCTTCCCGCTATTTTACATGTTTACAATAATCTATGATAATTTAAAGACCGGAATTTTAGTTTAATAGTTTTATGGCATTATAAAATAGGGGTGGATTATATCACAGTATTGTTCAAATTTTGAACTTAGACTTTTAAATAAACCCTAAGAGGTTTAACTTTAAATGTCTAACTGGTCGTATGTCAATTTGTGTGTTCTTCACACTCAAATTAATAAAAACTTCCACATAAAATGGAAAAAACAGATTTTAAACGTGAAGTAACTAATTTTTTTCGACCTTTAATATGTTTGCAGACATATGACTGGTTAGAAATTAAACATAAAACTTGTAAATTGTTTGAAAAACTTGTTTTCTCAAATTAATGTTTTATCTTCGTTGAGAGCAACGCCATTTTATACCAAAATATGGTACGTCAACTATTAAGCAAAATTTTATATCTAAACTTGTGTAATTAAAAAAAAAATTAACTTTATTTGATTTAAGACATACTAAAGCGCTGGTGGGAAAAAAAAAATTAAAAAAAAATAAATTATTTGTGCTAAAAAAATGCAGTCAAACATTGCGTTTTTATAAAAACGCAAAATTCGCGTATTTTCCAGAACATGCATTAACGGCGTTGAGTATGCCAATATTTTCAAAATGTTTTAGCGCACTTATGCCAATTCGCACATATGCCAGTTCGTACTTATGCCAGTTTTTGCAACGCTTCGCACTTATGCCAGTTCGCACATATGCTAACTCGCGCTTATTCTAGTTCGCGCTTACGCCATTTGCATTTATGCCAGTTCGCACTTATGAAATTCGCGCTTATTCAGTCGTCCCTTTAAAAACCCTTCGGAAACTTATTTCGAAAAAAGCATGAAGATTTTAACCTATGGAAGACATCAATGATTATTTCTTTTGATAAATTTTAAATAATAAAATAATATGCTATTAGAGTTCACAAAATATTTCGATGATTTGATGCTTAGCATGTTTGCTAAAATCCTTGAAAAAATGAAAATTGATTGAAAGCATGCTGAAATTGTTTAAATTCAGAAATTGAAAGAGTACAAAATTGGTTGAAAGATTAAATTAGGTAACAGGTATGGTTGAGGGATTATTTATAGTTCTAATTATAGTTATTTCTTTTGAATAGAGTTGTTATCAGATTCAAAGATTGAAGAAGATAATTTTTCTTCACATTTTATTGATGAACAGAATAAAACTAAGCAAAGTTCACATTGTCAAAGAGTTTCAAGTTTTAATATGATTATTTTTGGTTTTTACACCACTGAATGTGAATGTGGAGGTTTTTTTTATTAATTTGTTTTTGTATTAAAATAATTGTAAAAGATAGGTATAAAAGAATAGAAATGGATTATTTATAATATTGTGGTCCGATAAATCATGTGTGTAGCATTTTACCTTTAGTAGTTAAGCAAAATTCTTTAATATCGTAACCTTTTACAGGATAAATTTTTAGCTAATTTAAAAAGTAGGTTTTCCAAAATATTATGGCAACTTCTGCGATGGAGTAATTAAAAAACTTACATGTATTTTTGGAATTTTAGTTTGAGTTACTCAAGCATAATTTGAATTTTAAGGTTCTTATTTCATTGTTTTGCTATTTGGTTTTATGAGCTAAATATGTTAATCAATTTTTTTATTCTTGTTTGTAGAGATGCAAAATGTTATTCTCAAGGAGCTTGCAGAAATAAAAGTTCTTTTAAAAGAAGTTATAGAAATTAAGTTTCAGGCTACTGGGGTGAAGTTGCTAGAATCAGTAGACGAAGTGGTTACACTGGATAATAAACTAAAAGATAAAACCGAGTATACTAATTTGGTATAATCTAATTATCTTAATTTTTAATAAGTTTGTTTAAATTTGGTTTACTAGTTTTTTAGAATCTAAATAAAAAGTATTTGTAAATGAACTCAAATAACTAGCTTGTGTTAGACTCAATAAGTTGTAAAGTTTTTACATAAAAAAATTGTTGTTTATTATTGTATCTGGTTGAGATACAAATCTTATTGTTATATATATATATATATATATATATATATATATATATATATATATATATATATATATATATATATATATTTATATATATATATATGTATATATATATATATATATATATATATATATATATATATATATATATATATATATATATACATATATATGTGTATATATAGTATTGGACAAAACATTTGCAACCAACATTGAACAATGCTAAAAAGTGTTCCTAATTTTATGTCTTAAAAATGAAACGAACTATACAACCAAAGCAAACAGTTCAGGAGTCTGGAGGCATAGCATGCCATGATATGAGCAATCATCTGACAGGTGACAGCACACAGGCAGAATTTCGTTGACAAGTGCCATTTTGCAGCATACAAAACAAGTGCAACTTTTTTGGTTTGTTTCATTTTCTCAAATCTGGTTCGTGTCAACGTCACAGAAGTTTTTTAATAATTAAAGGAAGTATCCAGAAGTTTCCAGAAGCATGCAGAAGCATCCAGAAGTTTCCAGAAGAAACATCCAGAAGTATCCAGAAACATTCAGAAGCATTCAGATGCATCCAGAAGCTTCCAGAAGTGTTGAAAAGAAGCATCTAGAATCTTCCAGAACAGGTTCACACAGGTTTATTTTACTATATAAGAGACATGTAATTCAGTCAGTATATGGAAGTCAATCAGTCAGTATTATCAAGACAGTTTATCGAAATGAGGTTTATCAAAGTGTTTTATCGAAGAACATCAATACCAGAAGTGAAATACAACAAGTGTTTCAATACATCAATACAGTCCACATCCAACCAAGACGTTATGTTCCACAGAGCAATATTTTATCATCACAAAGTAAATGTAACACGGTAAGCCTTGAGAAGTGTGGTTATTTATTTTTATTATTTTTATGACTTCAAGTGCAAAAATGGTTCCCGACAGTCTTGGATTGGAACTAAGAGAGAAAATTATTTGCGATTACTTAAGTGGAATGTCACAAAAAAGTATTTGTGATAAATATCGCGTGAAAAAATAGATCGTATCAAGACTATGTTCCAAATATTGTTCCACAGGGAAGTTGGCAGCAGATAACAATGGTGGAAGACCTCGTTCCACCACTTCTAGAGAGAATTCTATGATCATCAGATCTGTCAAGAAGGATCCCTGGATATCATCAGTTGAGATACAAAAGCAATTAGAGCTGCCTGTATGTCAAGCGGCCGGAAAACGCCTTGATTTACGTTCTGCCATAAGACCGTGAAGCATGGTGGAGGCAATGTAATGGTCTGGGGGTGTTTTTCTGCTAACGGTCTAGGTCCAATACATCAAATCGATGGAATAATGGATTGTTTCATGTATAAAAATACCCTGAAAGATGTTATGTTACCTCATGCTGAATGGAATATACCAATAAAATGGGTTTTTCAGCAAGACAACGATCCCAAACACACTGCAAAAGTAGTCAAGCAGTGGTTTCAAGACAACCATCTATTGGTGATGGATTGGCCGCCTCAATCTTCGGATCTCAACCCTATCGAGAACCTGTGGGAGATCGTTAACCGCAGAGTTAATCATGAATGTGTTCGTAATAAGGATCAACTGTTTGATCAAATCCAAAAGGCCTAGGCAGTGATTCCACAAAGTTTCATTGATCACCTGATCGAATCTATGCCTTAAAGATGCAAGGCTGTGATCGACAACAAAGGATTCACCACAAAATATTGATAGCAAATTACAGCTTGGTCAACATTTTGTGGAGTTGCACTTGTTTTGTCCAGAAGGAAATCAACTTTTTTTAATACTTTTGATTAATTTATTAATTTTCGTGTACAAATAATGAACTTTGTGATGAATAAAATTTGAAGAACGTTTTCTCTAAACAGTTACATAGTTATTTCTCTAAATTGAAAAAATGCAGCACTTTTATACAAAGAAACTATATTATATATATATTAATACTATAATATATATATATATATATATATTATAGTATATATATTATAGTAATATATATATATATATATATATATATATATATATATATATATATATATATATATATATATATATATATATATATATATATATATATATATATAATATTTCATAAAAATAGATTCAGAATTCTACATGTCTTTTAAAGTCATTTAAATGTCATTAATGTATATATTTTAGATATCGGCGACGTGGAAGAAAATGTTGACGGCAATGCAGAAATATAGTTTCTTATGTATATTTTTGTGAAATAAAAATTAAGTAATGTTAGTTAAAATGTTTCTTTACTTATTTAATTTAATCCTTTTTTATGACTAATTTAACCGCTGTAACACCTTTGTATCAAACAAGTCCCAGCAAACAAAAAGATATTTAAAATGCATCTAATATGCATCTAAAAACTGGTTTAAAAGACGTCTAAATTCACGTCGTGAACGGGACATAAATAGATGTCTATCTTATAGATGTCTTTTAGATGTATTTCATTCGACACAAATAAATGCCTTAGATGCATAAAAGATGTGAAATATACATTTAAAGATGTATATTAGATGCATAAAAGAGCTATTATTAGCTAAAAAATTATCTATTATCTATCTTTTTTAAACGCGCCTTAGACATCTATTTAAGAGACGTATTTTATACATCTAATATGCATCTGTAAGATGTATATTTCACATCTTTTATGCATCTAAGGCAATTATTTGTGTCGAATAAAATGCATCTAAAAGACGTCTATAAGATAGACGTCTATTTATGTCCCGTTCTAGACCTGAATTTAGACATCTTTTAGACCAGTTTTTAGATGCATATTAGATGCATTTTAGATATCTTTTTGTTTGCTGGGATTCGGCAGCTAGCCACTAACTCAATTCAAACCGGGCTTTTAATTTTTTTGATTAAATAAAATGTTTGAAAAACTGGCTATACACAAATAAATTAATGGAAAAAAAAAAATAGAATAAATCAAATAGATTAAACAAGATATGACTGCAAATACTTAATCCGAAACTTGATAACTGACATGAAAAATAAATTTTTTCCTGCATTGCTGGTAATCAATTCAAATTCTTAAGATCATTATCAGGAACTTCTCTAATGGAAAATTTTTAACTCTAATAGAAAATGGGCTTCTAGCAAGTACTATTTAACTCTAATGGAAAATGGGCTTCTAGCAAGTACTATTTAACTCTAATGGAAAATGGGCTTCTAGCAAGTACTAATGGTGTGTCAAACCCCAATAATGCAAACACTGGTTAACTCAAACTTTTGTTATCTCAAACAGTTTTCTCGGATTCCGTCAATTGTGAAAAAAAAAAAATATCAGAAAGCTAAAACAAGCTGATATAAGTATTTTATTTTACTAAATCTTTTTTTCACACTTTATTATTATAATGGAGTATACTTAATGTTTATATTTAAGAATTGATTAAAGAAAAATCGCCTTAACTTAAACTGATATCTCATTTTCAAAATTGGAATTAGAAAAACTTCGCTTATATTGGACATTCATTATGTCGAACCATTGAGGTGTCTTGAAGGTTTGAGTTACCGGTTTTTTGAAACTTCTTTTTTTGTCTTCAAATATTTTAAAATGCTGTTTTACAGGTAGAACTGTTCTATTCATTGATTCTTATTCAATGTCATTTTCATCAAAGAAAGATAAGTTTGACAACATGTAAATTTTATTATTATACAATTTTTTGAAAGTTAAAGTTTTAATTGGAATGTTCAGCTATTTTTTAAAAACTTTAGCATATTGCATTTGATTTTTGAATTTCACTTATATAAGATAGCTAAGTATTGCGCAAACACAACAAACACACGATATATTGTAATTTTTCAAAAATAAACAAACTCTATCAAATAAATCGTGAGCAGTAGTCACGTAAAGTTAGCGAACTTTCGTAAAGTTAGCGGATCCTCTTAAATTAATTTTTGTTATGGGACAAATTTTATTTAAAATTTATTAAATTTCTTTCTTTTATTAAAAAATTTTGAATTTAACGACTAATTACACTTTTGAGCAGCCATTTAAAAAATATATTCAGTATGATAATAAAATAAAATATTTATATGATAATAAAAGTTTCGCAAATCCTAATAACTTTAAACTTTCAGAGTTATCTAGAATTCATATTTAGCTAGGATTTTAACCACTTTTTTGTTTAACTATTTTTAAAGATAATTTTTTCAAAAAATAGTAAAACTAAGCACCCCAAAAAGATAAAAAGTACAATTAAAATAAAAATTAAACTTTCATTTTGGTACAAACCCCAGACAACACAACATGGAAAATTTTCTGAAAGTTTCAAATCAAAATCTTTTTTTGAAGTTAAGAAAACGTGTGTTATGCGTTTCAAAGTATTTAAAAAAAACGTGTCTAATGCATTGCTAAGTATTTAAAAAAATAAAACACAAGAAAAAAGCTCTTAATTGAATAAACGTTTTATCATTCTAAAAACCACAGCAAGAATATGATGTACCATCCTCATTTTTTTATCTGAGAATCTTTTTTTCATATTTTTCACCAACTTTAATTGGTATAAGGTATCAGCAGAAGAAACTTTTCGGTTAATACCTGCTGTGGAAACATTTTTTGTCATCAAAAAAAACTTTTTTACACTTATATTTACGTTTTCCAATTATTTTTTTTAGTCATTTATACTACGAATCATTTTTCATATAAAACATGTTAACAAGTTTGCAATAAAAATAGTCTTTAAGGTGGAATACCCCTCAGATATTTAAAAATTTGAAAAAAAATATTGTTCAAAATTTATCAGAAATTCACAATCTCAAAACCATTTTAAAATTTGCTACAGATCTTTATTAAACTAGAATTTATTAAACCCTAAAAATTTTAACTTCCATAACAACCGCCATAGCAGCAGCACTTTTTTTTCATCCTAACTAAAAATCCTTCTAAAATCTTATTTTTCTGTTTGAAAATTATACTAAAAAAAGAATTTTATTTTCTATTGTTTAAAACTACTTTAGAATAAAAGTAATCACTAGAATGCCCATTTTTAATTTTTTTAAAATGATTAAAACTTGTACAGTTAAAACAAAGAACTAAATGAAATATGGGAAAAAAAATGTTTTACGGAATGAATAAATTAGTTGTAAATAGTGTGGATATGGATGTAAATAATAGTAATGTAAATATAGAATCAAATTGCGTAGATACCAATGTAAATATTACTAAAATTGTTGAAGATAAAAATGTAAATATGATAAGAACTGTTGATTTTAATGTAATTGGTTCTGACCAAATTAGTGCTTCTGCTAAAAATATGAAAAACATTTCATCATCAAGACCCATAATATCGGGTAGCTTAATTGCAGGATACCGTTTCATTGATCTAGAAATACTTAACTCTGTAGTTTCTACCCTTAGATGTCCAGAATGCATGTCATTGGAGCTATTTCTTTCAGAAAACGAAACCAATAGAAAAGGTCTATTTTCTTGTCTATATTAACTGCTTTATTTGTAATTAATCAAAAAAATTTTACTCATCGACATTGAACAAACAAAAAAGTTTTGATATAAATACCAGGGCTGTATATGCCATGAGATCATGCGGTCAAGGTTATTCTGGATTTTCAAGATTTGTTTCATTGATGGACATGCCCAAACCAATGACTATTAACAATTATAACAAAATTGTTTTAAAATTAACTAATGCAGTAAAATTTGTAGCTGAAGACACTATGATGGATGCTGCTTAAGAATTAAAAGATTTGAAAAATGATAATTTTGTTTTAAACTCCATTACTGACTGTTTGCTAAATGCAATTGATGTTGCAGTGTCATGTGATGGAACTTGGCAGCAACGAGGCTACTCTTCAAACAATGGAATTGTTTCTGTTATTTCAATGGAAACAGGCAAAGTGTTAGATGTTGAAGCAATGAACAAGAAATGTAAAGGTTGTGTTCTTATGGAACACTTAAAAAAAAAAAAACCCATTTGCCTATGAAAAATGGTACAATAAACACAAATGTACTTATCAAGGACTAGTTAGTGGTATGGAGCCAGAGGGAGCCCGCAGAATATGGAATAGGTCTATTGCAAAACATAGTCTGCGATATATTTTATGGGGATAGAGATAGCAAAAGTTATGATGCTGTTAAAAATGTTTATAAAGGTATTTAAGTAAACAAACTTGAATGTGTTGGACATGTTCAAAAAAGAATTTGAACTCGCTTACGTAACCTTAAAAAAAAGGAAAAAAGTATAGGTGGTCGCGGAAAAGTGACTGAAGCAACTATTTATCGTCTCCAAAATTATTATGTTATAGCTATTCGCCAAAATAAAAATGATTTAAACGGTATGAAATCTGCTGTAAGAGCTACGCTTTATCATGTAGCCTCATCAAAAAACAAAAATTTAGATTTTCCTCATTGTCCTGAAGGTGCAGATAGTTAGTGTCTGTATAATTTAAAAAAAGCTAAAACAATTTATGATGAGTTAAGTATAACATTCTTTTAAAAAATGTCTTCATGGCCTTACCCAAAATAACAATTAATCATTTAACATGACAATATGGAAACGTTTACCAAAAAGCCATTATGTTTCGTTTACACATCTTCAGTTTGGTGTTTATGATCCAATTTACCATTTTAACATTGGTAAATAAGCTAGAGTTTTAATTTTAGAAAAAATGGATAGTGTAGGAAAATAAATAAAAAACTATTATATTTAGCAAGATATGAAAATTTAAACCGAGTAAAAAAACGCAGACAAATAATTCGAGGAAAAAAGAGGAGCAGATACGATAAATATTTTGAAAAAGATGGAAACCCATATCAAACTGGAGTATTCTGAGAATTACCTCATTTGTTTTATCATGATTTGCATATTTATGTATATTATTTAGAAATTTTTTATCTAAACATTTTTAAAAGCTTTTTTTCTCAGATAGAGGTTTTTAAAGACGCCGGCCAACATATCTAAAAAACTAAAAATGGTGTAAAGATGAAACTTTTAGTATGAATTATTTGCATTTTATTGCCTTCTATGATTTAAGTGTGATAGATTTTTTATAAAATTTGTTCCAGTCATGGAATAAGTCAACGAAGTCACAAAATTTGGGTAAATTTTTTGCCCAATTTTGGTCCCATTCAAATTCATATGAAAAAGCTGTTCCACTCATATCACAGAACAATTGTAAGAACAATTATCCAAAAAAGATTTTGTTAAAACTGTGGTAGTGATAAAGAAAATATTGACAAAAAAGATTTTGTTAAAACGGCGGTAGTGATAAAGAAAATATTGTCTTCTTTTAGCCCCGCTCATGTAGATTTTATTTATATAACACGGCATTGTATTCTTTTTTAAAATGACAAATAAATAAATAATATGCATTTTTCATTTAAATTTCGCCTTCTTACGTATAACTAATTAGAAACGATCTCATTGTCGTTTTTTTTGTCATCACTTTTTTATAATTTTTTTTTTAAACAAAATTGTTTCAATTAAAAAAGTATACAGTGTAAAAAATTAATGCATCATACAGTGCGCAATTTTGTTTCTATTTTTTAAGTTATAAACAAACTAAAAAACAATTTAAATATTTAAACTTTATTAAAATTTTAAATTCTAAATTATTATTTTTGCATAATTTGATAGATTCTTACATTATCTTTACACCGTTAGACTAGTAAACATACTATATTATGTTGAAAACAGTAGTAACATAGTAATTTGAAAAAAATTAAAAATATGAATTTTAACAAGAATTTTTATCAGCATGAGATTAAGCCTGATGTTTAAATAAAGAATTTAAAAAATGCCAATAAACGGATTTTAAATACAGTTACACTTAAGCTATCAGAATGGCATTAAAATCTTATTTTGCTATATTTTTAAACTTTAAAAAGCTTTTAAACTAACTTCAATATTCAAACATCACAAACAATACGTTTGAAAAAGTAAAGAGTTTATTTAACTTTATTCTTCCGCGCATTCTGTTGAGACCTAAATGTGACAAATTCGCATACATATAAAGAAACATTTTGTATCTTAACAATACAGACCGACGTCTTTAGTCACCTATAGACAAGTTTAACAGTTAATAATAATTGTTTCAGCAGATCAGACTCGGTCGTATAACTACAAGTTTTGCATAATGAAGTTTGAAAACTTGTCGCGGCTTGCCATAATTAACTTGTTTAGTCTCTGACTTAATCTCGATTTTATCTGTCTTCTGTAATATATACTTGATTAGACTGTCTGCTGGTGTTAAAAATTAGTTTATCTAATATAATGTTGAATACGATGATGCGTTTAAGTATCAAATATATACACAGAAAATGTTACAACATATAACTGATGTGATAAAATTTTTAAAATCCGTTGATTATGTGAGGCACATAAACAACATTTAGAATAATACACACAAAACTTTCATTAAATATCAATAAATAAAAATATGACATGTATTATTTACTGTAATAAAGTATATACAATAAAAACAAATTGCACGTCATATAATCTATTTAATAAAATTTATAAAGTATTATTTACCATACTAATAATAAAAGTATTTATAATAAAAACATATTGGAAAATAAACATAAACAAATATAGGCTAAAAAAAGCAAGAAACATTTGTGCTCTCATGTATATTCGTGTGTGTGATATATATATATATATATATATATATATATATATATATATATATATATATATATATATATATATATATATATATATATATATATATATATATATATGTATATATATATATATATATTATATATATATATATATATATATATATATATATATATATATATATATATATATATATATATATATATATATATGTATATATATATATATATATATATATATATATATATATATATATATATATATATATGTATATATATATATATATATATATATATGTATATATATATATATATATATATATATATATATATATATATATATATATATATATTAGTATTTCCGTTAAACTTTGTACATCTTAAACGTAGTACAGTCTGCCTTGGCATTAATTCTTACTTGCGCTTTGTGTAATTATTATTATTATTATTATTATTTTTTTTTTCTAATGATATTTGAATTATTATTTATACTTTAATAGAAAATACAGATTTCTTTCTTTCAGCTATCAAATTTAAAATGTTTAATCGAAACTTTTACACAGTTTTCAAAGCAAGCAAAAAAACTTACAGAAAGTAAAAGTCTTTTTTAGATTCGCAATTCCCTCCATATTTGCTGTGTTAATAGTTTATGCGTTTTAATCCGTCAAAAAACAACTCGTTCTTTTTACAGGAGCTTAACTGCGATTGTCTTTTCATTATTAAGATTTTATTTACTCGATTATTGTGATTGCAAAATTTTATCTTATGCGTTTTTTATTTCGAAATCAGCAGAAATATTTGCTACATAAATACTTTAAAAAAAAAAATTATATATAGAAGAATTAGCATCTTAATCAAAAACTTTTACCGTTTTTCATAGCAAAATTAAAACTGCAACAAAGTTTTTTCTAAAAGTTCTTTCGAAAGCAACAAATTGAGTAAAATAATTTTCTGTAATCAAAAAATACAAAGCAATTTTTTTAAATAAGTAGTTATATAACTATTGAATAATTAAACTAAATTGCTAATTTTTAATGTGTATTAAATACAAACGTCTGATAAAAATAATTAGTGCGCAATGAGGAATATTTACAACAAGGAAATGCAACAATATAAATATCATGAAAACAAGTTTAGAGTTGCTTTAGGCTGTATTAATAA
>NC_061164.1:34232816-34695316 GCF_022113875.1 Hydra vulgaris
AATAATTTTGAGATTAAATACCTTCTTAATTAATTGAAATTTTTTATGTTAATAATTTTTTGGTAAGAAAATTTGCAGATTATTTTAATGTATAGAAGGAAAAACCTAAATGCCATAAACCTAAATACCATATACTGTTTTTTTTATTTCATTCTTCATTTTAACATTCTATAATGGTTTTTGAGAGAGCATTACATTACTATATTCACCATATATATTCATCATTATGTAACAAATAGTTTAAATTTTATAAGCTAGAACTTGGATTAAAATTTGACTTCTTTTTTTGGGGTAATCCAACAGTTAAGCAGTCTATAATAACTTTTTCGCTTGTGCCGCTTTTTTCAATGGAGACTTTTTTAACATAAGAAATATTTATTGGAATAATAAAAAAAAAGATTGCTGCCCCATGCCAAACCCTCAATCCATGTAGCAGCACATTACCTCGTAGCAGCAGGCTATAAGATAGCCAATGTATGTACTGATATATGCTATTAATGATTCCACATGTATATGCCATTAATGATTCCTCATGTTAAAATGTATCCACTGATGAGAGCGCAACAAGCAAAGGTCATTTTATAAAGGTTATTTCTTTTTATTCAAAAGTAATACCTTACATAGTTATTTATTGTTTACTTAATAGCTTCGATAGTTGTAAGGTATTATTACATACTATTTTATAATACCTTGCATAGTATATCAGTTGTCCTAATTATTCCATCCCATTTAAACCATTCCTTGTTTTTCATTGCAATTTTATTTCAATGAAAAAAGACTTTTTGCAACAACAAAAAAATCTCAATAATTGTAGGTAAACGTTACCAAAAGCCAAGTATGGCTTGTGACAGCAGAAGAGTCTTCCCATTTACTCTTTTTAAGTAATTTTCTTTTTTAATTTTAAGGTGAATTTATTAGCAAACTATGAATGGAATGTTTACTGCAATGCTTGAATTGGATGCACTGATGGTTTGTAGTGTTTAAGAATTATTTAGTAAAGATAGATATCTGGAAAAAGAAGTTTTTCGAAGGCGATGCATTAATGCTGCATGCCAGGCATGTAATTTCAATATTAGTCCGTTAGATTAAGCTACATAGTAATCATTAAATGAATAATGACAATAGCTGAAGTATCCGAAGTACATTTCTTATTTCTAAAATGCTTTCTGTGCTTTAAATTACATTAAGGGATTTAGCTTCTAAATTTAGCAAGAAACATTTCTCATTTTCTTCAGTCATTACTTGTAATCATTCATACAAATGAGTGTTACTAACAGGAATACTAATTAGTATTAACAATTATTAATATTACTATTACTAGTTATTATTAATGGCCTCCATAAAATAAATCTTTGATTTAGTAACTTATTAAAGTATAACTTATAATACAAATCAAAAATTTGTATTTAAAAAATAGATGTATTTAAATAACATAAATGATACGATTATCAATCATATAAAATGCAATTTTATTTACAATTTGATTATGTAAAAAATTATTAAAATATTTTTATACTAATGTTTATTATTTTTATTTTAAGAAACGTTTCTGGAATATTTTCGCAGTTACATATATATTTTGATTTTTTGGACGGGCTAAAAGCATTTAAAATGTCGGACATCCTTTTGCCCACTGGGAGGTGACATTTTTTAAAACAAATATTTTTGCCAAGTAACGTATACGTCTTGCAATAAATGTTTAATGTAGCAATAAATGTTTAGACCTAAATATTTTTTTTAATTTATAAAAATACTAATTTTTTGAACCTCAAAAGATATTTTGATTGTTATTGATAATAATTTTTTGTTGTTTTAATTTATTTGGCTAAAGGTTTTGGCTAGAAACCACTATGAAACTCTGACAAATCATTCTGACATTCTAACCCAGTGTGCAAAATAATAAAACTTAATGATAGAACTTTCGTAAAAATAAATTTTTAAAATTAATTTTCGATATATTAAGTTTAATGAAGATTTATTTTCAGTTAATTTTTAATTGATTTAATTAACTTGTGTTAATTGTAAGTAATTTAAGTTCATTTATTTTTGTTATTTTATATTTGTTTTTTAATTTTTTTTTCATTTTACTTTTTGCTTCTTCATTGTTTGTCAACCAACTTGGCTTAAACGTTTTTAATTCAGCAGAAGTAATGAAAATAAAAAAATTATATTGTTTTACTATTAATAGAGTAAAATCGTGAGTATACTCACGATTTTACTCTATTATTTATAAATTCTTTTATTTCAAATAATAGAGTAAAATCACTCTTTTACTCTATTATTATAAATTATATAGTAAAAGAGCATGAGCCGATTTCCAAGTAATACACTTATCCCGCATTCCAACGTAGTGTTTAGAGATAATGTACTCATTCAATGATAAATAAAAAAAATGTTTGATTATTGGGCAATGATATGCATGAATACATTGCATTATCTTTTGAAATGTGGAATACGTCTATACCTAATAACTTAATTTAAACCTTTCGATTAGTTTTTTGTTGTTAACGATAGAAAAGGCATTAATATTCAAAAAAGTTTAGTTAAAAATATGTAAAAATTTAGTCAAATGTATGTAAAAATTAAGTCAATAAATAAACCTTAAAAAAAAGACCGTTTCTGAAATTCTGTTAAAAACAATCAATATAAAATACATTCACAATAACTCAAAAATTTTATTTGAAAATCTTAAAGATACTTTTTACATAGCACACAAAAATCAGAATATATTTTAGGTGTACATTACAGAATATATTTAAGGTTTACATTACAGAATATATATAAGGTTTACATTACAGAATAGGGTGTGTCATTTAAAAAAAATTGATTTCAAAAAAGTTGTACTTAAAAAATGTTAAGATTTTATATATAAATAAGAAAAATAACTTTAAGTTTTGTTGAATTTTAGCGCTAGCTACATTTTTTTTAATTTTTAATTTTATTCTTTATGACTATTCTACAATCTACTTGGTGAGCACTAACAGAAAAATGTTTAGCTGTTTTGAATAATTTTTTTCTGCCTAGAGTCGAACAGTTTTATTTTTAATTTCTTTAAGTATTCTATTTATTGCAAAAGTCAAAAAATAAATTTGAAATATTCTGCTTATATGTGTTAAATATGTAAGAATATCATTATAAAAACTCATATTTTGTACATAATTTTTTTTATTATTATTTATATAGTAATTTTTACAAAACACTTTGTAGGGCTTTTTACACTTGAGGCGGTTGTTATGAAATTGTTATGACAATTAATATTATTAAAAAAAAAAACGCTATTATTCTATTAAATTAATAAGTAATCTATTAAATATTAAGTGTTTATTAAATATAATATTATAAAACATATAGGTTGAATATTAAAACAACAACAGAATGTTATACTTTTTATGCTTAACAAAAAACAATAATTAAAAAATCACTATTTTATTTAAGTAAAGCTTCAAGAAGCTTCAGAAAGCTTCAGAAGTTCCATCATGTCTTTCTTGCTCTTATTAGCAGACATCAACTCTCTGCTAATGAATTGGGCTCTTATGTAAGCTTCTTTTCTTTCTGATGTGTGGACATGTCCTGCAGCTTCTGTGACAAGCTGTACCCACTTTTCAACTGATTGTGTATGTGAACTCCTATGGGGAATAACCATTGGGTTGTTAACTAAATCTTTAATATTGGAAGATGTAAAATTGCATGTCAAAGGTGGTTCTGTTATATTATTGCTCCAGTCTATCAAACTAAAAAGATCTTTAGCATCAATGTTAATATCCAGTGTTCTTCGATGTCAATGGTTATAAACACAAGTATTAGTTTGCTTGTGATTTTTTTCACGAAGCTTAAGAATAATTTCCTGCATATCATAGCTTGTAAAACAGCTTCTGAATGTGCATACTAAGCTGATCTTTTAATTGTGGGCATTACAATATCAAAAACTGATTTCCTCTGGCTTCTGAGGAGTTCTAATTGGTATAAAACGTGTCTTGGTCCCTCAACCCAACATGATTTAACTTTTATGTTAAACCAGTTTGGAATATAAACACCTACAATAAATTCGACAATCCATGTAAGATTTTGAAGGTTGGTGCCATATAGGCCATGCTGAGAAACCCATATCCTGCAAAATCTTAATGCTGTTGTGAGCCACCTGCTATGGCAAACAAGTCCTATCTCTAGTATTGCTCACTACTGAGGTAAATCACCAGCCTTATTGCTTTTGTTATTCTGTAAGCATAGCTCTGATTAGAACTTAAACTCTTTATTAGTCCAGGACTTAGAACAATTAATGCAGGCCCAACATCAATTTTTGTAAATCTAGGATTAATTTCAAGACTTGTTGCTGGGTTTAACATTTTTCCCAGTAGTCCTGACCACTTATTTTCACATTTTGTTTGGCCGTTTAAGCTTATAATTAAATGTCTTAACCCTAAATCGTTTGTGTGAAGATCGCACACAATCCACACTAATCTCTTTTTTAATTTTCTTTCCACCCATTGCATCACACCACCTTCCCAACCTGTATTTACATTTTTACTCTCTCCTCCTATAGTTTTAATTTGTGTTCCTAAATTTCTTTCCATTAACCAGTTAACCAAGTGGTCTGCAATTACCTCAGCATGTTTTCTGTGATCAGTTTTATCAGGAACAAAATGAAATAGATATTTACCACTTGGTTCAGTAACGACAGAATAATGTTCTTCCTTAAGAAGACAAGGGAAATACCTACCATCAAATTCCGTTAATACTTTTGTATTATCTTTCCTGCCATCAAAAAAAATACAGGAAACTACATTATTTTCAAGATCTTTATTAAACTTATTATCTAATTCAATGACTAACTTCTCTTGCACCCTTTTAAACTTGCTGTGATCAATAATCATTGATGTATCATTCTTTGTTAAAATTTTTGCATCTATAAGTGCTGCTGTCGCTATTTCTGCGGTTTCTCGTAAGCTAGTGTGATGCCTCATACTAGCAAGTGCAATGTTTGTTATGTCCATTCTGTTATAAACCTTTACAATATTATTGGAAAGTTCTAGGTCTCCAGAAATATTTGGTTCAAATTTGTTTGTTTTTTCAATCTAAAAAAATTAATACAAGACTTAAACTTTGTTTTATTATCATTAAGTTAATGGTTTATGAAAAATCTAAAAAAGTAAAAAAAAGATATTGAGATATTTTTATGAATCACCTCATCAACATTTAATTTCTTTAAAAACAGTTATATTAGAATTATTTACTAACAAAAATATTTTATTATTACTTGATTAACCTGTGCAAGGCAATTATAATCTTTTGGAATCATTTGGTAGCATGTCCACACGATTTTTTTATAACTTAAATATATATATATAATTAATGCCATTGTATAGAGCTTGGTTTGACTTAAAAAATGAGGGGTCATTCGACCTTTGAAGTTAAGCGGATCAAAAGTTATTAAACTTTTTGTAGTTAAAAAACGGGTGATTTTTTGACAGAAGGTATAGGGCTTAAGTATGGGAAATTTGCGGCGAAATGGCACCAAAAAAGATAGTATTATTGACATTTGAATAACTTTTGAACCGATTATACATTTGACCTGAAATTTTCCATAGTGATCAATCAACTATAAGAAAGTTAAAATCCAAAAAAAAAAATTTAAAAGCTGTCAGTATTGACCAGAACCATCTATTTTACAGACCGAGGGTTTTTACTAATTTATATGTTTTGGGGGTCATACTGACTTTTGAACCGATAATACATTCGACTTGAAATTTTCCATAGTGACCAACCAATTATAAGGAAAATAAATTCCAAAAATTTTTTTTTTTTAATTTGTCAGGATTGACCAGAATCATCTATTTTACAGACCAAGGATTTTTACTAATTTATAATTTTGCGGTCAAACTGACTTTTGAATAACTTTTAAATCGTTATTACTTTTAACTTAAAATTTTTCATAGTGATCAAAGAACTATAAGAAATAAAAAACCAAAATTTTACTTTAAAAAATGTGTCGCTACTGTCCAGAATCATCTATTTTACAGCCTGAAGGGTTTTATATTATTTTCTTATTTTTAAGAATAAAAATATGGGTCATATTATAATTATACCATGCGAATATGCATAAAGAAATCATGGAATCCAAAAAATACATAATTTAAAAACTATTGCATAATTTACAGACTGCTCAGTGAATAATCATATAAATTACTGTTCGGTCAGTAAATTGCTGAAAATGGGCTGTTCAAACAATTTAAACATATCAACTTTAAATAGTTTGTAATTTTTTTTTTAATTTTTGATATTTTTGCACCATTATTACATTTGACTTGAATTTTTAAATAGTGATCCAGTTTTTATTAAATCTGTCGGGATTATCCAGAATTGTTTATTTCTACTTATTTAATTGTGTTATTAAAAAAAAAAATTAGGGTTGCACTATGCAAATATGCATAAAAGAATCATGGAATCCAAAAAATACATAATTTGAAAACTATTGCTTAATTTACAGACCTGTCAGTAAAATTATTGCATAAATTACAGATCGGTCAGTAAATTACAGAAAAACAGATGTACACACCAATTAAGGATATTGACCTTAAATATGTTTGATATTTTTGAACCGTTATTACATTTGACTTGAAATTTTAAATAGTAATTCAGTTTTTATTAAATCTATTGAGATAACACAGAACCATTTATTTTACAGACTGAAGTGTTGTTGCTTATTTAATTGTGTAATGAACAACAAAAATTAAGGTTACAACATGCAAATATGCATAAAGGAATCATGGAATCTGTAAAATACATCAATTTGAATTTATTGCATAATTTGCAGACTGGTCAATAAATTACTATAAAAGGGTTGCACCAACCTATTGGACAAATCAATATTGCACAAACCTATTTGACTTTAAATATATTTGATAATTTCCAACTGTTATTACATTTGACTTGAAATTTTTGATGGGGATACAAAACCATAATAAAATTAAATGCCATAATATTTTTGCATCTGTCAAAATTATCAAAAAATTGTTAATTTTACAGACTGAAGTGTTTTTACTTATTTACCTAGTTTTTTAGAAAAAATTTGGGTTATATTATAAAAACTCCATACAAATATGCATAAAGGATCGTGGAGTCCAATTAATTCATCTGTTTAAAACTATTGCTTAATTTACAAACCGATTAGTAAATTAGAATGGACATTGAAATATATTTAAATCATTCAGAATTACCTATTTAACAGACAGAAGATTCTTTAATAAAGCTAAAATTTAAATCGGAATGAAAATAACTAACAGCAATAGAACTTCCTAAAATTTTGAGTACTTACAACAGCAATAGCAGGTGTAAAAGCAGAAACTCAACCTAAAATTGTAATAAAACTATTTTTAAAACACACAGATAAATTGGTTTTAAAAATAAAAAAAAATTATAAATTAACAAAACATCACATCAATAACATCACAGTCACAAAACACACAGAACCTGTGGCACTAAACGCTGCAAATTCATGCTAGTGTCAATACTTAACTAACAAGGTGAACTTCTATCCTCAGCCTTTTACCATTTCTAACCAACATTAATGATCATCCTGAAAAACTCAAAGTTGGCTCTATTTGTTGATGATATAAGAAACATATGGATTTCAATAATCTGTTTTTGGACCTAATAACTGTTGTTACAGAAAGGTTTGAAATTAACATTAGATAGAGGTGGTGATGCACATTCTATTGCTCTGGATGGTATGGTGTATCTGGCGAAGTTTTAAAAAAGTATTTACAATCTTTTTAATATTCCTATATTTATGAATGGCAACATTGTTACTGTGTCTTCTACTTTAAATCGTCTCTAACTATCTTTTTGTACTGACCTCTTATGGAAATCTTATACACAAATCATTGCTAAGTTAGTATTTGTATACAATAATATAGTATTTTATTGTTCCTAAGTGCTCCAAAAATTCTTATTTGTATTTTTTTATTTGTAGTTTTTTTCCTCGAACATCAGTTTTTTGTGATACTATCCATTCATCTTGTTTTCCTGATTCATATAATTTGCAATCTTTTAAGTCATCTGTTAATCGTTATCTTGCTTTATAATCTTCATCTTGGGTCTTCCAGTAACTTCCTAAAAATGGTTTTTTAGGAAGTTACTGGAATGTTACTTTACTTCATATTGGGTCTTCCAGTAACTCTAAAAATGGCTGCTTCAAGCCTTCAAGCCTTGAAAAAATAATCTCGCTTGATTTAACAAAGTTGATAATTTGCTATCTTCTGTTAATTGTTCTATCTTTACTTCTAGCCAAACATCTTCCGGAACAAATTCTAGTGAGTTTGTTCCAGAAGATATTTCTGCTTCTTTAAGTTTATTTTCTGATTTAAACTTGAAAACTGCTAATGATGTTTTTTCAAGCTCTGTTATTTAAAGTTCTACTGTAGACAAGCCTTTAAAAAGTCATTCTGGTGATTGTTTTCTTGAAACTTAAGTAAATAAAGAGAATTTCCCAGTTTCCAATTACGATCAACAACTACCTTTATTATTTGGTGATTTGACATATCAAATAAACAAATACAAAAGGGGATTAAGCACCTTGAATTTTAAAATAGACAAGATGTAATAAATATAAAAGAAAAAATAAAGGGATTTTATCAAAATATAATGTCCAAGAAGTCAAAAAAAAAAAAGAGATGTTATAAAGGATTGTAAGATTAACCAATTGTTGCAACTAAATTTAAATTTGGAAAAATAACTTGATTTGGCTAGAAAGCGTTCACAATCAGATCAACAAAAAGCATGGTAAATAAAAACAATTTTGAAAGCACTGTTTTGAAAACAACTAATGACACACAATCAGCTTGCAATTTTGTGGAAGAATCCAAACAAAATACCTTTAAAAAACAAAATAAAATATTTTTAACAGCTTGAAATCTAAAGAGTTTCACTTTCACTTTCAATATCATTCACAGAATGAAAATTTTATTCTATTTTGAAAAACAAAAATGATGGAAGGAACAAAAGCAAGAGTTTCATGCTATATAAAGCAGTTATGTCATATTTTCAAAAAAATTTTATTTTTTAATTTAACTACTTCTTAAGTGTATAAATAAGCTTTAGATTAGAAAGTGAAAAGTAAACATCAAAAATGCATTAATAAATTGCGAATGCGAAAAAAAAATATTATAAACAAAAACAAACGCAAAAATCATAACAAAAAACGGCAAATTGAAAAAAAGCTAAACATAAATAATTTATAAATGCATTTCCTAAGTATCAAATCATTAAGAAATCATAAATAAATACTTGATTTAGATAGAGGAAAGGCTATACTTGTCTTTTTCACCTGAACCTTTTAAAAAAATAATTTTTTTTCCAAAAAAAACTGACAACAAACTTTTACAACACTGAAAACTAAAAAAATAAGAGCAAATATCGAAAAGGTCTACATTCCATTGTATTCCTCATCCTTTTTTTAATCTATATGGAAAATTTCTTGCAAATTGGATGTGTTTTGGTACTTAGGAATCCTTACCTGAAAAAGCTTCGTTTAAAAATACGTTCCCGCAGCTAGTTTTTTTATCAAAAGTGGTCTCAGGATATTGATAATATTTAAGTGAAGCCATATAAAGTACAGTACTCATATAAGCACAGTCTATATATGGCTGGAAAGAGGTTGAGTAACACTAATTGATACAAAAAATTTCAAGGTAACCCTACAAAAAGATATAAGAGAGTAAAGTTTATGAAAAATCGGCGTTTTTCGTCAAACGTCAAATGTTTTTCGCCGAGCCGTGGAATCGCTACATTTGGTTGAGTTTTTCTTCTTTTTTAAATTTTTTAGCTCTCTAGAAAAATTAGAAATTTTGCATGTCACCTTTGACATGCAAAATTTCTAATTGCTGCCGATACTCCTCTTTTCTCCTTACAACTTGTTTTATTTTTTTTTTTTTGATTCTATTGTGTCAACTCCACCAATATAGTAATGGGCAAAACTTCCAATTTCGGCTCTCTGTGACTTGATAAAGCTGAGTTCTATAACAGGAATTTTGTTTTCACGTTCACACATACATTTAATATGCTCCTGCTTTTTACAGCCTTGATCACAACCATACTCTGAACATAACATTACTAAACATTTACAGGATAAAATATCAACAAGTTTGTCAATTTCTGGAATAAAACTATCCAAGGCTAACTTTAACTGCAGTTTCCCACAGATACTTCAATTTAGCTTTATTTTATTATTATTGGATGTAAAAACTTGCAATTAACTTTTTTCTATAGAGCAGATAAAGCAAGAGTCATATAATTAACTAGTTTATCGACAGTATAGTTTCTTTTATTAAGGTTACTGGTCTCTCTTAAAAATAATCCATATCTTAAAATGTCCCTTGCAGTTCGGAGCTCAGATGGTAAAAGGGGTTTTCCTTTTCCAACGTATCTACTTAAGTGAGTAGCTGATAAATTTTTTGTGATTTTTGGTGCCATTATTTTTATTAAAATATAATTTTTCAATACAGTAATCCAAGTAATTTTATTTTTATTAAGCTAAGCGTTTAAGTTTTGAAAATATCTCCTAATAGGTCCGAAATAAATTTCTTCCACTTAAAGTTATATTTTTAAAAACAAAACACGTTTTAAATATAATAAGTCATTTTAAAATATTAGCAAATTAAATACATAAAAACCCAAAAAAATGTAGCTACCGCCTAATTTAATTAATTTTCAAAAGTATTACTCCATTTCATTTATGAAATTATACCATAATTTCACTATAAAATTTCTTTTTTTGAAAATTTTGGGTTTTAGTCACCTTATTACAGAATATATTTAAGGTTTACATTACAGAATATATTTAAGGTTTACATTATTTTATAGCTTTTTTTTTTCTCTTTTTTTTTTTCTCTTTTTTTTTTTCTCGTTCAGAATGCACTGGGTAAAGTAACGTTGAATTTTTTTATTGACAAGACTTCTAGAAGATTGCAGCATCTGAAAGACGTTTTAAAGACGTTTTATACACGTTTTTGACGTCTTTTGAACGTTCAAAAGACGTCTTTTTTTGGTCCGGTGCCCACTGGGTTATCATAAAACTCATCATAAACAAAAACTATAGGACACTTATAAAAATATCCCCGGACACTTAACGAAAAAATGGATTGTACACATTCATTAACAGAAAACAAAGTGACGAAAGACTTTTTTTAAAAGTATAAAGATTTGTTTATTGAATTAGAAACAAAAAAAGAACTATTGCATACGCTAATAATGTATAAAACATAAAAGAAAAAATGTTAGAAAAAAGGCATGTTTCAAAATTGGAGGGTAGCTCCGGACACATAGTTTAACCATTATTTTACTTCTTTTTTATCCATGTGACACAAATGTAATATATAATTAATTAGCAGCGAATGTTCTCAACACATTAAACAATTAGCCTTAAAAAATTGCTTCTGATACATAAGGAATAAGTAGGAAAATGTCATCGTTCAGAAATATAAACATTAGCTTTTTAAACACTTTTTTCAAATCTTAGATCTTTTTATTGGAATAAATTAAATTGGATTTTATTGGAATTAATTTAATTAATTAAACTTTATTGAAATTAAATAAATTACTATTATGGGTTTGTGTATTATATTAAATGTGTTATTGTTTTTATAAAAACGATGCTCATTTTTAATATGCAAATGGATTAAATTATCCACGGCAACTTTTTTTTCGATTGATTTTCTCCCACTTCCCAATGGGCACACGGACGTCCATAGGACGTTCAAAACGGTACGTTCGGACGTCCAAAATGGACGTCCATTGGACGTACCAAATGAAACGACTTTCGTCCGTCCATTTCGGACCGCAAAAAGACGTCCAAGGACATCCAAAACAGGCTGTTCGGAGGTCCTCAATAGACGTATTTTGGACGTATTACGAACGTTTAAATGAAAATTTGACCGTTCATTTAACGTTTAATTTTATTTAGCTCATTCTCATACCGACTCTAACAACTATAAAAAATGGAGTCTTTTGATATAAGACATGAAGTCTTTATTTTTCCCACAGGGCCTAAATTTAACATACACGTATTTAGGAGTTCCACACATGTTCCAACCCTCGCTAGGATAATAACTTGGTTATTGCATAAATAATTAAATCCCAGTATTGACACAAATCATTACAAAAAATAAAAAAAACAATATTTTTGACAATATAAATATATAAATACAATATTCCAAAAATTTTATTTTTTGGTTCGTTTCATTGCCGACAATGGCACCCTCGACGTTGCTTGCATCATAACCAATTTTGTCAACAGCAATAGCATCTAAAAAAATATTTATCTCAAAATTTGCTGCAAATCAAAGGACATGTTTTATAAAATACAAATTAAGCAATAAAAATATGTTATCAGCTTTTTGAATGTTATATATAGAAAAACTAAATTAAAGATATCAAAAAACAATTGAAATCAAATTGCAATCAATGAATAGCAGAAAATTAGTAATGAACTACTGTTTCACGTTACAATTTATTAAGATGCAATAGCTTCCAACTCGTATTCAATACTCACCTTTAATGCATTTATAATGAGCAGTGCTTGTAAATTTTTGTTTCCCTTTTCTGCCATCCTTGCTGAATAATGATTGTATTTCTTGAGTCATAACAGCATTCAAAACATTTTTGACAGTTTTCCGTGGAGTAGCTCCTCATACGCCTCTCATTTCAGTAACCTTTTATCAAAAAAAATTAAAACAAGATCAAATATTGAAACGAAGTTAAAAACCATATAAAGTCTTATTATGAGACTATAAATTGTGACTACATAAGTGTCCACTTTTTTAAATAAATTTTTATAAGTACAAATATATATAAGCCCTCGGAATTAGAACGAGCATCGAGCATTCTGCAATGCTGACCTCACTGCCAACCTAAAAGTGTTTGAGGTTTGCAAAAATTACTGACCTGGTTACTATATTTTATGGTTTACCTTGCGTTTTCTTGCATTAGAACTTGTATTTAAAATATTTTCCATTACATCAAATTGCTCAATCGAATTAATAGGGTCTCTACCAATATCATCAACATTCACATCAAAATCAACATCTCCACTTTGTTCAATTATTTTATGCTTATCAAGGATTTGTCCTTGTGATTCTTGGATTTGCCGAAAATTTTTCTGCAAGTCCATAAACAAAGCATATTAAAATTCTAAACAAGAAATCAAATTAAAAGAAGCAATAAGCAAAAGTTAGATATATAGATTCAAGAATCTTCAAATTTAGACAAATGTTTTTTTTGGCAGTTTTACATTCTCAGTTTTATACATGTGTGGCTTAAACAGTCTTGCTGTTTATTCTCTTAACGAAAATGATATTGTTGAAAAAATTATTAATGAACTTTGTTTCATGCAAAAAAAAAAATAAGTTAACAAAAAAACTCACGTTTTTTTGTCATCTCTCGAAACGAAACTCCATCATCACCAATTTTCCTTAACTTATCAATGCATTTACACTTTTCCATATTGTCATCATCAACTACTTTACTTGAATTTGATGCTACAGAATCTAAGTTTAAACTTTTTAGTTTACTTGAGGATTTGCATAACTCTGGGGAAGAAAATTGGAAAAAGTTACAGGTATTTTTGGGTGTATTCTTTGGAAAAAATAACTTTTTTACTCCACTTATCTTCAGACTACCCATTCTCTCTTTTTTAAATTCAAACTTTTCGAAACAGACAATTAAAAAATCAAAAAGCCTCATTTAATATATATATATATATATATATATATATATATATATATATATATATATATATATATATATATATATATATATATATATATATATATATATATATAATCTTTTTCTTTAACATCAATCTTTTGCGAAACTGATAAATCAAAAATAAAAACTTGATTTAATATACCTATATATATATATATATATATATATATATATATATATATATATATATATATATATATATATATATATATATATATATATATATATATATATATATATATATATATATATATATATATATATATATATATATATATATATACATATATATATATATATATATATATATATATATATATATATATATATATATATATATATATATATATATATATATATATATATATATATATATATATTTAAGATGTATTATAAGTTCAGAACTTTTAAGAATGATCGGTGACGTAGAATCCTAAGGATTATCACCTGTCACGCTTTTTAGCGTTAAATAAAATAACTTTTATTTTTCTATATTACAATGTAATAAATCCGACTTTTAATTAAAATTTATGGCATTCATTTTTCTTTCTTACGAAATTCCAATGTCTTTTTTTGTAAAGTAAAGTTTTAAAGCTCCTTTTGCTTTTTCAAAATTCCACCGGAATAAAATATATTTTAAGTATTTTTTACGTAGTTTGAGATTAACAGCTACGTGTTTTCTCTAGAGATTTCATCTAGATCGAACCACAGCTTACAGAATTCGAACAACCTTTACAATAAATAATAATACAATTAAATCCCATCAACAATAATGATATCTACTCTCCAGAGAGCTTCATTATCATCAGTGAATACTGATAAGCACTCCATGTTAGGAAATCATGATGATAAAAGAGATAGATCGTCTTCTAAACGTCTCGTTGTTCAACGCTTTTCATGTCTGAATTTGGAAGACAAGTTTGAAGAAGAAATTCAATCAGTTTATTATAAATATAAAAGCAAGGACGTTTTTGATTTAAGTCTAGAACTGTTTAATCGAAGTCACGCAAAACTTATTGATGGAGTATGGACAGCAAATTTTATTTTCCTCGAATGCAAGGGTGCGGTAAAAGTAACGCAAAGAGCTTGTAGCTTGTGTGAAGACGCAAATAAACCATCTACACAAACTGATTTATATTATGTAAACATGGCTGAAATATGCAAAGATCGCACTGTTTTGTGCCAAGGATGCATTTCAAGAGTAGTATTTAACTATTGTGGGCATTTTACTATTTCCAATAAAACAAAACTTGAGCTCTTACGAAAAAAACAAAAAAATGGAATAATTATTCCATTGCCATCCTGGTAAATAAATATTTTGTTGGCATCTGGTGAATAGTTTTCAGTTAAGAAAATGATGTTGATTCAATAAAAGACGGATAAGTTTTTTTTTCTTAAAAAAATTATAAACAACGTTAAGCGCTGTATTTTTATATTAACATTACGTTTACATTTTAAACGCTTTAAGTTACTCCTAAAATTTTTTTATCGTTACACTTTAAATAACAGTTAATGTTACGTTTTGTAAATTTAGTGAAACAATCTAAGTACTAAATAGTTTATACTTTTTTTATGGATTTTAATAAATTTTGTTTTTCTCAAAATTTTGTTTGTTAAAAACTGTTAAAGATTTAATATTGTTAGAAATGTTTTTATATCGGATTTAAGAAAATAAATAAAAGTTAAACAATTTTCTGTCATTTTTTCTTTTAATTTTTGTTTTACTTTGAAACAATTATGATGACGTACACAGTTGTGATTGCCAGCTCTGTTTTTTATGAAGAAGGAGGAGGGGGGCCTCCTCCTTCTTCATAAAAAACAACAAAAACATAACAACTAAAGTCGACTAAAACAACTTCCCATATTTTAGTTTTCTAAATCATTAATTTTTTTTGTTTACTCTAGGTTTGTGATTTTCAGAAAGACTTTTATACAGGACCGTTCATATCTGACTCGGGGCCCTGGGACAAAATTAAGTTGTACAACTTCAAAATCTAAATTTCATCTAAACAATCAAATTGTACAAAATGATTGTATAAATTTTTTGATATTTTGCAAGTATTTAAGACGACCCCTATGCTACATCAAATAAATTATCTCAATTATTTGAAAAACCCTACTCACAGCCTTTTTTTTGCATTTCGCGACGTTAGAATTATCTTGTTTTATCTCTACATTTTTTAGTTTTGAGATAAAACGATTTAAAAAATAAAAACTTTAGGAGACGGCGTATAAATTTTTTTTTTAACTTATGTTTTTTCCGCAACTTTTTTACTTATAACTTAGATTTCAATTCAGTAGAAAGACATTATTTTGAGGAATACAACACTATCATTAACTCAATTTTTTCAGAAAGTGGAGATAGAACAAGATAATTCTAACGTCGCGATTTGTTAACAAAAGATACTGAAGGAACTTAATGGTTAGACGGCATCTGTCATTTGATAATTTACGCGTCTGTTATTTGATAATTTACGTCTCTGACTAAGCGAAAAAAAAATTATTTATTCTTAGTTCCACTGCCATCTTTTAAATGTAAAACAATACATGCTAATTACGATAATAAATGAGAACAAATGACAAATACCGTTTAAACTTGTATGAACATGGTTCGATGCAATTCACAAGTTCACTAAAATGATTTTATGGCTGGCTAACCAGCTGAGGCTGGCTAGCAGATATTTTTGTGACTGGCCAGCTAATTTTTATTCATATCATAAAAATAAACGCTAGTTAGACTTTAACTTCTGTTAATAAAATTTAAAATAGTTTATAAGTCTTCATCAAGCGTTTCAAAAAAAACACTTTTGTAAAATTTTAATTACGTAATCAAAACTGCAAATATTATGTAAAATATTTCAAAAAGCATTGTTTCTTAATAAGTAAATTCATAACAAGATGTCTGTTAAAAAATTTCTCCATTTAAAAAATACATGACCAATAATAGGGTAATTATCATGGTATAACAAACTGCATTCATTCGATACGGAACCAAGGATGATCTCTACCCTTTCAATATGTTATCAGTTGTACTAACCCAGTGGGCATTTCGACGTCGAACGAACGTCGAGCGACGTCGGATTTCGACGTCGGATCGACGTTGGGTTTACGTTGGAAATAGAAATGTTATTTGACGTCGGATAAACTGACATCGCGCGACGTCGGCATTCCGATGTAAATCCAACGTGTTTTTTGAAAACTAAAAAACGTTGTCTTTAGCAGGAATCGAACCTCGGACTATTAGATACTAAATCCTACGCGCTTACCACTACACCACAGTAACATATTAGATTAAGTGTTTATTTAGTAATGTATACTTGTAGCTATTTTGGAATTATTACTTTGATAAGAAATAATTTTGTTTAAATATTATATAAATATTAAAACGAATAGTTATATATTATAAAAAATGTATACTCGAAAATGTTAATAGTTAAAAAACTATGCTAGTGCATCATACAAAACCTCATGATGTTTTATCAACCATTATTCAAACTTTTTTCCATTAATAAAAAAACACGCTTAGTTCACATAATTATTGAAGAGCGCAATTGCACACATATTGTTGGGTTTGGATTAAATTTTCATCAGCGATGTCTTACGACGTTGTTCCGACGTCGTTTTAAGGACGTTGGATTGACGTCGGAAGACGTCAAAAGACATCGGAGTACGTTAATATTATGACGTTGCCCGACGTCTTTTTATCGACGTTGGATCGATGTCAGTACTGCGACGTTTTTCGGACGTCTTTTATAAGATGTCGAAACAACGTCAAATTACATCGAAACGACGTCAGGGGATGTTGAGATAAAGACATCGCCCGACGTCATTTTACTGACATAGGAACAACGTCGGAATAGGTCTTTTGACATCGCTGATGAAAATCGTACGTAAATCCGACGTCGGATTGACGTCGGGTGCCCACTGGGAAATGCTTAATGCAAGATAAATCTGGAGCAATTGAAATTGTTTATCATAATGAACATAAACTTCAAGAAAAATATGAATTACAAATATCAGATTTTCACATAATATTGTAAAACAAGAAAAAAAAAGTTTATACAAAATTATGCATCATTTATTAACTAAAGAAAAACTTCTATAATTTTATCTTAACCATAATATGATGATGAAGATAAAAATTTTGAAATTCGTTCAGAAGTTCCACATTTTCGGGAAAAAATATAAATAATACTTTCTAACTTTTTTAACACAGTGTCAATATGAATATTTAGATATAAGATTATTTCACATGCACATGAGAATTAGGTAACTTTGTTTGTAAATAATTGCTTTCATTTTTTTTGCTTTCATTTTGAATTTTATTTTCAAAATCTAGAGTTAAATGCTTTTTATCACTAAGAAGCTCAACATGACTTTTAATTTTTTTAATTATTCCTCGTCTTTCATAGATTTAATTTCCTTTGCATTTTGTAACAGTAAATTTAATTCTGGAATTTTTTGTAAGCTATCTGAGATTAATTGCAAGTGAATTTCGTGAGCAGTGCATGTTATCGATTGATGCCTTAACAGCTTTTCATATTAGCTGTAAATTATTTTAAAACAGTTTTAACAAACCAATAAAGCTGGTCAGAAAAGTGGGATTCTACTGGGTGAACAGCTAATATGGAAATTTCAAATTACTAATCATTTACAACACTTAAACGAATTCCTAAATGGTAAACAGTTGTGCATTTTATTAAAGTATGCAGGTCTTTACTTACCTTCTAAAACTCTTGAAAACAGTTGACAGAAGACTTAAAAAAGAATAAAGGGTATGTGTCAGAAAAACATGATGGGAGAGAATTCTAAAACATTGATGTGCGAAGAAAAAAGCTAGACGAATACAAGTTTATAAGTATAAACCGTATATGGTAAGAATATAAATGGGATTAAAGTTATTTTCACTTTAAAACACTAGATTCGTCTTAAAGTCCTACAGATATAGTCCAGTTAAATAAAAACCGATGAGTTTAAAAATGTTTTTGATACTTATTTTTTCGCCTAAATTATGTATAGAAATTTTTGACTAGAGTATAATTATCAACTTAGCATATAAATAATTTTCGTATGTATAAATAATTGTATGCATAATTTTTACAAATGATAATTAATTGAGAATAATAAATGTTTGTGTTATAATTTGTTAGCAAAATTTTGAAAGCATCATTTTTGCAGTAGAGAAATTGTAATAAAAGTGTTGTTTTTTTCAACTCTGATTTAAAATATATGTGCAAACCCACAGTGCGGACTATAGTCGCTCGTTTTCAGCCTTTGTTATGATTTACATATAGTCCTTGGTACGTTTTCATGACATGAGAACAACGAAGTTTTTGTGTCGGGCCTAAAAATCAAAATATTTATAACAATATGTATATATATATATATATATATTTTTTTTTCAAAACATCAACATTACAACTATGAAGGGCTAACCTTAGGCAAGATTACTTTACATAATGTGCCTATCAAGAAAGGATAGAATCATGGCTTACCTTCTCGTTGGTGCACTTTGCTAAGTAAAATAGACTTACAATTACATGTTTAATTTATGAACTGATTGAAATTAACTACTATAAAACCATTACAAAACAAATTTAGTTATTATTTATAGAGGGCGGCCGTGGCGTAGTGGTTACAGCGCTTGCTTTAACCACTACGCCAACTACACCTTTAACCTTAACTTAATTTAGAAACAATAACAATACTTGTGATTTACAACTATTGTAATACTGTCATACAATAACAATAAATATTGTAATGCAATTCATCTTTATAAAACAATAACAATATCTGAAAAAAAAAAGTTTTGTAATGACCCACTACAATAGCAATAAATATTGTATTGTAATTCGTCTTTATAATACAATAACAATATATTGTTATTGTAATAAAAAAAATTAATTTAGAGTCAAAATTTAATAAATGTTTTAACAGTTCAGTCTCTGAGATAAGTGACCTTGAAATAGGGTACAACTAATATATAAGTATTGATTCTATTTTTTTTTTATTTTATAAACTTTGTATTGCTCTATAAAAGTGAGTTTAATCGGACCTGTATTTCTTTTACTGCTGGGGATAGACATGATTAACTACTACCATTTCTTATACTAAGTTATTTACTTTTACATTAGGGACCTATCCAATTTCGAAACTTACTCAACTCACACTTACTCTAATATAAGTTTGTCTTTTGTCTCCCTACCGCTTTATATGTGTTTCATAAAGTAACTGGACATCTAGTTGCAAAGTTATAAAAGAGTTTTGTTACATAAATCAAGAACAATATTTATTTGGTGTGCCTCATTTTTTAAAAATGCTCCACACAAAATTTACTGGTACGGTCTGATAGGTGATGAACAATCTGAAAATGTAAAAAATTTTTTAACAAAACAAAAGTAGTTCACATTTTTAGATAATAGACCTGGGTAATTATCTAATCGATAATTATCTCATGTAGTTAATCAATTAGTTTAGTTCATCGTGTGAAACATGTCAATATCAGTTTAGACAAAATTATAAAAAAATATAAAATTTTACTTCTTAAAGTAAATAATTATTTAATTACAAGCATATGATAAATTATATATTTGTATGATTTTAAATGAATATTATTAATGTTAATTCTAAATAAATTATTGTTTAAACAGTTATATTATTGAACTCAAAATAAATAAAATTTATATATGTAAATGGTTGCTAGAAATGGGTGCCACGTGCGCCCCTGAACCAAATATTTATTAAGTAAACGTAGTATATATACTTCTTTGGCTTTTCTGGCTTCACTTCACTTCTGAAAATAAATAAAATTTATATATATAAATGACTGCTAAAAACAAGCGTCATGGGCACCCCTAAATTATCTAGTCCCCAAATAATAATAAATGCGTGAAAAAAGAGTCTAAATACTATAAAATACAATAGCTATTAGACTTTGAAATAGAAATACAATACATCAATGTACTTATTGTAATTTTTTTGATCATAGCAATACAATACAATAGTTAATGTAATTGTTTGGCATCACAGCTATACAATACAATAGTTTTAGAGCTTCAATGTATTGTTAGAAAAAAAAAACAATACAATAGTTATTGTAACTGTTTTTACTCACAGCAATACAATAACTATAAATAATGTTTTAATTGCATCTCTGGTATTGCAATACAATATTATTTTGTTGTAATTGTTATAGTATTTAATTTTTACACTAACAATAACAATAGTCCTAACCCTATTCTTGGGGTTAGGACTAAAAAAAAAAAATTCAATGACATAAACAGTGACACCCCCTACTTAAAGCATAACCTGCCGGGACATGTCCCTCCTCTTTTTAAATTGACTATGAATAAAATTTAGGGAGTTGGGAGAAGAGATAGTTAATAAAAAATTTCGTATTACCCATTTAAAATGCTAGAACCACCCCTGTGAAAGCCCCCTGAAATACCCCAAGAAACGCCTCTATAAAAATTCGTTATAAAAATGATTACCATATAGTTATAAGATCACGCATAGATAAAAGTCTCCTATTCTAATTAAATGCACAGATATATTTGGAAGAAGGAAAAAGTCAAGTCCAAAACGTATTAAGCAATTTGCAAAAAACATTTCTGAATGTATTTATCATGTAGGTAGGGGATTAGTCAAAATTGTAAGGTATCTTTTGGATTGTGGAAATGATGTCATACTGGGGAGAAAAATATTTGAGCAGGAGTGCGAAATTTTTGATATTTTTTTAAAATAATTTTGATAGCTCGAACTTGTGAATAAATTTAAGCAGAACTATTGTTTATAAATTTTATGTATTGCTGGTTATGTTCAATGTATGAAATGGTATGATACTGATGCAATAATAAAAAAAATCTAGCAATAATAATATCTCCGAGATGCTCAAAGGAGTCTAGGCAAAAATTTGTAAAACTGTCATGACAACCATTCTTAATTTAAATTTTATTATCTTATATAAAAACTTGTTATAATTTATTGACTTATTTGTAGTTTTCTTTTTAAGACAGTTTCTATATATCGTTATCATTATACTTTTTTTCTCTCTCACTGTCCGCACCCGCTTAACTTATTAGCGCTTTACATGACCTCTAGTTTATATAATTGTTTCGGCGCGTTGTCGAGGTCTTTTTTTCTAGAATGTCATAAACATCTGCATTCCCTGTTTCGCAAAAAAATCTTTTTCTTCGATATAAAAATAATACATCTTTTTTCATTACGGTAAACAAACAAACAAAAAAACTCCTTAGCTAACATGGTTTCTACATGCGAAAGATGTATAAAGGTTCATGAACCTTAATGTAAGTTGTTTGTTCCAATTACAAATAAAAAATGTCTAATTAATGTAATTAACAGTGATTTAACAATACAGAGTTACAACAATGTGGAAATAGGTACGATGTAAACCTGTTATGAGATATATTGAAATCCCTTTGAAACGACCAAAATAATAGTTTCTTAAACTATTATAGATCCTCATAAACATCTAAAGGGTCATATGTCGTTTAGCTTCCTTCTTTATCAAGACAAAACTTTATAGCATTTTTATATAAAAACGCTGTTCAAGTCCCATATATAAAATATAAATTGTGGTAGGGTTGAACTTTAGGAAACAACAATGTAACAACTGCGCAAAATTTAATGGAATAGTCATGAAATGCCTTATGATACTTCCTTTTCTTATGGTACAGAACCTCTCAACACGATCAAAAGTCAAAGAACAGGCATGTAATATAATAATGAGTCGACTTACATGAAGGAGGAATGGAAATATTTGTGAACTGGTCCAAGAAATCAGATAATCTATGAGCAAAGATAATAACTCAAAAAAAAAAACTTTTGAGAATAGTTTAATGATATTTTCAAAACTCACGATGGAAGAAAAAAAACAACCTTTGAGAATAGTTTAATGATATTTTCAAAACTCACGATAGAAGAAAAGTATAAAAAACTTTTGAGAAGAGTTTAATGATATTTTCAAAACTCACGATAGAAGAAAAAAAAAAAACAACCTTTGAGAAGAGTTTAATGATATTTTCAAAACTCACAATAGAAGGAAAAAAATATTTTGAGAATAGTTTAATGATATTTTGAAAACTCATGATAGAAGAAAAATATAAAAAACTTTTGAGAAGAGTTTAATGAAATTTTCAAAACTCACCATAGAAGAAAAAAATGATACTGCACTAAAGTCTACAGATAGGGAGTCATTTGGGGCCTTGAAGTGCTCCGTAAACGTATTTAAAGAATTAAAAAGCAAACGTACAGACACACCATCAATACAAGATAATTGTTGACTATATATTCCGTAGCAAATCACACCCTAATCATTGAGTCCTAGGCTTCATATTGGTTGAACAGGATTAAATTCAGCACATTTTTATCGTTAGTTATTCAAAAACACACGAAAGCTAAAGTTGGTTGATTGTAATAGTAATAAGTTTTGATTATTCGTTGCTATCGGATTAAAATGAGTAAACAAATATTAAATCGAAAAAAAGTTTTAGAAATTTTCCTTCAAAATCCTTCATTGTCACTAGTTGACATTTCAGAATTGACCGGTATTTCTCGATCATCAGTTGGATTTATTTTGCAGCAACAGACTAAATTTATTGAAAGAAAAGCTGGAAGTGGAAAAAAGATTTAGAGATAAATATAAAGGAAAATTAATCATTCGCTTCATAAAGGCAAATCCATGTCAGTTACAGAGAGATCTTGCAAGAAAATTTAAATTCAACAAAGTTTTGATAGGAAAAGTACTTAGATCTCAAGAATATAAAGCATATCATAAAAAGAAAACTCCAAAACGATCCATTGATGAAGAAATTAAAGCAATTTGGCGTTCAAAAAAGCTACATAAACTTTTAAACCGAGAAAACTTGTTGATTATTGAAGACGATGAAACTTATTGTAAAAGGAACTTTTCGCAATTGCCAGGGCAGCAATATTTTTATCAGTCGAAAAGTAGATATGTTTCCAACTGAAAAATTTGCTCCCAAGTTCTTTATATGGCAAGCAATCTGCTCCTGTGATTTAAAAGGTACACCATGCATTACTGGTAAAACTTTGAATTCAGATTTATATATAAAAGAATGCTTAAAGATACGCTTTTTGCCATTTTTTAAAAAGCATGAAAGCCCACAATATTTTGGCCTAACTTGGTTACTATTCTCCAAGGTTACAATTCTTCAAGGTTACAATTCAATACTCTAAGAAGTCTCTACAATAGTATAAACAAAATGGCGTCGAATTTGTACCTAAGGAAGCGAATCCTCTAAATTGTCCTGAGCAGCAAGTTATTGAAAGTTATTGATCAGTTGTATAAGAAATCTTATTAACAAGCAAGAAATTAGCTACAAATAAATATGATTCTGGTAACGATAATAAGGTCTTAACAGTTGAAATCCAAACAAAAAAAAAAACAAAAAATTTAATTATAAGTTTTTGTTATCGCTCACCTTCGGGCAGTATAGAAAATTTTAATTTATTTTTAAATGACATTTTAAAAAAAAGCATTTGTGAAAATAAATTATACTACTTAATATGTGACATTAATTTAGATTGTTACCAATACCACACTAATTATGGCGTTAAAAAATTTTACAACGAGTTATTTGAACTCGGTGCTTTTCCCATAATTAACAAACCAACAAGAATAACTCCTACATCAAAAACCTTAATTGACAATATTATAACAACTGATGTTTTTAATAAATCTCTAAAAAAAGGCATCATTAAAAGTGACGTCTCGGACCACTTCCCTATTTTTTTCTCTATTAATATCGACGCAGATATAATATCTCAACAAAAACAAACTTTTAAAAACGTTTTTTTTCTAATGATAATTTAAAAACATTTAAAGAACAATTATCTTATCTTCATTGGAAACAAATAGATACCTGTGCTGACGCTAATTTAGTTTATAATACGTTTTTTAAAACGTTTTATGAAATATACGATGCTAATTTTCCAAAATAAATAGTAAATAAAAAAGCTAAAAGTTTAATGTCACCTTGGATCACAAAAGAACTAAAAAAATCCTCTAAAATTAAACAAAAATTATACGTAAAATATTTAAAGACAAAAACTGAACAAAATAAAGTTCTCTATAAAAAATACGCTAAAGAATTTGAAAGACAGAAAAAAAAAGAAAAAAAAAATTACTATTCTAATTTGCTTGATAGAAATAATCTTAATTCGAAACGTACGTGGGAAATTCTAAGAGAACTCACTGGCATGCAGAAATTAAAAACGAGCTCATTGCCTAAAACTATTAAGATTAATGAAGAAACATCATTTGATCAAATTGCAATAGCTAACAAATTAAATGAATATTTTGTATCAGTTGGTCCTAATCTGGCCCAACAAGTTCCTATCTTGAAAACAAATTGAATAATTATGCTTTTCCAATAACTTCGTTCTTAAACTCCTTTGAGTTATCCTTTGAGGAATTTGAACTTTCTTTTAAAAAGCTTAAATCTAATAAATCAGTTGGTTATGATGATATTTATTGCAATCTTATTATCGACTCGTATGGAGTCATTAAAGATATTCTATTTCAAATTTACAAATGTTCAATAAAACAGGGTATTTTCCCCGACAATTTAAAAATAGCCAGAGTTTCACCAATATTTAAAGGGGGGAATTCAACCAATGTTTCAAATTATCGCCCTATTTCGATTTTGCCTGTTTTTTCTAAAATTTTAGAAAGAATTTTATATAATATAATTTTCAATCATTTATCTTCAAATAATATACTGTATCAATATCAATACGGATTTAAAAAAAATAATTCAACCTATAATAATTCAAATAAAAAATTTTTTTAGAAAATAATTCAAAAAAAAATAAAACAACACGCTATACTCCAAACTACCCGCAATATTGCTGAATCTTTTGAAAAATCTCAATATACGTTAGGTGTTTTCATAGATTTATCGAAAGCCTTTGATACCATCGACCACAAAATCCTAATTAAAAAAATAGAGTACTATGGAATTAAAGACAATATTTTAATGATTATTAAAAGTTATTTAAGCAACCGTAAACAGTTTGTTTACAGTAATACAACTGTCTCTTCCAATTTATTAGATATAACATGTGGGGTCCCTCAAGGTTCTATACTAGGACCTCTTCTCTTTTTAATTTACATTAATGATCTCCCTAAAGCCTCAAATTTAATGACGGTCATGTTTGTCGACGATACAAATCTTTTTTTAGCTCATAACAACATAACAACATTATTCCAAAATATGAATATTGAATTAACAAAAGTTTCTGACTGGTTTAAAGTGAATTATCAATTATAAAGATCGATTTGCTCATGCCAAACCATTATTATTTCAAATGAAAATTCTTAATATTTATCAGCTAAATATTTTTAATATACTTTGTTTTATGTTCAAGTGTAAAACCAACAAATCTCCAGTTTCTTTTCATAATCTATATACCTTAAAAGATAAAAATAAATATAACTTAAGAAAGGATAATCAAATTCAGCAACCTTTATCTTTAAATAATTTTGGAAAGTCATGTATTTCATATCGAGGAGCTTTTCTATGGAACAAAATAGTTTTAAAAAATTTTGATTTTTTTCATGAATGGAATTATCTTTCATTCAAGAAAAAACTAAAAGAAATTGTTTTGTCTTTTGAAGACATTTTTTTATATTTTTAAATTCTTTTAAAAATGAATATGAAGTTTATTACATAAGGTAATATATAAATATTATATCTGACCCATAACTTATGTGTTTGTGAAAACAGTACTTTTTAAAATATTTTTGTATTTATATATAAGAGTATCAACAATTTCTTTATTCCAATTTTATTTATATATTATTACGAAATTTACGTTCTCGCTAATTTTTAATACGACATTGTTTAGATTTTATACTTCATGTTAATTTAATGTACTTAATATTCACGAGCGGTTCTCGATGATAAGACCTGAAGGTCTTCTGCGAGTCTCCGCGTTCTTTCTTTTTTGTATATATTTTCTCTTATTGTATAACGATTTTTATCTCAACTATCTTATTGTATAATTATATTGAATATTCAAGAAAAGAACAAAAAAAAAAAAAAAAAAAAAAAATTTTAAGAAAAAATGGATAGCCTTTAAAAAAAATAAACTCAAAGCAAGATCCAGTAGATGATGTCAAGTATTTGCAAAGATATTCGGTTTCTATCTAAGTATCCAATAAAAAATGTAAAAAATTATTGAAATAAATATTTCAATTAGCTTCATTGTGTCAAAAAATTACAAAAATCTGTTGATTAGTTTTCGCGTAATTAGCAATTAAAGGGTACTAAATTTCATTGTGTTCAACCGATATAAGACATTGCAAAAAGAAGTTGCGATATTTACAAAAAACAATGCAACAAAATCTTACCATTCCTACATAGTTCCTTATCAACCCTATGTTTCTTTTTGATTAATTGATTGTTGAATGGACTATTTTTTTGTTCACTATTATCAACACAATATCCTTTCAGCAATTTATGAAATAAGTTAACTCTATTACTTTCATTTTAAATCCCATTGTATTAAACACTAAAAACTGTATAACCCACAGAAGTATAGTTTATCCGATGCAATTCATATAGTAAGAACACCAATTTAAATCACTTTAAAAAAATGACGCAAAAAAGTTTTTAATTTTTGTGCATTTTTTGAGATAAAACTTTAAAAATCTCTCAAAATGTAGAAAATAAAATATTTTAATAAAAAAAAAGCAGAATATAGCGACGAAAAATTTTATTTACAAAATAAATGCAGCTGTTCTAATTTTGTTTGGTTTCCGATTTGTCAACTCTCCTCTATTTATATGGTGTAGTATTTGCCAAAAAAGATGAGTATCAGATGGTTGTGTGGTGTGACTCTGACAAAACAATAAAAAGAAGCCGTGATATCAGACTGATTTTAGGAAAATTTAATTTATTGAGTTATTGAGCAATAGTGATTATTATGATGACAATGAATGCAATGAAAATTATGATGAATATGATAATATCTACACACACATACAAACACATACATGTGTATATATATATATATATATATATATATATATATATATATATATATATATATATATATATAACTTTTAAATACAAATAATTTATTTTTATGATAATCTTATGTTTTTGCAGCCCCGGCTATTTTTTATCAAACCCGGCCCTAGTCTATCAACTATCAACTGCGGTTGCTTACTATGCCATGGTACTCTTTTAGCACTGTGATTATCATAAACGCATTAAATTTAGTACAACCTAAAGTAAAGAAAGTTTGGTTAGCAGACAATAACAACACAACAGAAAAAAGTAGTCGTTAAAAAAATGGTACAGATGCCATGAGAAAATCAAAAATTTCTATGGGTAATATGTAAATCTGGCAAAATCCTAGTAATTAGAAAAACCTGATGGACCAGCTTAATAAGACCATTTACTTACAGACCTTGTAAGTAAATGGTCTTATGAGCTGAACAATCTCTGCAAAATTGCCAATACCACACGGTTACACATTTCCGTAAGAATAACAAAATGTAAATTCCACACAACAACACATTTTTGTAAGAATAACAACTGTAAATACCACATAATTACACATTTTCGTGAGAATAACAAGCTGTAAAATATTTGTTACACCATTGGATAAATTAATAGTCAAAAAAGTTTTAACCGATCTGGTTTAGTACTAGTTGCTCCGTGATGAATGAGCACATGAATATATTGATGCTAAATCCGTGGGAGAAAAGACTTGGGTTTGGTTATTTAAGAACTGAAGGCAAGGAAAAACACTCTGTTTTTAATTGTTTTCAAAAAGACAAATAGAAGTTGCACTTGAAATTTATACTTGATTAGTCAATTTTCATGAAAAGAAAAGATAAATTTGATAAGCATTTTCATCAATAAAAAAAAAGCACACGGATGTATCAAATAAAAATATGGATGCATCAAATAAAAAAAATACTGATTGAAAAAGGCCTGCGACAAAGGTTGTTTGGCCTGCGACAAAGGAGTCAGTTATTTAGTTAAACACCAATTAAAGAACAAAACCTAGATCTAAATTAGAAAGAGTTTGAGGACGTATTTAAATGAGAAACAATTTACCATTTGCTGGTACATTATTCTACTGTGTATGAGGAAAAAAAAGCTTTTAAAATTTTATCCCATTGGTTCAAATCCAATTAACATTAAATACTGACAAAACTAAACAGACACTTTTTCATTTGCTTTAGAAAAAAATTTTTTACTCATAAACTTGCCTCAAACCTTGAATGAAATTGAATTAAAAAGAGATTCTGTTGTTAAGTTCTAGATGTTTAACTCGATGAGAATATTACTTGGAACCAATATATTAACTATGTATACACTAAAGTTTTTTAAAACATTGGACTTTAATGCAAAGCTCGAACTTATCTCAATAAAAAAAACATAAGACAACTTTATTTCTTATTTATTTACTGCTACAGAAACTGTGCTAATATTGCCTAGTAAAGTACTGAAAAAAGTAAACTTCGTCTTTGAGGCTGTCAGAAACAAGCAATTCGCATAATTAACTTTGCTGATTGTAAACCTTATTTTATTGAAATGAAAACTTTAAATATATTTGAACTCAACGTTTTGAAAGTTTCTTGTTTTGCTTATATGTTAAAAAACAATCCTTCCAGCAAAAAATACACTCTTAGATATATAAATCTTTTTAAGGAACTTTTATGTCGCCCAAATTTTAATCAGTTTTGTCTTTAGTATAGTGCACCGTATCTATGGAATATATTTGTTGCTACGGCTACTCAACTACTAGACTAGATAATTGTAAATTTGTTTGTTTTATCATATTTTTAAGGTTCTGATATATATATAAACATACATACATACATATATACATATATATGCATCATTGAAAAAAAATGTTAACAATTTAACAATTTTAACAAGTTAACAATTTTCGTTTATACACAGTTAAATAAAAATTGTTAACCCTAACCCCTAGCCCTTTAAATTTTCAAGTATCAACTAAAGATTTTTCTTACTGTAACATTGCCTGGCCAAGTACTAATCTCACTAAATTAAAAAATCTATTATGCGTAAAAGGGTTTTTGAGAAAAAAAGAAACTCCATTATTTTGATGTTAGAATAACGCACGCAAACTCCAAGTCTTCCATAGTAAACTGCAAGTCTTCCAGCCAGCAAATCAGATATTCCGTAAATATGAGAGAGAAAAAAAAGCGCGAGCAATTGGAACGGATTCTAGAAGACGGAATACTTGGAGCAGATTCTAAGATTCATTGATCTGATAGATTTTTGGTACAAATGTTGGATTGAGAGACAAATATAAATGCATCAGGATTACTTTTTGCGCATAAACTTTCCAAGAAGAATGACGATATATACAGTGTAGTACTAGCCATTGCGTATTTTATTACATGAGTGACTAAATATTTTATCTATAATTGGCTTCATTTATTATATTCATTGCCAATTATAAAAAAAGAAACTTTTATCAAAAAACAATTTCCATTTCTTTGGTTCTATGGATTCCTCTTGAGCAAAGAGTTAGACTGATATTAGTCAAATTGATAATAAATGTCATATATATGTATATACATCATATATATGTCACTGCATTAAAAGATTACAAAAGTTCAAATCATATTTATATTGACTGACTTGCTTCTTTTTGACATGTAAAAAAACCACAATTATAAAGCGTTTAAAAGTTTTTATAAAAAACAACGTGGTTGCAAAAATATATATGTGCAAGTTACATTTTAAGGAAAGTAAAAACCTCACAATGACAGTAAAAATTTAATATGAGATTTTACTTAGAAGAAACATTGAAGTAAAAATCTCATACTACAACGGAACTAATGAAATCTGACCAAGTTTTCTTATAAGGGACTTTCGTACCGTGTGGTTTTGGCGTATGAGATTTTGGTAGCATCTTTATAGGAAATAATTTAATCAAATTATCAACTAACATACAACAAAACATTATATAAACTCTATCTTGTTTTAGTAAAAAACAGTGGATAATAAAAATTTAGATTAAAGAAAATAACTGTATAAAATGGTTTCATTTTATACAATTTGATTTATTGTACGTTTCTATAATTCTATATTTAAAAAATATGCTTTTAAATAAAAGAGAAAACAGTTTATGACAACAACAAAAAGGATATTCTATTTTGACGAGCAGAATAGTTGTAAACCTTTACAAAAAAAGTGATCTTTGTGATTTATCTAAGGAACAATGTGAAGATATATGTACAGTTGAACAGGTATTCATTATAAATAGAAACATTGAAACCATGGAACAGATATTTTTGTTCCTAGTTCACCAAGATGGTTCCTTAATTAAAAAGTCAAAGGATTATGTTCGCTATGGGCAAACAGAAAGTCCAACAGCTTGATCTAATGTAAGATCTGTAAAAGTACTCCATGCATTACAAAGTGGATTTGACTACTTCATGAAAGTGGTGGTTCATATGGCTGCAGGAGTTCACATATGGACAGAGTCATAGACAGGCATTACTGCCCACTTCCTTGAAATAGAGAAAAAAGATATACAGGAGATAATCAGGCAAAAGAACAAGAATCAATAGAGAATTTACAGATTCATCAGGTCAAGGGGTTAGTACTGCAACTGAAAATGTAGCCAGAAGTCTTTTTTACAATGAGACAAACAGAAAACTGATTACTGATTACATTTCAAATAAACATGACAGACTATTGGCATAGCAGTATGGTCTCTTGTTGTCTAATATTATTCGTGGTATGTCATCTAGGCAAAAAATTATAATAAAGAAATATAGAAACATATGTAAAGAGACAAACATTCTTCTTCGACAAGAAATGCCCTGGGTTAGATTGATACTGACTGTTTATAAGTTATTATGAATAGTCGGTGTCAGTGAATTAGAACATACTTGGGAACTAATTGAGTAAAAATAATGAGACGGGACTTAAATCATGGAGTGAGGAAGACATGGAAGCCAACAACAAACAACTGAGAATATTTAGAGAATAATTATCAAGAAAAATAAATTGCAGAACTTTTAAGACTGTTTTAAAAGATTCTGAGTGGGTTCTGATCCTTTAGTTACCAAGCAACGGAACAAAGATCGAATACAATGCAAATCGTGTAGTGAGATAGGGCATAGTAAAAAAACATGCTTCAAATTACATGAAAATTACATTGCTAATACTTTGTTTATATAAAATGAAAAAAAAATAAAAGCTTGAGCGTTTCCTTGTATTTTTGTCCGCAACAATAACAGACTTTTCAATAACAGACTTTTCCATTCAATTTTTTGAAAAGAAAGGAAAATTTTTCATTTAAAACGTTAAAAAAAAGAAGAAATAAATATATTAATTTTTTTCATTCAGTTTCTTAGCAAATAAAAGATTTTTATGATTTTTGACTGTATACCTGGTTCATATATTTCAAATTGGAAAATGTATCTTAAAAATCTAACTAACGATTTGAATTTTTTTTTTTACATGTTTTTAAAACTTTAAAAGGCTGCCATTTCCTAACCAAACATGATAATGACCTCCGGTCTTTTGCATTTAATTCAAGTTTCATTCTTGTTTCAAAATATCATAAAATATTTTTAGTCCCGAAAAATAGATTTTTTCATTTTGCCCACCATTTGGACCACTGTGTGTTGTGGACTTTTTAAACAAAGTTAAAATGGTTTTCCATCTATTTTTTAGTGGTCTAAATAAGCGACATCTAGAGGCTGTGTCGAATATGATGAGCTAAATGGTAAACAAACATATACTATGTTATTTACTTGACACAGTTTTAAAGCATTCTGTCTGATGTGTGATGACAAATTACCTCAAATAAGAACTTCTTTTTTTTTTTATCTGTTTTTTAGTATAGGAAGCAGGTGAACAGTAAACCACTCCTCAAATGTGATACTATCTAACCATCCATATTCAATGCGAATGTATCTAGTTCCAGGGGACCGTTTTTTGTCCACGTTGACCACAATTTTTCTGATTTGTAGACAACGTAAGGTGGCATTTTCACATTTTAGGATGTTTGAACAGGAGAAACATTAAACTCAAATTTTCTGTCGTGGATTAAAGTAGGAGCTTAAGACATAAAGTTGCGATACGCAGTTGATTTAACGCCATCGTGTTACGGTACGTAGTATGAGTAAAAACTTTGAAAACTTGAACAATGCTAAAAAATATAAATTTAGAGTGTATGGTAATACGCTTAATAAAAATATGGTGTAAAAATGAAAAAAATAATTACCAAATTCCAGGTTAAAAAGCAATTAACCAAACTTGAGATGGTGCAATCGTGGTGGTGTAAGGTAAACGGTCCAGTGGTCGCCACCCCCTCCTAGAGGTCGCCGATTTGTGCTAAAAAACTTCTAGCGCAAAATTTAATAGTTACGACTATAGTTTTTCATTACTTATGAAGTTAAGATAGATATTTATTTTGAGTATAAGTTCAGTACTTTTCGTTTATTAAACTTTGCGCTACAAATTTTTTAGCACAAATTGGCGACCACTTGAACCGTTTACCCTATACATTTTTATTCACAAAGCAATCCTTTTTCAGAAAGTAGAAATTTTCAGCATTCAAAACGCGGAATATGAAACGTTTTCATAATTGCTTTGTATAAAAAACTATGCGGAAATAAAAAATCTTTTCAAAAACAGTTAAAATTTTACTTAAAAAAAGTAAAAAAATAAACAAATTTACATCATGGGGACTTTAACCTAAATCTTCCAAATGTTAAAACTGATAATGATGTAAAATGTTTCTTAAACTCTCCTTCAATACAACATAATGATGTAAAATGTTTCTTAAACTCTCCTTCGATACAACATTCTTTCCTTAATAAACAAGCCTACTCGTGTAACTCTACAAAGTACTAACGGAAATAAAAAGGCAGAATATTGAATTTATTATTTTTTATTTAACAAATTATTTACTCTAAGTAAACTGGAAACAACTCCATTATTGAAATGATGCTAATTAAGCCTATAAATTTGTTTACAACATGTTATTTATAGTGTTGTTATGGACTTCGACTAAATTGACTTAAAGTCGACGAGTCGAAAGTCGAAATTAGTTGACTTTGAAAATAGTCGATTTAATCGACTATGGACTTCTTACAAATCGACTAAAAGTAGAGGGGGGGGGGGGGGGAATTCTTTAACCAATTATTCTTAATTAATTTTTTTAGAAAAGTTCAAAAAACAATTCAGTTTTTGCTATTTTTTGTGGTTGACCTTCTATATCAATTTTTAACATTTTAAAAATATTAAGAAACTTAAAAACAAGAAATCTTTGCAGCGCACTGCGGGCCAGGTGGTGGACAAAACCTCAAAAAAGAAAGTTTATTATTTCAAAAACCATGTAATGTTAATACTCTATTGTGTTATTAAAAAAATTATTTGAGTATAATAGTATCTTTCAAAACCACAAAAATCAAATGCTGTTCCATGTATAATAAATTACTTTTTCCAATTTTTTTATTAACTCGTTGTCTCTGTTTGTTTGTTTGCTTGTCTGTCTGTGAGCATCAAATCTTGCAATCAATTTTTGAATCACTTCCTGACTATAGATTTTCTTTAAATTTTACATGCATACACTTGCTTGGTGACAGTACAATATTAAATAATTAGTTTTGTAATAAGTCAATTAATTTGATGATTCATAGTGTGTCTCTTATTATACTTTCCATCACTTTGCACACTATTGATGTGAGCGATACCGGCCTATAACTTGTTACTTTTAGTTTATCTCCTTTTTTAAACAGAGGGATAATATTTGCACATAACCATAAACATGGAACAATGCCACTCGAAAATGAGTGATCAAAAATAATTGATAGTGGTTTTGAAATACTTTTGCAACATTCTTTTAAAACTCTAGGGTGAAATGTGTCTACTCCAGTTGATTTATAAACATTCAGAGTTGCAAGCTTCTTACTAACTGTTTCAGTATCGAATATAGGATTTGGGCATAAAACATTGCACTGTTTTGGAAACTCTGAGAGGTTTTTATCTTCAATAGTAAAAACTGAGCTGAAAAAATTGTTTAGTTCGTTAGCAATCTTAGAAAGGTTGGTAGTAACTATTCCATTGTTATTCTTAATAGCTCGAATATAATCTTTTATTTGAGTTTTATAATTCATATATTGGTAAACTATTTTAGGATTCTTTTTAGCATTTTTCACTATTTTGTGCTCATATACTTAACAATTTAATTTTTAATAGCTTTTTTCGTTGTTTTTTTTTTTTTTTCGTTGTGTTTATATATATATATATATATATATATATATATATATATATATATATATATATATATATATATATATATATATATATATATATATATACATATATATATATATATATATATATATATATATATATATATATATATATATATATATATATATATACATATATATATATATATATATATATATATATATATATATATATATATATATATATATATGTATATATATATATATATATAATATATATATATATATATATATATATGTATATGTATATATATATATATATATATATATATATATATATATATATATATATATATATATATATATATATATATATATATATATATGTGCTCACACTTAACAATTTAATTTTTAATAGCTTTTTTCGTTGTTGTTGTTTTTTTTTCGTTGTGTTTATATATATATATATATATATATATATATATATATATATATATATATATATATATAAATATATATATGTATATATATATATATATGTGTGTATATATATATATATATATATATATATATATATATATATATATATATATATATATACATATATATATATATATATATATTGACAAAACTTTATCTTGACAAAACTATAATAGAAATGTGTGATACATGTATAAAGTTTGTTTAAAAACTTTAAAGTCTTTATGTTCTAAAATCCTAAAACAGTTTAAAAACAAAAATTCAATTCACATATATTTAACCTTTTTGAAAAATTGTATAAATATTTGCGTGTATATATTTATGTAAATATATATATATATTATATATATATATATATATATATATATATATATATATATATATATATATATATATATATATATATATATATATATATATATATCACCGTTTGAAAATTTTGACTTTTTTGGTTACGAAACATCCCGAAAAAATCCTCTTAGGGTATGAAACTACACATGTCAAGAATACTATATCAACTTACTTTGAAATCCAAAATTAAAATCCGAGAGAGATATTTTGATTTAAATTTTTGAAATAATATAAAAACATTAGCAGTTTTTGTTTTTGAAAATAGCGGTATTGGGGTGGGTCGTAGTGATTTTTTTAATAAAATAACTTTTTTAGACAATTAATTTGTAAAGATTTCGTATTTAATAAATTTTTTTGAGAAATGAGCTATAAGGGGAGATATTTCCATTTCAAGTTTTGAATCGATTAATTTTTGAATCGCGAATTACGATGAAAAATTTGATACGTGAACTGCCGTAAATTTGTACTTTCCTAAAATTTGTACTCTTCGGACATTTCCAATTTTACGGACTTTTTGTACTTTTAGTACATTTTCATACGTTTTATGACCTCTTTGTACTTTATGAATTAGTTTAAATGATATCTTCAAACAGATCACAAGTTCATCTCAGATTTTGAAATGCCTACTTTTTCAAAGGATCATAATCAATGTCGGCAGGTCGTTTGCACACTTTGTATGAAAAAAAGTGACAGAGAAATTTCAGAATATTTCATCAGTGAAATCAAAAGATTGATTTCTGACAACATCAACTTTGATGATGAGAGGGTTCCACGAGGGATCTGTGTCACCTGTAGGTTCCTGCTTAGAAAGTTAGCTTCTGGAGATGAAGAAGTGAGTATACCTCAACTTTATGACTTCGAATCCATATTGATCAAACCATCAACTCGCCAGACAACTAAATGTGATTGCATCATTTGTCAAATTTCAAAAACCAAAGGGAAAGGAAAGCACCCCTTTGAAAAACCATCTCAGCAAGAAGTGCAAAAAGAAGAAAAATCTTTTGAAAAACGATGCACAAAATGCCTATCTGTCATTGCTCGAGGACTGCCTCATAACTGCAAAGAAGCAACACGTCGTGAAAACTTGCCAGATCCCTAACGGATCTGGCATTGGCAGATCCGTTAGGGGCAGAGCAAATTGCATCATTCATCGTTTCTTCCAAAGAGGTATCTTTCGATGGAACTATTCTGATTAGCCGGTTTCATGGAAAGCCTCTTGAAATCAGACCAGGTATGTTAAAGTATTGTTGCTGGGTTTGCTTTTTAATATTGGTTTTTTTCTTATTTGTTTCTTTATTCACAGGATCAAATGCAACTCAGGGTCTCTCCTCAGAGCCATTGACAACACAAGATATGATTAATATTCAGCAAAACATTGGACTTTCTAACAATGGAATGAGAAAGCTTGGGTCAGCTTTAAATCAAATAAGTCCTGTTCGCATAGTTGAGGCCAATTTTCAACAAAAATTTGCTGCAGCTGGAACTACCCTCAAAAGTTTCTTTACAGTAACCACTTCACAGTTACCAGAATCAAATGAAACACGCCATATTGTTCACTGCACAAATTTGGAAACCCTCAAAGAAAATATTGTTTCATCCAGAGGCTTGCAAAACTCAAACTTCTTAAAGCTTGGCATTGATGGTGGAGGATCATTCTTTAAGGCAAGTTTAAGTCTTATCAGTGAGCATGAAGGAGAACCTCACAGTCCTGTTCAGAAGAAATCAAAATTGATCACCAAAGACAACTTCAAAAACACAAGTGTTCAAAAACAACTGATTGTTGCCATTTCAGAGAACACACCAGAGACTTACCCAAATGTTAAGCACATTCTGGATCTTCTCCAAATCAATGAAATCTCCATTTCAGAAAAACTTGTTATTTCTTGTGACATGAAGCTTGCAAACATAGTTTGTGGAATCCAGTCACACAGCAGTAAGCATCCTTGCTGTTGGTGCAACATAGACTCAGCACATTTGGAAAACTGTGGTCAGCTTAGAACATTCGGGGGCATCAGAGACTTGTACAAAAAATTTGTGAAGTCTGGTTGTGATGCCAAAAGATCAAAAGAGTTTGAAAATGTGGTTCATTTGCCAATGTTTGCCTTTCCAGACAGGGAATTGATCCTTGAGGCAATCCCACCCATGGAACTGCATTTGCTCCTGGGAGTTGTCAACCACCTCATCAAGTACTTGGTTCAAGTTTTTCCAAAGACCAAACAATGGTTGGATTCAATCCACATTCAGATGCAACCATTTCATGGTGGCCACTTCAATGGAAAAGATTGCATGAAAGTGCTGAGGAAAATTGAAGAGCTTATGCAATTGACAATTGCTGAAAAAGCACCAGATGCAACAAAGGCATGCCAAGCATTGAGCTCATTTCACCAGGTTGTGGTTTCATGCTTTGGATACACTCTGTTGCCAGATTATGAGGCAAAAATTTGTGATTTCAAAGATAACTACTTGAAATTACCAGTCTCAGTCACACCAAAGGCACATGCTGTTTTTCATCACGTTCAACAATTCATTCATCAGCACAAGGTTGGTCTAGGTGTATTCAGTGAGCAAGCAACAGAAGCTCTTCATTCAAATTTCAAGACCCACTGGCAAAGATTCAAGCGAAACTCTACTCATCCGGAATATTCCAGTCAACTCCTCAGTTGTGTAGTTGATTACAACAGCAAAAAAGTTTAGTTGGAAAGAAAGAAAATAAAAGACTCCTCATTTTCAATTTGGAGAAACTCAGTTTGTGTGTGTGTAAAGAATGTATTTATTTGTCAAAAGAAAAATTTTTGAAGTGAGAAATTTTGATTATATCAAAAAATTGAAAGATGGTTTTCTAAATATTTTCAAATAAAATTTTAAAATTGTGAATATGAATTATTGTCAAAAATGGCATATTTTCTATCTTAATTTTACTTTTTAAATTAGTTAGGCTGTATTAGGACTGATTTGTATGACCCCTTTTGTTAAGGGCAGGTTGTAACCAACTTCTATCCATTTGGTGAAAATATTGAATATTTTCAAATCAAAATATCTCTCTCGGATTTTAATTTTGGATTTCAAAGTAAGTTGATATAGTATTCTTGACATGTGTAGTTTCATACCCTAAGAGGATTTTTTCGGGATGTTTCGTAACCAAAAAAGTCAAAATTTTCAAACGGTGATATATATATATATATATATATATATTATATATATATATATATATATATATATATATATATATATATATATATATATATATATATATATATATATATATATTTATATATATATATATATTAAAAAATATAGAATTTTTACTACATTAATTTTTTAAAAATTTTGCTATACTTGATGGATACTTTTATGGTATAACAGATGTAAATATCAAATAGGAATATGATGCTATCAAACAAGAGATTAGTTTAGAAAATAGTGGAGAAGTATAATAAACAAGAAGTTTAAAAATAAAAACATAGCCACTAAGATTTATTGGAACTATTTGATGGGATGGAAAATCACTTTTTGAAAAAAATGTTTTTCAACTTTTTGTTAAAAAATTATATAGATCAAAATATTTTATATAATTTGTATAAAATCACAAAAAATAAAATCAATATCAAATATAAAATGGGTATAAAACTTTAAAGAAAATGGATTACACACCACTTCAAAAACTAGCTTTAAATTACAAACGATATTTATTTCAACTAATTTAGTTGAAATAAACTAATTTTTCCTGAGGAAATAGGATTTTAAAAAACACAAAACGTCCACTGAATGATGATACAATCTTGTTCTTATTTTGGACACAACATTGCATGAAATTTAAAATACTTGTTTAGTAGCAACTTAGCAACCAATCAAAAAGTAAGTTTTATAGGTTTAAATTTATCAAATAACAAATCGTTTTTGTTTTTTTTATTTGTTGTTTCAAATAATTCAGCTTTCAGTATCTTTCGGTTTTTGAAGTTTTCTGCTCCTCAAAAATTTGTTAACTAGTTTTTCTATGACCTCTTTTCAACTGAATTGGTGTTTTTCTTTTCAACTGAATTGGTGATTTTCTTTTCAACTGAATTGGTGTTTGCGTTAGAGTTTAAAAATACTCTAGACAATTAATTTTGAGATAATTTAATGATTTCGGTTTTTGAAGCTAAAGGGAATACACAAGATTTTTCTGTTAACCGGAAATGAAAATTTTGTAAAAGAATCGCTGCCTTTAAAGTATTTGTTTTTAGTCAAGGATTGGTTTAATTTTTTTCCTTTTTTTAATTTGATATATTTTTAAAAAATGGTGTTTCTTACTGAAACTTTTCGAAACTTACACATTTTTTCATTTATGAAACTGATTCTTTTTAAATATCAGACAGAGTTGATTGTTTCTGATTGTCAGGAATATGATGTTCTTGGTTACAAACATATTAAAGTGGATCTTTATAACTGTCATCTTCTGCTATGTGGTGGACATTAATGTTTAAGTTTCTGTGATTTCTTTTGCACATTATATAAAATTTTTACCGTATATTTTTACTGAATTTACTATATCTGCAATAGTTCCAAATTTGGCTTCGTCATAAAACGCATGAACGAAATCCATTACTTTAGTGTTGTTTCTTGGTAATGACTATCCTCGTTGTTGAAAAGACATGAATGAGCTATTCGTAATCCAAATAATAGAAAGGCCATACGTTGTTGCAATTTTTGATATGATTTCTTTTAAATTACTCCTTTTTGTTTTTATAAAATTTAAAACATTCGTTATTGTATATATATATATATATATATATATATATATATATATATATATATATATATATATATATATATATATATATATATATATACATATATATATACACTTTTTTTGAAACACAGGGTGTTTCAAAAAAATGACTTTTTAAAATTTCAACTAACATTGCTTTTCATATGGTGCCCCACCATTGATATTGCTAAAAAAAAAAATTCATCACATTTGGACCACACTACCAGTCGGCGCAATGAGTCCAAAGTTCATTTTTAGGCCGTTTTTGACCCTTTTTCAGTCAAGTTGCAGGGACCCTTCCCATGAACCAATTTTGAAAAATTAAATTTTTTTGGCAATTTTATGCATAAAAATTAAATTAAAGTCCAATGTTAAGGTTTAATTATTTGAATAATGGGTCAATTAAACAACTACATTTTTCAAAAATGTTGATTTTTTGCCTTTTTTTGCTCTTTGATAAGGTCTTTTTTAGTGCCTTCGGTGTTTACAGTCGGACTTAAACGTTTAAAGCAGCTACAGAATAGTCTCGACCGAATGTGACCGAATAAGATTGTCTTTCTTTAATACTTGATGTTTAGCAATGTTATTACAACAGTATTTTCAGTAAATATCTATATTTATTTTATGTCTATATATACATATATATATATATATATATATATATATATATATATATATATATATATATATATATATATATATATATATATATATATATATATATATATATATATATTCAGATAGTAAAAAAAAAAAAAATGCCTTTAAAGAAAACAACAAAACGTACTAGAAACACATCAGAAATATTTCTTGTGAAGAAAACTAGCGAGACCCTCCAAAGCAATAAGCTTCCAACTGGCAAAGATGTTTTGCAGTATTACCTACATCTTAGAAAGCTAAATCCAAGCGCCAAGCGAATAGATTTAATCAGGTGCCAATTCAAAATGAATTCTTTTGAGCTCCAATGCCCTTTAGAGAACACCCACTGCTGTTTAATGTCTAAATTGGTTGGCCCATGAAATCTAGCTGGATTTCCTCTAATAACAATGGACAATATAAGGCAAACCTTTCAAAATTTTTTTTTATGTTTAAAAAATTACTGTATTTTTTAACCTTTAGTTCAATTTACGATTTATATTTACACAGTAGAAATATTTATGTCATTTTATTACATTCTTTACGTTGTATATAAAGTATTTATTTAAAACTAATTGTTTAAGGTGGGTATTTTCTTAAAGTGGAAATTACCTAATTTTTTTATTTGCAATGTATAGGGTGAAGATTCAGAACACAGTGGATTATTACAACATGTTAAAGAAGGGTCGTCACAGAAATGGTCCATCAAATACTATGTCGAGAAAAATTTTTTTTCAGGATCTTCTGAAATGCTTTTGGATTAGTAGAAATACTGAAGAACTGATTGATAAGATCAGGAAAGATAAGAAGAGGACTTATGAAGCAAAAGAGGAAGATATTGCTTTTATCTTGGATCAGCTGGAAGAACGGAAAAGAATAACTGGAACAAAAGATAAAAGTTTTTCATATGCTGTTGAAAGATCACAGAAGAAGCATTTGACTCCAGGAAAAGTGCAAGAGACACTGCAAATGATCTTAACATTTCACACAGCTCTGCAAGTAGTCATGATAGTAACTCTGACTCAGATTTTGAAGCAGATATTGACAAAGAAGAATCTGGCTCATCGATTCTCCTTCCAAAAGATATTCTACAGAAAACAGCACTTACTGCTATAGGAGAGGGGCTGTCTGCTAGACAGCACACTGCAATTGTGTCCAGTATCATTGCAAACTCTGGAGGTTCTGTGTCAAACTTTGTTGTGTCGAGTACAACATCATTTAGAGCTGTAGAAAAAGTTTTGACCAAAGAAGGAGAGAAGATTAGAAAACAAATTTTTACTCTTGCGCAGTCATCAGTGTCCCCAATAATTCTACACTTTGATAGCAAGATTGTTAAAGAACTCACAGATGGGAAAGAATTGCAACTTCACAGACTTGCAGTATTAATTAGAATAAAGGGACAGACAGAGCTACTTGGTATTCCACATTTAACTTCAAGTACAGGAGAGGAGCAGAAAACAGCGATCTTGAAACTTCTTAACCAATTTGAGATTATTGACAAGTTTCACGGATGTGTTTTTGATACAACTAATTTTAACACTGGTAAACAGAAAGGAGTATGCATAAAACTAGCTACAGAGGTTGAAATGCCTCTACTTCTATTAGCATGCAGACATCATGTGTATGAAAGTCACATTGTTCACTGTTGGAACATCTATCCCAGCAGTAACACAAATGGGCAAGACAATCCTTTTTTTAAAAGGCTTAAGCTTGTTTGGAACTCTTTGGATCATGATTCTACTGTACTAAACAGAATGAAAATTGAGGATATTACTGACAACTGGTTGCAAGATCAATTAAAGAAAACTTTAGAGTTCTCTGAAGACATTATAAAGATGGAAAAGATGAAGAAGGTCAGTACTTTAAATTATAAATTAATTTTAATGTCATTTAAAGTAGTTTAAACAGATGTCAAATAAATAAAATCCATTAACTGGTAAATCACAGCTTAGAATAATAGTAACTTATTTAATGTGAATAGCTCCTGGCGCTTTGCAAAATAAACAAATTATTAGTATCAGATATCAAACTGAAAATGTAAAGAAGGAATCTTAATTTTTTATGGCTTCTTTAAATGTGAAAATTCAATTTGATTAATTGCTTATTATAAAAATAAGTATTTATATTTAGAATGGATGCAGGTGTGATTATCTTGAGTTAGCCGAACTCACAGTAATGGTGCTATCTGGAGATGTGCAGTAGTGACTCCAAAAACCTGGACCTGTAAGTCAAGCCCAATTTTTGATGAAAGGAATATACTTTATGAAGATGTCCTTCTATTGGATAACATTCCCAATCTCAAGGCCCATGAGAAGAAAGAAATCAAAGATATGGCCTTCTTCACTGCAGTGTTTTACACTAAATGGTTTCTTAGGGCGGAAATTTCAGCAATTACTCCCTCTCAGGTTTTTTTACTGTAATTTTTATTTCCTTATTATTCAAAACGTAACAAAGTTTAAATAAAAATTATTCTTTTTAGTATTTTGCTATCTAAAGATTATTTTTTTGGATATGAAAGCTCTGTGGCAGATGATAAGGTACTCTGATGTCAAACCTGAGCAAGCAAAACCTGTTATTGACTCACTGAAGAGACACACCTGGTACATTGATCCTACCGCTGTTGTAATGGCTTTAGCTGATGAGGAGGTCCATGACCATGGCGAGATTGCTAAGAAGCTGTGTTCCATGCCAAGGCCTGAGAATTATGTTGTAAAAATGCAACAGGTGGATTTTGAATTGCTAAACAATCTGGATTTTTATCAGGATAATCCTCCTAGCTTGGTTTTACTGATAAATGAACAGAGTTGGTTCATATTTCATCTCTTGAACGATGGGAAGGTAGAGTTACAGTGGTTAAAGACTCCTGTTGAGACATGGAACCTGAATGATTATTACCTGGAGTTTGAACATTTTGTCAAAAATTTGGAAGTAGTTAATGATTGCAGTGAGAGAGCTGTGAAACTCGTTCAGGTACAATTTAAAAAATTATCAAATTTAAACCTATTGTAGAAATTATAAAGGTAATTTCAACAGGCATAACTTATTTTTAACTAAGAGCTGATCAACAAATCCCACAAGGAGAAGAAGAGACAGAACACTTTCCTTGTAGCTAATAAATTTAAGAGTGGAAGAAAGAGAAAGAAGAAAACTGATTTCGAAAATGTTTCTCTCTAAATATTTGTGCTTCATTTTTTATGTTCTGGTACTTTAAGGAGCTGAAAAAGACCTTATCAAAGAGCAAAAAAAGACAAAAAATTAACATTTTCGAAAAATGTAGTTGTTTAATTGACCCATTATTCAAACAAATAAAGCTTAACATTGGATTTTAATTTAGTTCTTATGGATAAAATTGTCTAAAAAAATTTAATTTTTCAAAATTGATCCATGGGAAGGGTCCCCGCAACTTGACTAAAAAAAGGGTCAAAAACGGCCTAAAAATGAACTTGGGGCCCATTGCGCGGACTGATAGAGTGGACCAAATGTGATAAAATTTTTTTTTTTTTAGTAATATCAATGGTGGGGCACCATATGAAAAGCAATGTTAGTTGAAATTTTAAAAAGTCATTTTTTTGAAACACCCTAATATATATATATATATATATATATATATATATATATATATATATATATATATATATATATATATATATATATATATATATATATATATATATATATATATATATATATATATATATATATATATATATATATATATATATATATACATATTAGGGTGTTTCAAAAAAATGACTTTTTAAAATTTCAACTAATATTGCTTTTCATATGGACTGCTTGGATAAAGCTCCCAAAAATGGGTAACATGACCCTCACATATATGACATAGACATGCAGTGCGCATAATTATTTTGCTACAAGCTCCTTTTATTTTACCTGTGTTAGCGCTAGTGATATCAAAGCAAAGACACTGAACTTTATCAAAGAAAAGACACTGAACTTTATCGTCTAATTCAAAGTTTAAAATGAGCTCTTATATAGCTTCTTTTTGGTGTTCTCCAGAACCGGAGTCAATACCTGGAACTCCAAGTAACTCGGTTTGTCCTTTAATCTTAGCAAGAACAGCTAACCTATTTTTTATAAACTGTTTTCCTTCAATAAGTTCTTTGACAATTTTTCCATCAAAATGAATTGTTATTAGAGAATTTGAAGATTTAGAAATTCTTTTTATATGGTCTCTGATTTCATTTGCACCCATAAACACAGCAATCTCTACTGTTCTGTATGAAGATGAGTTTGAGCATACAAAATCAGAAGTGCATCCTCCAGAATTGACTATAATACTTCTAAAAATCGCTGTGTGTTGATGTGGAGTTAAACCCTCTCCAACTGCTGTGTGAGCAGAACGGTGCAAGATATCATTGGGTAGGTTGATAGAACAAGGATCAATAAGTATCTCAATTTCAAAATCTATATTTATATATATATACATATATATATATATATATATATATATATATATATATATATATATATATATATATATATATATATATATATATATATATATATATATATATATATATATATATATATATATATATATATATATATATATATATATATATATATATATGTATACATATATATATATATATGTATATATATATATATATATATATATATATATATATATATATATATATATATATATATATATATATATATATATATATATGTGTGTGTTTCTAATTTTATTATTATTAATTTTCTTTTATTATATTATTATTTTTTAAATAATTATTTTTCGTTAATATAATTAATAACTTTTTGTTTATTTTTTAGTTGTTGTATCTTTTAATGTTATTTATTTATTATACATATATTATCTGCTATTATATTATTTATTACTTTATTAACTATTAAAATTCTTAACACTATATATTTTTTATGATTACTTGTTAATTATTATATCCTTTATTTTTAAATTATACTATATTTATTTATTATTGATTTATGCCATACTTTATATATTATTGCTTTGTTTTTAACTTATATTTTTACATGGCAATTAAGTACCATTGTAAGTTCTGCAATAAAGCAGAGGCCAATCATCAAAGAGGCATTTTATGTGACTGTTGTTCTTCTTGGGTTCATGCTAAGTGCAATTCAATCAACAAATTTTAGTATTACCTTCTTGTCAAAGACTCTTCTGACTGGTACTGTAGTGACTGTATAATTAAGAATATGCCATTTAGTACACTTTCGGACTTAGAATTTTCTTTAACTATATCATGTCAAACTCTATCAACTAGTACCTTAAATTCTTTAGAAAGTCCATTACAATTCAAAAACTTTTTTAAGGATATAAATAAAATCTCTCATTCTTATTCCAACTGCAAATACTACGATATTCTTGATCTCAATAAAACTTTAAAATCAAATTCTGAATTGTACCTTCATCTAAACATTGGTTCTTTGCATTTTCATATTGATGAACTTCGCAGTCTCATAAGTTCACTTACTATTCTTCCAACAGTATTTGGAATTTCGGAATCTAAATTGTACATTAACAATCCCAATATAACTGACATTACTATAAATGGTTATAACATTGAACAATGCTCGGGCGGTGCTCTTCTATACTTACAATCCAATTTAAACTACAATGTCAAAAGAGATCTTATAGAATATGCCCCAAAATACCTAGAATCTATCTTTATTGAAATCATCAATCCTTTTAAGAAAAATATCATTGTTGGCTGCATATTCCGGCATCCTTCAATGAACCCAAAGGAATTTATTTCTGATTATTTTAATCCTTTACTTGAAAAACTTAGTTCTGAAAATAAACAGGTTATGTTAATGGGTGACTTTAACATGAACTTACTTAACTGCAATGAATCCCTTATTATATCTGATTACCTTGACTCATTTTGTTCTTATTCTTTTTACCCAACAATAATTCAACCAACGCGATTAACCTGTAAATCTAAAACAATTATTGATAACATCTTTTTAAGTTTTCAAATTCCTAATCTTATTTCTGGTAACGTAACAATATTAATTTCAGATCACATGGCACAGTTTGTTTGCATTCCTAGTAGTGCTCCTTTCAAAAGAAAAAAATCCATAACAGCTAAACGATCATTTAAGAATTTCATTGATAATGAATTTAATAAGGATATTTCTAATATTGACTGGAAGTTTTATATCAAAAATGATGATGATGTCAATGAATCAATGAACTTTTTTCTAAATACATTCAACACAATTCTTGATCGTCATGTCCCGTACAAAAAACTGACCAAAAAACAAGTTAAACTCATATCTAAACCTTGGATCACTAATGGAGTTCTGAAGTCAATTGCAAATTAAAAATAAGTTCTACAAAGAGTATATAAAATCTAAAAATTCCAACACAAAAAGTCAACTATTCGATAAATTTAAATTGTACAGGAATAAAATTTCGAAATTTATTAAGAATTTCCAAAAAGTCAATACAAAAAATACATGGAAAGGAATAAAAGAAATTATTAACATCAAACCCTTTACAACAATTAAATCTTACACTCTCAAGTCTAATGGTAACACTATCTCAGACAGTATGGCTGTTGCTAACATTTTTAACAAATACTATGAAACAATACAACACCCACCCAAAAATAAAATGATTTCTTCTAAAAGTATCTTTTTTGACTATTTAAAAAATGCTAATTCTAATTCTTTCTTTCTTAATCCAGTGACTGATAATGAAGTGTCTAATTTAATAAAAAATAGTTTACAAAATGGTAAAAGTTTAGGAACAAATAGTATCCCCACACACCTTCTTAAACTTACTTCTCATGTTATTTGCAAGCCTCTCTGTACCATATTGAATAATTCTTTTAATAAAAATCTTTTTCCAGATGTTTTTAAAATAGCCAAAGTTATTCCTATCCATAAAAAGGGTTCTCTAATGGACCACAGAAATTATCGACCAATTTCTCTTCTATCTAACATTAGCAAAATATTTGAAAAAGCTATGTACAACAGGCTTTATAGCTTTCTTGAAAAAAACCAATGTCTTTACAAACATCAGAATAGATTTCGTAACAAACACTCCACAAATCATGCACTTATTAAAATATCTGAAACTATTAGAAATGCTCTTGACAATAAACTTTTTGTATGCGAAGTGTTTCTTGACTTAGAGAAAGCCTTTGATTCTGTTGACCATTCCATCCTCTTAAGTAAATTAGAACACTAAGGTGTTCGAGGTAATACTCTGCAATGGTTTTCATCATATCTTTTTGATAGATTGCAATTTGTCTCCATCAATGATGCCAAATCTTTTCCAATAAAATGCTCTACGGGTGTACCACAAAGTTCTGTATTAGGACCATTGCTTTTCCTTATTTTTATAAATTATCTTAATATCTCTCTAAAATTTTCAACGGCTTACCATTTTGCTGACAAAACTAACTTACTCATAACAAACAAATCATTAAAAAAAATTAACAAACATATTAATCATGATTTATCTAACCTTCTTCAATGGCTGCGCTCTAACAAACTAAGTTTTAATACCAACAAAACTGAACTTATTATTTTCAAATAAAATCAATCTAAAATGTATAAAAACCTAAACTTTAGACTAAGTGGACAAAAAATTTTTTCCCGCAGTTTCACTAAAACATCTTGGAATCCAAATTGACTTAGATCTATCTTTTTCCTCTCATCTTAAAAACTTAGGAGTAAAATTGTGTAGATCAAATGAGATGCTAGCCAAAATTCGCCACTATGTCAATTATGAAACTCTACTTAATATATATCATGCAGTTTTTGGATCTCATCTTAGATACGTTTGTCAGGTTTGGGGACAATGCAAGTCTAATGCTTTTTTAAGGTTATGTATCCTACAAAACAAAGCTTTAAAAATAATATTCTTTCAACAATATTATTCTAACTCTGACAGCCTTTCTATCAAAAATACTCAAATTATGTGATCTTGTTTATTTATTAAATTGTCTATTTGTCTGGAATCATAAACAAGTAAACCTCCCTCCCTCATCCTCCAATTTTTTTACCACTAAAAAAAGTTCTCGTTATTACCTTCGATCTTTGAGTAACTTTAAATTATCTATCCCAAATTGCTGTTCGGTAAAATACGGTGATAATTCTATTACAAACCAATGCAGTTCTATTACAAACAAAATAATTTACCTTTTCATTTTCAATCCCTCAACTCTTTTTCACAATTTAAAACCCGTCTTTTTGACTTTTTCATAGAAAAATACTCTAATTAAAATCTTAGGCTTATATTAGATTATTATTACTAATGTTATTAGTATTATTATCATTTGTGATGTTAATATTACTTACATTTTATTTACATTTTTATTACCGTCATTATTACTTATTAAAATTGTTTAATATATAAATGTGATATTTGTTAATATTATTATTATTGTTATTATTGCTGTTATTGCTATTGTTATTATTGCTATTATTGTTGTTGTTGTTATTATAATTACTAATATAATCATTATATTTAATATATTATATTTAATAGTATTATTGATATTATTATAATCGTCTTCATTTAATTTACATTATTATTGTTATATGATTGCCATTATTATTTAATTGGTGCTTACCTTGGATTAGTACTTGTACTATTAATAAAAAACCATGAAATGTAAACTTTTTTTTCAGAATATATATATATATATATATATATATATATATATATATATATATATATATATATATATATATATATATATATATGTGTGTGTGTGTGTGTGTGTGTGTGTGTGTGTGTGTGTGTGTGTGTGTGTGTGTGTGTGTGTGTGTGTGTGTGTGTGTGTGTGTGTGCGTGTGTGTGTGTGTGTGTGTTTTTGTTTATAATTATTTTTTTATGTATGTAAAGTTATTTTTTATATATACTGAAAAAAGTTAAACTATAATTCTCAATTATGAGTAATAAAGATACAAGTATAGTTACAATGAAATGATCACAACTTAACATAAAGTAAGTTTATGTTACAATCGTATCATAAATAAATCTTTTAATAAATGTATAAAGCTATTTCTATTTAGATTATTTCTACTCCAGTTAGCAATTGCTTTACATTATTTATACAAGTAGAACTTTTAGTAGGAATAATTTTGTATATATAATATTGAGCCATGATTTTTTTTTGGCCTAACCGGTAGACTTTACTTAGTAACAAGCATCTATTAGAAAAAAATTAAGAAAGCGACTGTATGTTTAGTAAAAAAATACAAAAATATTTTTTTCACCTTATAACACTCTATAGAAAGGCAATTAAGAATATTGACAAACCTAAATCTTGACGAAAGAACTAAAGATATGTAAGATGCACGCATAAAGTGATTCAGAGTTTTCAAGTTCTAAACTTCTAGAATCAGCTTGTTTTTTCAAGTTTAGCTCTTATATGCAAGTTTTTTTATGATTTTTTAAAATTAGTGTTATATTTAAAATTCTTAACTAAATACTTCAATGTAAGTTTATAAATAAGACTAAAGTGGACAATTTTTGTATTTTTTTTTAATATAATTATTAGAACAATGAAAAAAACATATCATAATTGTTTGCACATTAGAGAAGCTAGTCCTGATATTAAAGTGCAAAAATTTGCCAAATGTAAGTTCATCTGTTTTTATTCAATATTTTATGCTAAATAAAACCAGATAAATGTTTTTTCGAAATATTTAAAAATGTGTATGTATTTTTAACAAGTTGCTAACTTACATTATACATAATAATACATTACAAATTATACATAAAACATTTCTTCAACAAGTTGAAAAAAAATTTTAGTGATGCATTGCTGCAGTTTATTGTTATGATAAACTGCCATCATGTTTTAAGTCTGTTAGTGGAACAAGTATGTTACTAATTGTTGTCTTTTCCTTTTTTAAAAGATGTTTATTGTATTTAATTTAATTTTCAGTTTTTCACAACAGTTTTTTATTAATATTTTACTAAGTTCAAACTTTTTTTTTCTAATAGGTTTTCAATCTGCAATATATATGGAACTACGATGCCTAAAGTCTTAAAAAGTCTTTATCTGCAGTGGATATCCGGGGGGAAAAGATTGAGTTTGAAGATTCATAATTTTATTATGATAAAATTAATGATATAACAAGGTTTGATAAAAGTGAAGTAATTTTAAGTAATAAAGTAAAGTTTTATTTTTTGTTTTATTCTTTTTTACATAAATGTATAAAGTTTTCATAAATAAAGTAAAATGTGATCAAACTAAATATATTCTATGATTTTTTAAGGGTCTTTTTCAGCTCTGGTCTTTAAGGGTCTTTTTCAGCTCTGCTATTAATGTTTTGGATGAAATAATGTCAAAATGTGTTCTATCATTGTTCAAGTAAGCTGGAACTTCCCGACGGGCATTTGTTTTTAAAAGTTACGTTCTAAATGTATTTTAAATGTCTTTTAAACGTCTTTTAAACATTCTTACGCAAAAAAACGTTTAAAAGACATTTAAAATACATTTAGAACGTAACTTTTAAAAACAAATGCCCGTCGGGTTATGGAAATATATCATTTAAAAAAAACTTTATTGAGTAGAGTAATTGTAGGTACTTTTTAAATTTTTATATTGGTCCTTTAATATACTGTGTGGTATTTTCCATTACTCGTTTCTTATTATTATAATTTACATTTTGATGCTTTTTTATATATATTTAGCGAAATGCATGAAAGATTTCTGTTGTATTTTTCTTTTTAAGGAACATTAGTGTCACATACAGCAAAGTTCGATTTGGTCGACAAGTTGAAAGGCGATTTTTTGAAGAAAATAATAGAATAATTAGCTTAATAGAATAGCATGTTTTTGTATCCTTAAATTGTAAATAAACACAAAATGTTTAAATCTTTAGTTATTTATTCGGATCTAGACTGTTAGACATAAGTTTTCATTTGTGAAAAGGTTTTTTTTTCTGTACAACATAAGTTATTTATTTAAATAACTTATACTTAAAAAAAAAAACGTTGTTAGAAAAATGTTAAAAACGACAAAACGTTTCATGTAGACGTAATAAAAACAATTAGAGGAGAGTGTGTATGAAAGAGCCAGTTTTAAAAAGGAATAAAAAAAAGTCAATTGGGGTTAATTTTTTTTTTTTTTTTTTTTTAAATAGTTACTTTATTGGGTAATATTATAGAATTAAAATAAATTGGATAAAAATGCTAAAAACCTGTCATAAACCTATTTTAAAAAAAGATAGAAAACGGCTCTTTCATAACATTGTGTCAACGAAAGAGCCACCACTGTGCCATGAATAAGCCGTAACTTTTTTTTGAACACTATCAAGTCTTTTTTAAATATTGAACTGTTAAATAGACTTCTAAAAAACAGATTGTACTTAAAGTTTTATAGCTCTATGATAATCAATGATAAAACAAATAATAAAACAGCTTTAATAATAGTTTTCCAAATTAATCAAAATCAAAAACTAAAAAAACATCAGAAACATTTTTGGCAGAAGAAGTTAATCACACCTTTGAAGCCACAAGATTCATGTGCCCATCCTTCACATACCTTGCACTGGTACCATTCTTCGTTGGTCTTACCATATTGTCCATTACATATAATACAATGATTTTTATCATCCCCTTCACAAACATTCTGTTTTTTTATTTCTGATAAATCTATTTTATCATTGGAGCTTGCATCATTGTGCAATGATATGGTACCACTAGAATCAATGGAATCATACTTTTTTCTATATTTTTTTGTTTTAAACTTTTTAATGACACTTTTTTTAGGATGTTTTTTTGTTTCTTTCCCTTCAATTTTATTTTTCTCAGGAGTGTCTGTGATTATAGCAGAGGCCATTTTACGATCCTTAGATTTTAAATTCTTTCTAGCATTTTCACTTGGTTTTACATGGCTTACAAAATGTTCCATTGCTTTAACGAAATTATTTTCAGTCATCCATCCTGAAACATGTGATAAACCCAATGCTCCAGAAGGCCCATTATTCAACATGTGATCCTTATAATTTACTCGAGGAAAAATAAACACAGGAGGTATAGTACCACCTTCAGCATTAACAAAAAAAAGAGTAGTCACTAGTGTACCTGGTTCTGCTGATGTAACCTGCCCTACTTGTTTTGATCCCTTTGCAGCTATAATCTTTGGAGGAGCTGAAACAGTACTGCATCCTGTTTCATCCGTATTAAAAATCATGTGTGATGGAAATCTATATTTTTTGTAAATGCTGGTTAGCTTTTCAAAGAACGTGTTAACATTTGTTTTGTTGAAACTTGTTGCTCTGGACAAAGATGTGCTTTCAGGTTTCCTGACTGACAAATCTTTGTGCCTCATCATAAAGCCACGAAGCCATTCCACAGATGCTATTTTATCACCCTTCCATCTTTCAGGACAAATATTATTCACCTCTGCATACTGAAAAGCTAGTTTCCTTGTTTGTTTTTTTGTCAAACCGTGACACATTTTAGATGCAGTTTTAAGATACGAAACTAATAAATCCTCTTGATGTTTAGAAAAAATGCGCCTGTTACCTATATTTGGGCAATGCACATACTGATCCTCAGTATTGCCAACCTTTTTAATCACTTTTGCTTAACAGGCTCTCGATATTCCAAACACCAACGCTGTTTTATTGATGGACTGGTTGCCAGCATTCACTTCCCTTACAGCCATTTCTATTGCTGAAGTTGCGGGCCTTTGTCGCTTATTAGTAGTTGATGACATGTTTTTCTCTTTATGATAAAAAATATGAAATGAGAATGAGAATAAGGAAATAACATAATAAATATACATAATAATATAATAAATACATAATAGTAAAATAAAATGATTCAAACAATACAAAAAAAGTTTAAAAAAATTATTTATACTTTAAAAAAAAAAAAATGACTTTTTCAGAACTTTGACTTAGAATTTTTATTAAATATTATTTTAAATTCTAACGGAGCTATGTTTTACAACTTCAGGAAAAGTCATTAAAACAACTTATTTAGATAGAATAAGCTCATTGAAGCGTTACGAAAAATATATGAAGTCGTTAAAGCGCGAAACAATTAATTAGTTTAAAAAAAAACTAAATAGAAAAAACCGGCTCATTCATAGCATAAAAAGTCGGCTCTTTCAACAAATTGTATGTTTATAAAAATAAACTCAAATTAAACATTTTTTACCGAAACTTTTATCTAATATTTTTTGTGTAAATTAAGGGCAAATATATATATAACAACGAGGTATATATATATACCTTTTATCAAATAATAAAATACACTTTATCTTAAAAACAAATAAGTAAACCCCCAAAAAATTACTTTTTGTGTTCAAAATATTTAGTGCAGCCTAACGGCGCAATTTATTTTTGTAGAATTATAAATTTTTTGTGGGTGACTTGTATCCAGTGTTGACACACAATGAGTAAAAAACAATTATGGTTGGGTGCCAGGAAGTTAGAAATAACGGCATCGGCTCTTTCAAAACCTGGCTCTTTCATACACACTCTCCCCTACATTACGTTTTCAGAAAAACGTCCGTTCATCGCTTCGTATGGACGTTCAAAAAAATAATAAAAAACGTTTTTATAGGTTAATTAAAAATTGTTCACAAAATGTTTTTAAGAAAACGCCTGCTCACCGTTTCATATGGACGTTTAAAAAACCATTAAAAAACATTTTTACGGGACCATTATAAAACGTTCGCAAAACGTTCTTGTGCCCACTGGGGTGGTTCGAAACTTGAACATTTTTATTTTTTTACACAGACGAATGTTAACAGAACAAAACAGTAATATCAGAAAAAACTGATTGCAAAATTTGTGTTTTAATATATTTGTATTTTAATAAAAATTTTTGTTTTAATAAAAAAAATTTGTTTTAATAAAAAAATTTTAATAAATTGTTTTAATAGAAAAAGTTTGTTTTAATAAAAAATTTGTGTTTTATTAAAAAGCATCGGGTTTTAAAAAGTCGTTTTAATTTTACTTGTTCTTTTTTACAAAAAAGCGTAAATTTTTTTATTTTATGCTTAACTTTAGTAAACAGTAAACTTAAAAATAAATAGGTTTATGCGTAATTAGTTTTCGTAATTTAACTTTTTAATAATATAACTTTATAAAAACAATATAAAGAAAAGATCAACATTTGAAACACATTCATAAACTGGCTTTATAATAACGAGGTAAGTTTATAACTTTATAAAAATAATATAAAGAAAAGATCAACATTTGAAACACATTCATAAACTGGCTTTATAATAACGAGGTAAGTTTATAACTTTATAAAAATAATATAAAGAAAAGATCAACATTTGAAACACATTCATAAACTGGCTTTATAATGACGAGGTAAGTTTATAACATTAAATACATTTATTTTGTACAAAAAGTGTCAGATAAGTTAGGGAACCTACGAGAACCTATATCGAGTGCTTGAGATAGTAAGTGTAACATGTCTATGACCTATTAGAACTATATACATAACACCTAATTTTCTTTTTCACCTTTAGAGGTTATTTGACATTTTAAGAGTACGAGTTTTATTCATCATTTTTTTCATCAGTACTAACTCTCCTAGATTTAGTAGATATTAAATCAAAAGATTTAGAGTGTAAAAACTTTATAAATTTATATTGTGAACAGTGGATAGCTGCAAACAATGATAAATCATTTTGAGAAAAGCAATGAATACAATACGCTAGATTCTACAGTTAATGAAGTTCGAAGACCGTGTTGCTCTTTTGAAAACTCTTGTAACAGAACAAAAAAAAAGAAAGCTTTTAACAGTTTATCTGACGCTGAACTACTTCATGCAACAAAATTGAAATTAGGAATGAGTTCAAGTACAAGACTGCTAAAAATATTGTTGAAATTTTAGATGACAAAACCTGTTCGTGATCAAGAGAGGGGGGGCTAAAGGGGCTATAGCCCCGAGCCCCGCAAATTTAGGGGCCCTAAAAACTTTTAGAAGACCTTTTTTTTTTTAGTCATTTTTAGGTTTTGGCCCATAATAAGGCCTCCAAAAACAAAAATAGCCCCGAGCCCCAAAAAGTCTTAATCCGCCACTGGACAAAACTCTCGAAACCCCTAAGAATTACTCATTGGATGAAGGTCTAGCATTGATTGTTGATGGTGGTATATGAAAATCAACATACCAGCTTTTATTTTTTTTTTTTTTTAGGTGCCCCAAGAAGACCTAACGGTCTTGTCACAGAGCACCGCGGAAGTGCATTTAACCAGGAAGTTCACGCCTCCTTCCTCACCGTGACGCGAAAACATGTTCAGAGCTTTTATTAAATGGCGCTGAAGAAAAAGACTGACCATGTATCCTTTATATAATGATATACAATTTTCAAAAGCTAAATGCTATCCAAAAAACATTATGTAGATGAGTATACAGTAAACATACCGCTAAAAGACCTTCTGATGTACACTCTTGAAAGACAGCGTGATTTACAGGCTTCTGTGTTAATCATAATGCTTAAGGAATTAACTAAACTGACATTTAGATGCAAGGGTGGGTTTGATGGTGCTACAGGGCAATGTGTTTACAAGCAGGTTAACCATAATAAAAAAATTGAAAGAAATCTAAAGAATGAAGAGTGTTTATTTATTACTTGCAAAACACCATTAGAACTAAGTGGATTTTATAATAATAAAAACGTAGAAGTGTGGAGAAACGAAAAGTCATTATCAACTGCATATTGTCGACCAGTTAAATTTTCGTTTCAAAAGGAAACTAAGAATGTTGTGAAAGAAGAAAAAAAAACTATCGATTCTGAAATCGAGAACTTAATATTATTAATATTATTTTTGCTGGGAAAAGAAATAGCTGTAAAATGTTTTATTGAGCTGACCATGCAGATGGTAAAATTCAATCAGTTTTATCAACTATGACAAACTCTACATGGTATTGTCTAGTTTGTCGTTTATCTCCCAAAAACATGAATAACTTGGAAAAAGCCTTGAATTTAGACACCGATAATTTAGAGTTTAAATATGGTTTATCCTGCCTACACGCTTAGATAAACTTTTTTGAGCTAATACTGCATATTGGATATAAAAAAGAAAACTGGAAAATGGCAGGCTATAAACATAGCTGATAAAATAGCGGTACAGCAAATAAAGTGCCAAATTCAGACCGATTTTATAAACCAAATGAGATTGACTGTAGATTTTCCCAAAAGTGGAAGATTGGGTAAGTCAAATTTTATATTATATAAATTACATATTGTTGATACATATAATATGTAATATACAATTTTTAAACTTTGACGTACTAGTAACAATGGAAATACTGTCCGCAGAGCTTTTGCTAACTATAAATCATCTGTCGAGATATCGAAAGTTGATGAAACTCTTATATATTATTTTTATATCAACTTAGCCACTTTGTCATCGGGATATGAAATAGATACTATAATGCTTAAAGTTTTTTACATAACCGCTCTAAAACTATATATATATCAAATTATTCATCGTACTATATGTCACAATCTGTCCACAAAATCTTTGTTCATGGTCATACCATATTTGCAAGACAATTTCTCCCAATCGGAATAATGTCAGAAAATGCCCTAGAAGCGCAAAATAAAGACTTCAAGAACTTTCGAAGAACAAATCAAGATTTGATTAATAGGCTTCTTGAATCCCGTGATCCCGTTATGAAATCTCTCTTTGAAAACTAAAGTTAAATAACAATCAAACTTTGCATAAATTTCCAAGTAAAGTTCTAGAATTGGTGAGAGAATCAGCTCCGTAATTTGACGATTTGTAATATATAAATTAGTACAAGCTTTATTTTCTCTTTTCTTCGCATTTTTTAAATCATAATCATTTTTGGTATAAAAAAACTAAAAATGATGTCATTCAGAATGTGGGAGCAAGAGGTTTTAAAATGAAAAAAATATAATACTTTAAACTAGATTATAATTATTCATAGACTTGACATTTCATAATAAAAAAATCTTTATATTTAAAACTTGAGCGTTTTATGAGAACTTGAACTAACTAAAATATAAAAAATTATAAATCTACGTTTTTAAAGTTTGTTTAATTATTTTCTAGTTATGCAATAATTTAACTAAAGTTTATAAAAAAAGTAAAAATTTCTTAACTAAAGGTTATTATTTGGACATTAAAAGATCTTTAGCAAAAAAAAAAAAATTAAAATAATTTTGTATACCATAAGTCTAATATCCGGCCCACTGTGCAGCGTGTTACGCAACTTTAAGTTAAAATTTATGCAATCTCGATTATGATTGAAATAACTTAGAATTAAAATGAATGAAAGTTGCGTTTAAACAAAAATAACCCAGCGGGCATTTGTTTTTAAAAGTTACGTTCGAAATGTATTTTAAAAGTCTTTCAAACGTCTTGTAAACATTCTTACTTAAAGAACGTTTAAATGACGTTTAAAAAATGTTTAGAAGACATATAAAACGTAACTTTTAAAAACAAATGTCCGTAGGGAAGTCTTATCTGGTGTAAAAATTTGTTTTGATTTACTTCGCTAAAAAATACTTTGCTATTAATTTTGTTAACTGAATTTAGATTAAAATGATTAAAATGAAAAATATAGCAACAAGAAGTAACAAACTAATAAATTAATAAATCATAAACTAGTAAACAAATAAATTAAATTAATAAACTTCTTTAGAAAAGTAATAGACGAACTTTATCATACAAAATTGCCTTTACTCAGGATTGTTTTTTACTCAGAATTGTTTTTGTACTTGTCTTTAATAAAGTCAACAATAAATTTCGGAAACTTTTATTAAATAAGATTGACTGCTCAGTATCGTAGAAGCAGTTTGTGGGGCAACATGGCGAATGGGGCAAGATGGGTTTTTATATAACAACTCAACGAAAAATCTTAAAATTGGGTAAAAACGAAAATGTATTTTAATCTTATATTTTAAAACACCAATTGGTTTTTTTAAATATTATTAACGAAATTTTCTACGCATAAGTTTACTTTAAGCGCTTAAAAAAAATTCCTTAATTTCGGTTTCTCATAATGGATGATGTCTTTCAAGTTTAACTTCTTTACAAGTACTTTTTTGCGATTTGCATTTATTTTGTGTTACTTTAGTTAGAGTTACTGGTAGTTTTTAAAATCTCATTAAATTGGAGGCAAAAAATTGCATAATAAGTTATCTTGCCTCGGTCACGTGACCAAATGACAAACATGAATTTTTTACTTTAATATTTATTTCAAATTGTTATATTTGCAAACTGAAAATTCATGCAGGTAATGAATTATTTTAATAACATAAACATGCTGAGAAAGTATTATTATTTCACGACTGTTAGTTTTGCAATAACTCAGGGCTTTCAAAACATGTTTCCCCGCTTTCCCTTTTTTGCATCAAAAAACTTGGATAGTTGTACTATTCTTGCAAATAGCTTAGCAAAATTTAGGTACCTTGCTTGAACAGAAAATAAAAAGTATTATAGGTTCGGAAAAAAAATCCAATAATGGAATAACTGATGTATTACGTTTTTAATCAGGTTTTTGCAATTTACCTATCATTTACAATAACATTTAACATTGCAATCGGCTTAGGAAATACCATTAATTACAAAAATTCCTCGTGGTAATTCAAGAATAAAGTAATTTAGAAATTTTTTGCGAAATGTTTTTCATTGTTAAAAATTTTAAAAATATAAAATACAGTTAGAATCAGTGACAGAAAAACTGTGACGGAGCGTTTTAGCAAAAAAATAACAGTAAGCTTTACATAAGGCGTCCAAGAGATATTATATCTTAGCTTGTTTGAAATTACAAGGCAGCCCATTTACTAGCGAATCAGATGTCAATAAATATATTGAAAACAAAAAGATATGTTAAATATTAAAAAACGATTGCTGAATGGGGTATTTGTTTTAGTAATAATCAAAAAATTGTAAATCATTACAGGAAAGATCCACTTTAAAATTATAATTATTGATAAAAATACACAAAAACGTCGTCTTATGTCAATACAAGAATAAGCTAATAATTTAAAGTTTCTACTAAACTTGGAGAATCCTCACAACAAATCACACCTACAATGGCTTTTTTTTTTAGTTATTAAGGTGCTTCAAGAAGAACTAAGCATCTTATCACAAAGTACAGGAAGAGCAATTTAACTAAGAAGTTTACACATCCTTCCTTACCAATGTCGCTTGTCTGGCCAGAGCCAACATTGAATCTCAGACCTCTTGATTCTGAGAAAGAACTCAAATCACAGCACCATGGTTGCAATCAAGTTATTTTCCATTTTCACTAGTAATTACAAATTGTTCCTTATATGGAGTAATTTCATGTACAATGCCTAATTTTTTGTTGTATTGATTACTACACATAATGATTACGTATTTTATTGATAAAACGAAAGAAAAATTTTTTACCACGGATTCTACTTTGGTAATAATATAACTGTTAAATTAAATTTCATTTAATATAACAATTGATTATTTAGTCAAAATAATCACTTTTGTTGAAATTAAAGCAAAAGGCCAAATATTGATAATGACAAAAAAAAGTATTAAGTAATTCGAAATCAGCATAAAAAATTAATTAACAAAAAGGGGTTAAACTACACAAAATCCAAAAAAAGTTAGTTTTGGTCCCCCCCTTACTGAAATTCAATTTAGTCGAGTAAAAATCTTTAAATCCTTACATTTTTAATTTTTGTTTGTTCATTTAATAACAATATTATGAACTATTTTAAATATTACCTTCTTTTTTTTTAATATTACCTTCTTTTTTTTTACTCTCTAAAAGTTTTATCTGATTCAAAGCATGTTAGCATTATTTATACCTAATTAAACTTTCAATTATGTATTTCATCAATTTCTTTTTTTTTTTGTTTACTCGATATCTTATGATTTTCATAAATACTTTCATGCATCGCCGCTCGAAGCTGACCCTGGAGCAAATCTAAAATGCGAAGCTTTAAACAACATACTCCATGTTGACTATTTTTCTCTATATTTTGTATCTTGGTAAGGCGCAGCGTAAGGTAACGGCTTTTATATCTTGGTAAGACGCAGGGTAAATCTTAGTAAGGTAAAGTAGTTTTTAAAAAGACAAAAGACGGAATAAACGATTGAGATAATCTCGGCTGTAGACTGCACTTTTTTTCTTTTGATTATCTGTCATTTATAAGAAAGTTGCGAACTCAATATCTGAATCTTAAGATAATAAACAGCTTTGGGCAGTGGCAGTGCTAAATCAAAAGAAATATGTGATTCTGTTATGATTATGTCTAAGAAAAGCTCTAGCTCTGTAGATGATTCGTCTACTTGGAGTAATTGTTTAATATTACAATTTTTCAACTGCTTCTTTTTTTTTATTAACAGTCTTTTATGTCTTTGCTCCTTAAAGTCATAAGGCAACTGGACTTGTGATCTTTTAAAATTTTGATATCAGCATAGTATAAAAGTTTAATAAGGCTCGTTTTTTTAAAGATTTTCTTAATATTATCTTTACCAATCCAAAACCCTCCTTCTTTTTGAATTCTTACGCAGATTTTTTTGCTGCTTTAGAGTTTTTACTCTTGCTTTTCTTATATGTCTGCTAACTATTGATTAAATTTTGTATTTTAGAAAGTATTAGACTACTTGTTATTAAAAAACGCAAATTTAGTTTTAAATGTCTTAACATTAGAAAGTAGTTGTTAAATTTTAAATTATAGTTTAGGTACTTTAATTTATACATTTTTCGATCAAATTTCCGGATTTTAAATTTATTGTGCTCTAATGTTTATTAAGAAGGGACCATTAAGGTTAGTGTCCGAGGCAGATTACTCCATGGATCAAATTATTTTTTTTTATGACTTAATTTGACGCTATTATAAAAACTGTTTATAGTTTTTTTCAAGTCTGGAAACAGTTTATTAAAAAAATCAAAAACGTTTTTTATACGCCACCGAGTGATAAAATAGGTTTTTAAGAAGAAAAATTTGGATTTTTCACCGATTTCGAAGATTTTGTAGACTAATTTCTTGATTTTTTCAACATGCTCCTTTTATGTAATTAATATTCAATCCAACATATAATATGTAAAAGAATAAAAAAGTTTGTAGGATAAATTTTAAGGTCCCCGCCATGCGTTCAAACACCCAACCTTTTTGGCCCAAAATCAAACTGGCGAGAACCCTAAAAATTATAATGATAATTTTTTTTTTTGCTCAAACTTATTTTCATGTAAATTGTCAATTTATAAACCGATTCGCGAATTCAATTTCAAAAATTGATTAAATGCAAAACACACTAATATATATACACCGAAGACCAAATCGCGCTTGTGGCAAAATTAATCAATGGCAAACTTTCATTCAACAAAGCTGAAATCAATTGTACCGTAAATTGCATCAATGCTGCTGGTTATTGAATAAGTCGCTCTGACGTCAAACAAAAACAATCACATCGGCAAACATGTTGAATGAGGTGATAACATTGCGAAAAATAAGATTAAATCCTTAAAGAACTTTTGAAAATTAAAAATGTTATAAGAAAATCATTATGAAGACATGCCAAAAAGAAAAAATTTACTTTTTATATCAGTGAAGAAATAGGTACTAATATTTACATCACGCATTATTACGGCATAGTTACATTTTTTTGGAATTAAAAATTGACTTGCAATAGGCTGTTGTTTAGTAATGATATGCAAGATAGTGATAAAAATAGCTGTACGAGAGATTGAAAAGTTGTATCACGTAAAAAAGTGGTTATAAAGAATTAAGAAAAATTGTATCACGTGAAGAAGTGATTATAAAAAAGCTAAGAGATCACGCGAAGAAGTAGTTATAAAAGAACCAAGAAGTTAAGAATTTATAATAAAAATGCTAAAAACCTGTTGATTTTAAAATTGTTTAAACAACAACATAATGTAGTGTAAAGATTTATCTTAATAGCTTCTTTACTTTTTTTGATTTTTGAATTTGAATTCTGTACAACTTTTTTGGTAAATAAATCACTAAACTGTTTATAATAAACTTATACGGAACTTAGGTCGTTTATTTTTTATTATTGATAAATTTCGACATGCTTATAAACGTACATACATACAAAACATACAATGATATCACATTTAACAATGCTTAAAACATTATACTAAAAGAGTTACTTATTAATTAACAATAGTTTACTATTTACTAAAGCTCAATTAGATATTTAGAAATAAAAAACAGTGTAGAAAATGTATACATTGTTAATTAAACTGGATTGTAAAAAGAAAATTTAAACGATTTTTCTAAGTTTACGTTTTCAGAGCATTTCACGGGTTCTACCATTTCGAATGGGGTGATAACATCACAATCACGGGACAACCTCGACCTAACCAATCGTTTTGCGCCATACATTATTTTTAAATAAAAAAAAACGTCTGTTCAAATATTAGTCCTTAAGATGGTCCAGATGATGTCGTATACGCAACATCTTTATCAGGATGGATTAAAGATAAGCAATTTGTACAATAGCTCACTGGCGTGTACGTTCCTTCCTTTAAAAAAAGTCCGGGTAAATAGTTTAGTTGAATCGTTAAAATATAGTTTAATTAATCAATTATTTAACTAAATAAATTGAACTTTGGTTATTTAATTATAGGATTTATTTTTTAGTCGTAGAGGGGCACTTGATACTTGTTACCAGTCGAGTTGTACTTGTTTGTATTAAAAATAATGTCTTGTCAATTTGCTTACCAACTTATTCGTCACATATTCTGCAGCCACTAGATGTTGGTGTTTATTGCCAAAGGAATCTCAAAGGAGTTTGGTGCTAATGACTTTAAAAGTTTTGTTCAGAGACAAAGTTCAGCAGTTTGTCAAAAGAATATTTTAATAAAGCGCAGGCAAAACCGTTTAGCTCTGGTAAATTTTAAACGTACGTAAATAGTCACTGAATTTAAAAATACTAGTTTGTTTCCGCTCAACATCAAGAAAATTGATCAATCTAAATTACAAATTGCTAATACGTTTAAAACACTTCCATCTCAGTCTGAGTTTTGTCATCTCAACCACCAGAATCTATATAGTCCCACCAGCATCACTAGCTACACCATATCAGCCACTGCCTACTTAATCTACACAAGCATCATCTAGCATCAGGATACATTGTATAGCACCAGCTCGAAAGTCAACTCCACTGTCAACTTCTTTTCAACTATCCATCAATATTACTTCGGCTATTTAAAAGGAAATTCAAAAATAAATTGAAAAACAATTGCAATCGGCCCAATCGCTTGCCACAACTTTGCAATAAATGTTTTGCATCTAACACGTTGACACAAAAAGACGAAAAAAATGTAGAAAAAATGTAAAGGTTAGGGTTAGAGTTATCTAGTTTAGATTTCTCTAACTTATCTAATTTTAAACAGTCAGATTTTGTCGTGTGAAGATATTGGTTTCTAGGCCCTTAAATACTAATAATTTCTTTATTATAAATATTTGATATCATGTTATATTTATTTTTATAATATGTTTTTACATATTATGCAAAAAAATATAACATGAAATCAAATAGTTATAAAAAAATATCAGTAATCAAGGGATTAGAAAACCAATATCTTCACACCACATAATCACAATATCTTCACACCACATAATCACAATATCTTCACACCACATAATCACAATATCTTCACACCACATAATCACAATATCTTCACACCACATAATCAATTTTTTCTTGCTATTTATATATAACATTGCAAACTTTATCTGTTTGTAACTGTTTGTTATTACCTCCCATAGTTATTTATCATCTCCCACAGTTACATATATACCACTTTAAAATTAAAATGTATGATTATTTTTTAATTCTTACGCACTTTAAAACAAATAAGTTCAGAACTTTTAAGAATGACTCGATGACATAGAATCCAGAGGATTATCACCTGCCACGCTTTTCAGAATTCAACAAAAAAAGTTTTATTTTTCTGTAATACAATGTGATAAATCCGACTATTAAGTATATTTATAACAATTATTTGTTTTTCTTACAAAATACCAATGTCTTTTTTGTAAAGTAAAGTTTTAAAGCTCCTTCAAATATTCCACCGGATTAATACATATTTCAACTATTTTTTACGTAGTATGAGATTAATAGATGCGTGTTTTTTCTAGAGATTTCAGCTAGATTGATCCACAGCTTTCAGAATTTGAACAACTTTTACATTAAATAAAAACACAACTAAGTTTTATCAATAATAATGATATCTACTCTCCAGAGAGCTTTATTATCATCAATGAATACTGATAAGCATTCCATGTTAGGAGTTCATGATGATAAAAGAGAAAGATCGTCTTCTAAACGCCTCGTTGTTCAACGCTTTTCATGTCTGACTTTGGAAGACAAGTTTGAAGAAGAAATCCAATCAGTTTATTATAAATATAAAAGCAAGGACGTTTTTGATTTAAGTCTAGAATTGTTTAATCGAAGTCACGCAAAACTTATTGATGGAGTATGGACAGCAAATTTTATTTTCCTCGAATGCAAGGGTGCGGTTAAAGTAACGCAAAGAGCTTGTAGCTTGTGTGAAGACGCAAATAAACCATCTACACAAACTGATTTATATTATGTAAACATGGCTGAAATATGCAAAGATCGTACTGTTTTGTGCCAAGGATGCATTTCAAGAGTAGTATTTAACTATTGTGGGCATTTTAATATTTCCAATAAAACAAAACTTGAGCTCTTACGTAAAAAACAAAAAAATGGAATAATTATTCCATTGCCATCCTGGTAAATAAACATTCTGTTGCCATCCTGGTTAACTAGTATTCATTTATGAAAATGTTGTTGGTTCAATATGATACGGATAAGTTATTTTTTTTCTTAAAAAAGTTGTAAATAACGCTTAGAGCTATATTAATATATTAATTTTACGTTTACATTTTAAACGCTTAACGTTGCTCTTAAATTTTTTAATGTTGCGCTTTAAATAACAATTAATGTTACATTTTATAAATATAGTGAAACAGTCTAAGTACTAAGTACTAAATAGTTTATACTTTTTTTAAATGGATTTTAAATTTTGTTTTTGTCAAAATTTTGTTTTTTACAAAGTGTAAAAGATTTAATATTGTACGAAAGGTTTCTATAACGGGTTTAAGAAAATAAAAAAAGTTAAATCAATTTCTGTCATTTTTTCTTTTAATTTTTGTTTTATTTTGAAACAACTTATGATGACGTACACAGTTGTGACTGCCAGCTCTAGTGCCCCTTCGTCATAAAAAAACATAAAAAACAAAAACAAAAAAAAAACGTGACAAATAACTTCAACTACAACAATTTCCCATTTCTCAGTCTTCTAAGTCTATCTAGTTGAAAAAAATTTTAAAATTTCGTTTTTCAACATAACCTTTGAAAAATGTTGCTTACCCAGATAACAAATTAACGTTGGCCTGATGTCTTGCCGACATCTTTTATATCAATATTCGGTATCTTTATACTTCATCGGGCCGATGTCATCGGGCTGCATAAACAAATTAAACCAATAAATGTTCAATTGGCAATCAAAATCGCTATTGTAAAAAAATGAAATATTACTTGATGTCATGAGCCAAAAAAATGCTTTGGAAATATGATTGTACTATAATTGGTGGTTACTGGGATAAGTCCCTAAATCAGGTTACACCGTCCGTGGAAGAAAATCCATTTTTAAATTTCGAATGAAACCAAATTAAATACATAGTTGAAAAGCAACTAACAAAGTTGATTTCAATAATTTTTATTCATCCTAAAAATGTGACAAAAATATTTATCCAGTAAATTCACTGGTAAATACCAATTTTTTGTACAATTTTGAAAAAGTAAAGTTTCAATTCTAACTGCTTTTTTTTTTTGACAAACACGAAACTGTTTTGTAGTATTCTTAAACAATTTTTTTGCTGTTGAAGTCTGTGATTTTTGCAGACTGTCTTCATATTCTGGGTAATTGCTTAGTTTCTTGTACCTTTGCCAATGGTTACTCAAATGATGATGGAGTGCATCATTAGCTTGCTCTGAATAAATTAACAACGAGGTATTGTGGCGTTGGATGAGTTATGGAACATGGTGGATGACAGCATGAACCTTGGGAGTAATGGTGGTGATCTGGAGTTATAAATAAGAGACTCTAAACTGCTCCATTTTTTTTAGAGAGATTGTAGAAGATGATTTATGACACCAAACAATAGATGAAGCTCCATGGGTTAAAGCACATCAAGGACAAAGGATTCATCTGAGGCGTTGATGATGGGTACATGAACAAAGTTTCTGAATGAACTTGCTTTCTTGATGTTAGGACCAGCCATATTGAATTGGCAAGAAGCCGTTTTGATGGCGAAGATTTTAAAATTGAATCATTTTCAATGATTCCAAAGCTTCTTTTTAGAAAACCACCACCATCCACTCCTAGCTTTACAATGTAGTCATCAGAGAGAATTTTTTTATTTTTTAGATTTTAGTAAAAATTATTTGGGCAAAACAAAATTTGCAAAAAAAAAAAAAAAAATCACCAAAGATTCACCACATGGTTAAAACCAAGGAAAAAAACGTTAACCACTACAAAACTAAAGTAGATTTAGAAACTGAATGCGCTATCTTCAGGAAACTTAAAACTGCAGGTTTTGTTACTGAATCTGGTAATAATGATGATAGAATATATTTTATTAGTTTTATTAGTATTGCTGTATTGTGATAACAAACAACCAATAGAATTTATTGATAACCTAACAAGAAGAATGAGATTTGCTCATTTATTAGAATTGAAATGTTTAAGCTGTGGTTGGATTAACTCCAGTTTTACAAGTAAAGAGTGCCACAGTTCTAATCAAAAAACTAAACGTGGTAACTTTTTTTAGGTACTACTAAAAGTCTTTATGGTCTTATTACAGACACCAAGGAAAAGCATTTGAAAGGATGTTTATGCCTCTTTCTTTAAATCGATATTATAAAACCTGCTCAAAGGTGGCGTTGAACCATGGATCTCTAGCTTCTGAGGCAAGCGTACTAACCACTGCGCTACGACTGCTTATTCTTGATCGTTTTTTCGGCCAGTTCTTCATAGTAAAATTTGTATTACAAAATTGTTGTGTGACGATATTGGTATACGTTTCAATAGAAGTAGGATAAATAGTTTTCTAGTTGTCTCTTTGGTCCTATTGTCTCTAAATTGTTGTTCAGTTGTCTCTGAATTTTCGATCATTTACCGGCTCAATCAGGGCTACTTGTGACTTTTAATTTCGAATACACATTTTAAAACAAAAACGTGATGGCGTCAAGCTAGGACTAGTAAATCTCTGCTCATTTTAATTTCTAAAAATGCACAAGCTCTTTTAAATCTCCTTTTATTATATGCAGTTGTGTCAGAGCACATTATTTGCACTTTGTCGAAGAGCTTTGCAGTTTGGAGAACTTATTGTCTACACTTGCTAAACATACTAAATCTTCTGGTTTTCTTTGTATTTGTAAAAAATAATTTATCTTGTTTTATTTTCATCCTTTCAAATTGACTTTATGCCGGCTCAATTTTTTTTAGAGTTTAAATCTGATTGGTGATTTTTGAATTATTTGGTTGCTCAAAATTCCTTATGTTTCAAAAAAACATGGTTCAGATGATTATCGATTGATGTCGTAGCTGAAATAACATTAACTTTAGATAAACGACCTTCAACAACAAGTGACTGCTCTTCAAAACAGTATTTGCAGTACATCTGATTACTATAAAAAATATTTTGATTGCTTGATTTTGGTTAGTTTTTTATGACTAGGTTGCCTATGAACTCTCATACTTTGGTATGAGAGTTCATGGGCAAGCATGTCAGTATTTATAAAAAAGTATTCAAAAGACACCATGCTGTCAAAATATATATAGGAACTAAAAAATAAAAATATTGATGATTTTATACTGAATTGGTCCATCCTTAAAACAGCGCCTGCATACAACAATATTTAAAAACATGCATACGATGTCTACAAGAACTATTTCAAATAATTACACATGCAAACCATGAATGTTTGTTAAACAAAAAATCGGAATTGATTTCTAAATGCAGGCTCGAAAATAAGGTTCTCCTAAAAAACTATAAAAATAAGTGAGCTCAAATAATAGTCACATTAAATCCCCCCTTTTTTAAAAATATTTTTATAAAAAAAAGCATAAGAAATCATTTCTAAAGAATCCTTTTTATAATAGTGTCAGCAAATTCCACAAATGTGTGAAATTTACAGTAGTTAAAACATTTGCGACGTCCTGTAATTTAATTTTTTGGTATAAATTGAAGTTTTATTAATTTGATCATTCATTTCTGATGAGTCTTTGTTGATGAAACACAGTGTAAAATGAAAAAAAATTTTTTTTAGTGATTTTCTACTAATTTATATATATATATATATATATATATATATATATATATATATATATATATATATATATATATATATATATATATATATATATATATATATATATATATATATATATATATATATATATATTTATATATATTTATATACACACATACCGCATATATATAAATGGCATTAAAGTTATTTTCACTTTAAAACGCTAGCCTAGCCATAAAGTCCTACAGATATAGTCCAATTAAATTGAATCTAATGAGTTTAAAAAAGTTGTTGTCACTTTTTTTTTTCCTAAATTTTATAGGGATTTTTGACTAGAGTATAATAATCAACTAAGCATATAAGTAATTTACATATGTATAAATAATTGTATGCATAATTTTTACAAATGAAAACTAAATGAGAATAATAAATGCTTGTGTAATAATTTGTTAATGAAATCTTTAAAAGATCAATTTTGCAGTAGAGAAATTGTAATGAAAGTGTTATTTTTTTCAAAGCTGATTTAAAAAGTATGTAAAAACCCACAGTGAGGACTACAGTCGCTCATTTTCAGCCTTCGTTATGATTTATACATTTCGTCAATAGTTTCTTGGTACATTTTCATGACATGAGGACGACGAAGTTTTTGTGTCGGGCCTAAAAACCAAATTATTTATAACAATATATTTCAATTTTTTTTTACAATATCAACATTATAACTGCTTATTAACATTATTACATTATTAACTTTACTGTTTTTTACAAATGCACTAGTCTTAGTTCTTTTTCAGCATTTATTATTATTGATATTCTTACTATTATTGTTATTTTCATTATTTTATATATATATATATATATATATATATATATATATATATATATATATATATATATATATATATATATATATATATATATATATATATATATATATATATATATATATGTATGTATGTATGTATGTATAGAAACACCATTCTTTACAATTATATCAAATTAAAAAATGGAAAAAAATTTAATTAATCCTTGACTAAAAAAAAGTACTTTAAAGGCAGTGATTCTTTTAGTAAATTCTCATTTCCGGTTAACAGAGAAATCTTGTGTATTCCATTTAGCTTCAAAAACCGAAATTATCTCAAAATTATCTCAAAATTAATTGTATAGAGTTTATTTAAACTCTAACGTGAACACCAATTCAGTTGAAAAGAAAATCACCAATTCAGTTGAAAAGAAAAACACCAATTCAGTTGAAAAGAAAAACACCAATTCAGTTGAAAAGAGGTCATAGAAAAACTAGTTAAAAAATTTTTGAGGAGCAGAAAACTTCAAAAACCGAAAGACACTGAAAGCTGAATTATTTGAAACAACAAATAAAAAAAACAAAAACGATTTGTTATTTGATAAATTTAAACCTATAAAACTTAACTTTTGATTGGTTGCTAAGTTGCTAGTAAACAAGTATTTTAAATTTCATGCAATGTTGTGTCCAAAATAAGAACAAGATTGTATCATCATTCAGTGGACATTTTGTGTTTTTTAAAATCCTATTTCCTCAGGAAAAATTAGTTTATTTCAACTAAATTAGTTGAAATAAATATCGTTTGTAATTTAAAGCTAGTTTTTGAAGTGGTGTGTAATCCATTTTCTTTAAAGTTTTATACCCATTTTATATTTGATATTGATTTTATTTTTTGTGATTTTATACAAATTATATAAAATATTTTGATCTATATAATTTTTTAACAAAAAGTTGAAAAACATTTTTTTCAAAAAGTGATTTTCCATCCCATCAAATAGTTCCAATAAATCTTAGTGGCTATGTTTTTGAAAGTACTCCAACAAAAATTTTATATAGCGAAACTTTACATTTCTGAAAAATCAATTATAAATTTAAAAACGATTTAATTATGCATAAACCCTATTTTTTTAAGTTGGTCTAAAACAACATTCATTCATCTCAACATTCATTCACTGCCATAAATATTTAAAAACGATGAACATTAATTTATTACTCATTAAATCTAATGACAAAAAAGGAAATACTCTCTTACTTTATCTTTAATCAATGACTTCCGGACCAATCAGAGTTAAAACCTTTATTTTTAAACTTCTTGTTTATTATACTTCTCCACTATTTTCTAAACTAATCTCTTGTTTGATAGCATCATATTCCTGTTTGATATTTACATCTGTTATACCATAAAAGTATCCATCAAGTATAGCAAAATTTTTAAAAAATTAATGCATTTCATGAATCCACTAATTTGGATTTTTTTTAGAATATTCCATGCTCTTATTAGCATTTATTTTGCTTGCTGTGTGTTCGTTAGTACAGTAAAGCTTTTAACACAGTTGAACACAAGATTCCAATTAAGAAGTTGTAATACTAAGGCATTTGAGGTATTGCTAATAATTATTTTTCATTGCATATTTAAAATCACAGTTAGTTTGTTTCAATTAACGTTTTTGAATCCGCAAATAAAGCTATCCAGGAAATGCGAGAAATGTTTTTTTTTTAGTCACATTACCTTATGCATTGAAATAAATTTTAAATTCACATGTAACATTTTGTTACTAAACTCACAAAACAGGTATAGCTGATAGAATAGAAAGTATAGCCAAAAGCATGGAGAAGTGAAGAAGTAGGTGCTTATTTTGCAATAAATGCTGTGTACACTCAAATACCATACGATTGACAATCTACTATAAATGTAATAACAGCAAATTAAAAATACAGTCAAAAACATGATCATACCTGATCATTCGAATTCAGCTACATTAAAACTTTATTAAATGCTATAATCATTCAAATTCAGCTACATTAAAACTTCATTAAATGCTATAGCAGTACTAAAATAAAAGCATTTATCTATTGATTTAGGAAAATTTCATTAAAATGTCAATCATAAAAAAGTTGATTGTTGTTGAATTAAAAAACTGTTGTAAAATACTGATGGAATCAATGTCCACCTCATCACTGATGATATCTACTGATGCCATTTAATGCCTCGGCATTGCAAGACTAATGACGTCATGATTAAATTATCGCATTGTATTTTGTAGTACAAAATCAAATCACTGTGTTGATTCACTACAAAATCCAATCACTGTGTTGATTCACTACAAAATCCAATCACTGTGTTGATTCACTAGTGATTTGAAGAGCTAAGCAGTCTTTAACTTTCATATGTCAAAGACAAAAAACACGTGTTAAATAACATGGAGCCAAAAACATGTGTTAAATAACATGGAGCATAATATAATACGAAATGATTCAGATATTTAAAGAACAACTTGCTATTGAAAATACAGAAGAGTGCATATATTACCTGGCAAGTATATTTATCAACTTCAATATTGCTTTAGTGGTAGAGCTTTTCCACGACATTTTTGATTGACATTTTGAAACTGTTCTCAACTTGTTTCTCTATACAGAGACCTTTTTCACTAAGAATCAGTTTTTGGAGTGAAATAGTTAAGAAAAGCTTGTAACAGCAATAAAAAAATAAAAAACATCATTGTCAATCTCTGGAAGATGAAAACAGTTTAAAAATGCATTAACTTTAAGAAGTTGAGAAGGACACACTAAATCCAATAACATTGATTTAAGAACTTATCTTTGTACTCAAAAAACTTTTGTATTTTACTTCAACACATTCTTACTCATTTTAATACTTTGTATTATCTATTTATACAAACATTTACAATAAAAAAAGAGAAATAAAACATACCAAGTTCTCCCCCAACCGTGGTAAAATCATAAGGGAGCAGCGTCCATTTTTGTACCTATAATAAAACAATAAAATAGAAAAATATAAAGATTTTAAAAATAGGTTCAACAAATATGAAAATTGTGAAACTGAGAAGGTAAAGAGTTATAAATAGAAGCTTTAGGCTTCATTATTATTAAAAGGGTTGTCCATAAAAGATGTCATTCAAAATTTAAATACTAACCAGAAGTAGAAATTTATTGGCTCCCTTCCACAGAGATTTTTATTGAACATGCGCTATATTACTCTAAAAATCTCTGCACGCAAGAGCCAACATTTTCCGACTTCTTGCCATTAGTTAAACTTAGCGTGACGCCCTTTATGGATGATCCCATAATGACTGAGGTTGACACCTTAACTTGAAAACTTTATTTCTACTTTGATTACTAATCAAAAGTGCAACAAAGAATAGACACTAACAAAGAGCAATAACCAACAAAGAATAGAAACCAGCAAAGAACAATAACCAACAAAAAATAGAAACCAACAAAGAATAATAACCAACAAGGAATAATAACCAACAAAGAATAGAAACCAACAAAGAAAAATAACCAAAAAAGAATAGAAACCAACAAAGAATTTTTTATTTATTAATTTTATTTGATAAATATTTGTACGAGATAAATTACTTCAGAAATTATCACAAATCTGTTACAAGATCCTGTTATAAAACATAACAAAAATGATAAACAATTGAAGTAATCAGGTGATTAGAAATGTCATAAAAAACATTTAAAAGTAAAGTTTTAACAAATTTTTAAATTCATTTAACATGTTGATTTTCCTAATTTCTAATGGTATATTGTTATAGACTTTTGCACCAAAGTAATAGAAAGAATTTTTAGCAAATTCATGTTGGATTTTTTTAATTTTAATTAGGTTGCTATTATTTCTTGATGCTTTTGAATGACAACTTCAAAGTAGTTGAAGCATTATAAACCAAGAATGGATTGTTTCTTTAATAGACAGGGTGTAATGAGAAATTGCAAGAATGGTGATTTTGTGCTCAATTTGTGTTTGCTGTTTGCATTTATTATACAAGACGCATGTATATGCAAAAAGTCCAGCTTATCTGTTTTTGATTTTGGTAGGTTGAGGTTGAGTTAAAGATTTCCACAGAAGGTTAAAACAGGTATAATAGTCAACTAGTAAATGCGTTCTACTGCAACAAATTTCTTATTTTTTTTAGTCTATTGTTAAAATAACTACTCATGTTTAGTGTTGGGTTTAGTGTCGATACCAATGTATTTAAAGTTCAAGGTGAAACATATTGAGTCAAAGTTGTAAGAAACATTCATCATGGTTGTCTTCAGAGAGATTTTCATGTACCAAACTCCACCTTACTGACTCTAAGGTTGAGTATTAGCTAGTTTTTACACACATATATGACATTGTTGTCAGCATAAATAATAGATTTTGAATGTTTCAAATGTACCAGGTCATTAAAGAAAATAACAAAAAGTAAAGGGCCTAATATTGATCCTTGAGGTACACCACATTCAACTTTTCCTGTTTCAGATATTGTGTTTTGAAAATAAATTATTTGAGATCAGTTAAATAGGTAATCTATAAACCAGCAGAATTCAGTATCACAAAAACCATAACTGTTAAGCTTTTTGATGAGTATTACATGACTTAAAGTGCCTTACTCAAGTCAAGAAATACTGCCCTAACTATTTTACCTTTGTCAACTTTTCATTTTATGTTATCTAAAAACAGCGTTGCAGCTAGTTTTGTTGATTATTTATGTCAAAAACCAAATATTTATCAAAGAAGTTTCCTTTAAATAATTTGATAATTGGATGTGTACAATTAATTTTTGATATAGTTGGTATTACAGATACAGGTCAGTAGTTTTGAATGTCTTTGTGGGGCTTTGATTTGTATATTAGGAGAATTCTTGAGCATTTCCAATCAGTTTAATCGGTTGATATCTTCAAAGACATGCGTATTATATGAGTAAGTGGTTCAGACAAGACGTTAACTGTGTCTTTCAGTATTGATGGTGATATACCATTTAGGCTGGTAGACTTTTTTGTTTTTAACCCACGTAATTCTTTTTCTATTTGATCAACCATTACATGTATAAAATTAAAAGACCTTTAAGTATGAGTTGGTTCCCAATGTGATAAAACCCATATGCAGTGTTTTAAAAAAACCAATTCTTTAAAGTAGATACCACATAGCAGAGATGTTCACAAAAAGCAGATGATATTTCTCAAAGATTACAGGATGGAGACGAGTTAATAATAAATGTTGTACTAGTTAAAGATTTAGTTTTACAAGGGTAAATAATTTTAATGATATGCCAGAAACTTTCAGGTTCATTTGCAGATTTGTGTAGTATATTTCAATGGCAGTTCCTGTTTTGATCGTTTTATAATAGCATTAACTTCATTCCTCTTGTTTTCAAAAAGCTGTTTGTCAACTGCAAAATTTGTTTTACGAAATTTACAAAAAATCAAGTAGATTGTCACATATGTTCATATTGCTAAATTAGCTTCTGCTAAGGTTGCTTCTCTTTATCGTGCTCGCCATTTCCTTACTTCTGATTCCATTCTCTACCTCTACAAATCTCTTATTCGTCCCTGTATGGAATACTGTTGTCATATTTGGGCTGGTTCTTCTAACGATTCACTTTCTCTTCTTGACAAGGTCCAAAAAGGCATTGTAAATGTTGTTGGACCTGGACTATGTGCTAAGCTTGAACCTTTTTCCCATCGTTGTAAAGTTGCATCTCTTTCTCTTTTCTACAGATACTATCATGGTCATTGCTCAAAGGAGTTATCATCTCTAGTTCCATTAACTAAAATTCATTCTCGTTTTACTCGTCATTCAGCTAAGTCTCATTCGTTTACTGTATCTGTCCCTGCATGCTCTAAAAACTTTTATTCATCTAGTTTTTTTCCCCGCACTTCAATCTTTTGGAACTCTCTCTCATCTTCATGTTTTCCTGAATCATACAACCTTCAACTTTTCAAGTCTTCTGTCAACCGTTTCCTTGCTCTATAACTCTGTTCTTTTTTTTCCTAGTAACTCCCAACTTAATAGTGGTTGCTTGCAGCCTTGTTGGGAGTGAATGCAAATAAAAGAAAAAATAAAAAAAAAATATGGTATTTTACTTGAACTGTTAGCTATGGATATGGTTTGCCTCGAATGCATTTTTCAATACTTTAGGACATTTTAAAACCATGTGTTTTATGTTGGTCCGTGATGTGTTTACATTACTTGAAAGTAGAACCGAGGACCAATCATAGCTATGAAGCAAACTACAGAACTCCTGTTTAGTGTATTGTAAAAATTCTACACTTTATTATTTTTGGTTTGTACTTAGCATGATTGGATTTGCAAATGTATCCAGTTAGATCATGGTCACTAAAGGATGTCGGTATTACAAAAGATTTTGATATAAGAGTAAGAATATTTGTATAAATTACAACTAAGGTAGAAGATGTTAATGTTCTTGTAGCGCTTTTTATTAGTTGTTTGAAACCATAGAAACCATAGAATTGTAGCATTGATTTTATTTCGATTTATTTGGTTTTAAATAATTAACATTGATATTACCTATTAATATTGTTTCTATTCAATCAAACTTTGAAATAATTTCCACAAATAGGTTAGGGAAGTTAGGATTTAGGTATTTCAAACCATCTGGTGGGTGATACAGGACACAGAATAATATACTCTTTGTATTTCAAAAGAATTATTTCAAAACAAATGCTCTCTATTTTGTTACTTTGTAGATCGTTGTGTCTCACCCACCTCAACTTAGTGGATATCTAGACTGCAACACCACCGCCAAGGCCATTTTGACGTGCCCTGTTTAGAAATTATAGCCCTCAATATCATATTGTTCACTAGGGTCCTTTTTGCTAATATGGGTTTCAGTCAATCTGAATATATCAATGTTTTTGCTGCTGTTAAACAGGTTGACGATGTTAGATTATTTGTTCTGCAGGCCACGAATATTTTAAATGAAAGAATTGCAAGCCTTTCGAATATAATATGATTTCAATTTTTTTCATTTCTGCGTTAGTTTGATATAAATATATTGGCCCAGGGTATGTTTTTATGTCACCTGATAACAATAATAGAATTTTTAGTAAAGCATTTTTTTTCTTGTTAGTATTGCCATAATGATGTTTGTATAAATGTTAACTCAAATTCTATAGTTTCAAAAGATGTTTCAGAAAAACATATCGACTTTGAGTTTTGCTGTGAGAGCAGTTTAACAGTTATTGTAGATTAGACTAGAAGTGTAATCTAGATAAAGTTGAACATTTATAGAAATTAGTAATAGATAATAGTGATATAATAACCATACATAAATATGGTATAATAACCAACAAAGAATAATAACCAACAAAGAATAGAAACCAAAAAAAATTCTAAACAACATAAATAACAAATTGCAATTAAAATACAAATGAAAGTAAGAGATAACCAATAAAAGTTAAAGACGCTGTCTCAATAAAAATAATTATCTTTGGCAGATGTTAACTCCATTTGGCTACTGTCATAAAGATCTAACAAGCAAAATCTTTAGGAGTACATAGGAAATCTCTGTTGAGCAGCCTTGTACCAGGTTTGTAGGTTAGATAATATGGAATTAAAGTGTGCTGTGAGAAGAACAAAATGTCAATAGGTTTCGATGTTCTTTTTAGGTAAATTCTTTTTATAATTAAAACCATATGTAACTAGATAACAACTTTTTTATTCTATGATCATTCTAGAAATAACTTTTAGAGTGAACTTTTGATTATCTTTAAAATGATTTATCTTTAATTAGATTACCAACAGTCACAACTATCTTCTATTCCAATCTCTAATTTTAAACCAATAGTCGCAACTATCTTCTACTCCATTTCTGATGTTGACTCTCTGGTGGTTTCAAATAGATTATATTTGAAAATCTCTCAACTTTTAAATGTTGTTTTTTTAAAACGCTAACTTGATTTAATATTATCCAGTGAATTGTGGCTATACAGTGAATTATGAATTTTGAACATGTTTAACTACATTTTTTACTATAAAAACGAAATGAAAATGCAAATAAAACAATTTTAATGATAAATGAATTAACAATAAGAATAAATAAATCATAAAATAAAGCAAAATTTAAACTTTTTAGTTTAAATTAATAATGTATGAAAAAAATAAGATCTTTTTAACAAAAAAGGAAAAAAAATCTTTGCTTACTTTTGATGCATTTGATATGGCTTTTTTGTTAGCGCAATCTATGCCTGATTGAATTGCTTGTCGTAGTGGTTCTGGAACATTTGGAGATATCTCTTGGGATTTAGTAGCATTAATTCCAAGTTCACTACAATATTTCACAACCATCGGTAGAAGTTTGTCTGTTGACAACCCTGTTTCCATGTCTATTTCAACCTATATAATACAGAATAATACATTAGACTTATATATACACCTTTAAGTAAAGACAACATACTATTAAAAGCAAATATAAATCAAAAAAATTAAAATATTTTATTTTTATTCAAATATTTTGAATGATTTTTAACCTTGATATTTTAATCCCATAAACTATTATAAATATGAAAAAAATTAATTACAAATTTTACTTTTTAAATTGTTTTATCTAGAATTAAATAATTAGTATTTAGTCTAATTGAATATATCTAGTGCCAAATTTACTAAAATAAAAGATGTTATAAGTAATTGAATATATCATCCAAATTTACTAAAATAAAGATGTTTCAAGTAATTGAATATATCAGCCAAATTTACTAAAATAAAGATGTTATAACTAACAAATGAATAACTATTGCATTAAAAACTAATAAATAATTATAATTGATGGTTATTTAGACAACTTTTGCTGCAAAAATCAATCCTAGAACTCCTTCACTTTATTGCACACACAACAAACTTTTAGACACAACATTTTTTTAAACAATTGAAAATGAGCTACATTACAGCAGCAAAAAAAACATTTGTACATATGCTTTGAAGCAATTGTATGTATGCTTTGAAGCATTTATACGTATATTTTGAAGCATTTGTATGTATGCTGTGAAGCATTTGTACATATGCTTTGAAGCATTTGTACATATGTTTTGAAGCATTTGTACATATGCTTTGAAGCATTTGTATATATGCTTTACAAACGTGTAGCAAATTAAAAAATAACTTTGTTTTTAAAAAGTTGTTTTGTAATGATGCCAGAATTTTTATTTATTTATTTACAAATTTAACATACTAAACTTATTAAAACTAACAATTATAGTAACAAAAATATAAAACATAACTTATTTTTTTATTCCTTCAACTGTTTTACATATAAGTTTATTTACAACTGTTTTACATAATTATTTGTAATTAATGTTAAGTACAAAATTTTTCCATATTCTAGATGGAAGATACAATACAAATACAATGTACAATACAAACAAACTTTTAATTATGCCAATTACATATGCATAATTAAAAATTTAAGAAAATACATAGATATTTAAAGATACTATGTCTTATATTAAGATATATTACATAGCAATGATGTAATGTCCCAAAAAAAACTCTGGTTTAACATGTTACAAAAATTACTTTTCTTAACATGTTACAAAAATTACTTATTCTTTAAAAAAAAATTTGCTATAAGTTTTGAAAAATAATTTTTTTAAAACATATATATTAAAATAGACGTGAAAAAAAAATTGATCAGTTTTAATTTCGAATTAATGTTACACGATGTGTAAATAATGGTGCATTGTTATAAACTATGGTTATTAATTGAGTTTTCTTTGCAGAAGGAAAACCTTGTGTATCTTAAAATAGTTAATATTTTTAAAAAAACTTTTAAAAATATGATTAAGCAGTTTTAAAAAATATGGTTAAAAATACGGCACAGGTTTTGCGTAATTAACAATAAAAGAATGTCAGATTTTACTTCATCATAATTAATAAATAAAACTTAGAAATTCTCCCCACTCCTCCACCATTCTTTCCACAATTTCACCATTGTGTTCTCTTTAAAAACTCAAAAAAGTTATTTCATTTTGAACCAATAAGTTTTTTAATATTTTTTGCAGGTAATTCTTGTAAAAAAATTCTAGTGAAAAATTCCTGAAATTTTTAACAAAAAACTTTTTGATATAAATAAAATTCATCCCATCAGTATTAAGATTACAGTCCTAAAAATTTAAATTACATTTAACAGTTGTCAACCTAAGGTTATCTTTCATTTTAAACCTAAAAATTTATTCAAATTTTCCTTTAAGTTGAAATTATAGAGTATTCAATTTCAGTAATTTGTCTTGCTTTAGTTAGCAGCTGTTTTGCTTTAGTTAGCAGCTGATTGATTGTAAGTGATTGTATTTGTAAATTTTTGCATTTTTTAATTTAAAAAAATGTTTTCATTTTTAAAATGAAAAACTTTCAGTATGTTAGAAGCATTGTAATGATCAATGCTTACCAGAGTTAATACTTTGTTTATAAACAATAATTAGTCAAATGAAATGATATTCTGCAAATTAAACATCCTGTAAGTTTAGCAATACCAACTGCAGTCAATAAAAATTTAACATCAAACATTTGAATCCGGATGAAAGGATGAAAAAATGGATGAAAGCAATTGTTTTTGTTGAGTATTTTATAGAGAAGTTTATGTAATTTAGTCTCCAGTGCTTTAGAATTCCGAAAATATTTAATTGTTTTTTTTGTTGAGTTGAGTTTTATTTATATTACTGTTTCATTATATGCATCAATATACTGTTTCATTATATGCATCGATGAAAGCTTGACAATCAAATGTTATTTTATCCCAAATTAGGTTCTTTAATTTTTTGAAATTTTCCTAAAAATAGCTTAGCAATGATTGATGATCGATCATTATTTCGAGCGCTGATATGATTATTTAAAATAAAAAAGTATAAATAAAAAAATAAAAGAAACAAGTTGCGACTTAAATTAAGATGAATAATGAAATATAACTCTGTAACTCTATATTTAAATAAGACAAGTTACAACTTAAATTAAGATAAATAATGAAATATAACTCTTTAAACTCTATATTTTTTAACATAAAGTGATAAAAAGTTTTGTTTTAATCAGATATAATTGAGTAAAGTTTCAAAATAGAATTGCCATGCTAAATAATCACAAAAACAAAACATTTTTCACAACAAAAAGTATAAGCATATTAGGGTGTTCAGGGTGTTAGGAACTATTAGGGTGTTTAAGCAAATTAGGGTGTTCAGGGTGTGTTTTCGAAAACTACTTTTTGACAGCTTGTTTTAATAAGTCATCAACAAGGAAATCAACTGAACTTTTGTTGTAGTTGTCTTTTGCTGGATCAACTATCGCTCCTACAAAAAAAGACAATAATTTGACATCAATTAATGTGGTTTATAAGAAATAAAATTTTTATCGGATTAAAAAACAATGCAGAACAAGAGCATTTACATTGTTTACTTTTCAAAACTGATAACTCAAAAACTGAGAAGCTGATTTTCAAAACTGATAAGCATTAGTAACAATCTAAGGGCTAATGATCTGTTACCTTGGTTGGTACATTTAGTGCTTAATAAATCTCGTACAAATAATATTGGTTTTACAAATGTTATCAATTTATTATTTTAAAATTGTTTTTTAAAAACTTATTTACTCCTAAGAACCACTATTTAAGTTGGGTGTTACCTGAAAATAAAGATCAAGAAAATAATTAACAGAATTAAAAAACTGTATAGTTTGAGGAAATATGAAGACAGGAGAGAATGCCAAAAAAAAGACAATTAAAAGTTTCTAGAGCATGAAGAAAGAAATTTTGAGCAAAAACTGTTTATGAAACAACCATGATTTATAAAAAAGAGAAAGAGATCCAAGCCTGTGACATTGGGACAGAGGTTCAAATTTTGCAGCCAGTTCAGGTCAAACTACATTTAGGCCTGATCTTGCTGTAAGGAATTGGAATAAGGAATTGGTAAGCACAATAAATAGAGGCAACTTTAGCAAAAGCTAACTTTACGATGGATTGTATATATGGTTTCCATGAGAGGTCAGGTCAAGAGAGTCTGAAAAGAATTTTTTGTAAAAGTTATTAAAATTTCACAACTTATTTCACAGATTATAACAGAATATAATCAATGTTAATTTGAACTTGATATCTGCATGCAAGCAGCTTCAGGAGAAAAAGTTAGAGATGGAAGTAACAAAACTTAGAGTGTTATAAATGACATGTGTCTTAGTGCGTTATAAATGATATGAAAAATCTTCAGTATAATAGCATCCTTGTAAATATTAACATTTTTTATTTGGTTTTTCTTTAATTTATTAAATATTTTTTTTTGGTTATCTTCAAAAATTAAAAAGGAAAAACATATTATTATATATATTAAAAAGACTTACACGAGGAGTCAACAAACATGTCAAATATTTCTTTTGATCTCCAATCACCATCGCAATGGATATTAAAGGTAATTCAGCTTTGATATTATCTTCAATTGGAACTGGAGCTATATTTTCCCCTCCTGCAGTTATGATCAATTCTATAAAAAAAAAAATGATTTAAAGCTTTTTTTTTTAATTTTACAAAAAATTTCTGAAAAGTTTTGTAAAATTTAAAAAATAATATTTATAATGCTTTTTTTAACTTTCCAAAAATCTGTTTTCTTAATTTTATATTTGTTCTACTCTATAATTATAATGGAGGAAATCATACATTTTTAACAAAACTTGGATAAATTCTACAACAAAGGAACAAATTTAATTACCTTTAATTCTTCCAGTTATATAAAAGAAACCATTCTAAATAGATACAAAACATAAAGCTTATAAAACAAATAACCTATTTTAAAATTAAAAATTGAAAAGTAACAAAAAAAAAAAAAACATTTTACAACACTTACATTTAAAAAAACTTCTTAGTTTAGAAAAATATTTTCGTCTTAGTTCTGACTTTTAAGTTTGCAATACAAACCAATTTACTCCTTTTATTTTTGGATAAACAACTGCATATTTGAACAGTGTACCTTTTTTTTCTAGATATTATTAAACTGCTATAAGTTTTATTTGAGATTCATAATTTGTTCACAATATTATTAATAGAAAAAAAGCAATCATGTGTACTTCATGTTTAATATTATTTATTTCATTTTATTCATTTTATTTTGCATAGACAAACAGGTTTCAACTTTACTTTAGGTAATTTTTTATTTTACTCTTGTAATTTAATAATACACCTGGCACCAAACAACAAAAAACAGAGAGAAGATATAAAAACAAAATTATAATGGATCTACTGAAATTATATATCAGCTTGAATAATGCATCTGCTGAAATTTTAAAAAGATAAAAAGAATAGATAGATTAGTTATTAAGCTAAATGGTTTGACCAGCGTACAAAATAAACAAATTATTCGCCACTTTTTTACAACGGAAAGAAAACTTATTTATTCAATAATGTAAACTCAACATCTGCTAACAAACAATTTGAACACCTGTCTTTTTTGATGTTCCTCTTCCAAAGACAAATGAAAAAACAAATTTGAAAAGTGTTCCTCTTCCAAAGACAAATGAAAAAACAAATTTCCTTTTTTTTTTAATTCTTGATGTTTGAATCCTTTCTTAATCATATAACTTTAAAACACCTTGACAAACATGGCAGCTGTTGCCAAGAAACAAGTTGAGCAAGTACAACTGGAGCAGTTTATAAACATGTTAGACAAAATCATTAAAAAACTTAAATTCTTTTTTTGAAAACCCTGAAACCTTGGAGCAGTTTAATCAAGCCTTGAAATTTTATAAGGAAACTTTTTATATTATTTCACGCTTTGTTATATAATATATTATATCACGTTATCACCTCATTGTTAATTAGCAGCAATAATTGTGTAAATCACTTCATTACTTCCATATATATCAATCGTAACCATAACTTTCATATCTATCGCTTAAAAAAATTCTTTAGAAAACAGATGTCTGTTTACTAATTCTAAAAACCATTGTTAAAAAACTTTGTCTAACGTCAAAGTCCTTTATTCTCAGGTCGCAAATCACTAAAATTACTTTAGAAACTTAAAAAAAAATACATGTCAACTATCCATGAAAAAAATCTGAGAATTAACAACAAAAACCAAAATCTAAAAACTTAAGAATTTAATAAACCAAATATTTCACTATTAGCAATAGCATAACCTTTAGGTGGATTAAGTATAGCGATACTAAGTTAAATGTAATACATAAACTGTATTATATTTTCATAAATCAAACAAACCATGAAAACAATTGTGCAAATGTAATAATGGGGTGTGTGTTGTGCTTCGAGAAAATCACACTGTTTATATTTATTTTAAATAGATACTTAGATATTATTTTTTATTTTTTTGTTTTCTAATACTTATAATTTTTGAAAAATGCTGAAGCTATTACACACCAAAATTATATGACAGTGCATTTGACATTTGTGTAAGAAATTTAACTTGTTAAACATTCAGGAAAAATCATTATATATTAATTTTTAATATATAAAAATATTTGTAAATAAAACCTTATCACGCTTTCCAACATCTCCACTTCTTAACCAGCCATCATTGCTTAACACTTCTTTTGTTTTTTGTTCGCTATTTAAGTAACCCATCATCACATTCCGACCTCTGAAGCTTAACTATAAAAAATCGTTTGTGCTTTGTGCTTAAAGGATAGTTTTATTAGACAAAAACAAACAAATAGTGGCAAATGAAAACGAGCATTAAAAATAGTGGATAAATGGAAAATAAATTTAAAACTTAAACATTTAATGTTTTAATTAATCTTTTCTTATAACTATAATCCTACTTATAAATATTTGTTGTTGTTGTTTTTGTTGATGTGAGTTTGTTGTTGTTGTTGATGTAAATTTTTGTTGTTGTTGTTGTTGTTATTGTTGCTGTTGGCACAATATAAGTTTAAGTAAAATAACAGAATAAATTAAGAATAGTATATTTAATAAATAATAATATATTCTTAATATTATTTTATTTTTAGTAATTTATTATTTTATATTTTTATTAAATTAAAAGTATAAAAATTTTTAACTTTTTGAAAATTATAAAATTATAAAAATTATAACCCTATAATTAAGTTTCTTTAAGTTGAATTAAACTAGAACTATTGATAAATGAATTTGAAAAAAACTTTTAAATTTTATGTTTGAATGTTGAATAAAATAATAAATCTTTTTTTTTTAATTTTATTTATTAAACCTAGTATTTGTGACTCAACCTGTATGAGCAAGTTGACCAAACATCAAAGTGTTTTTAACTCAAATACTTGAAAATTTTGAATAATACAAACCGAACTTAAAATATTTTATTATAAGTAATAAATTTATTATAAAAGAAAAAATTTATGTTAAAAGCTTATACATGTTTTATACATCAATAGTTCTAAGCTGTACACATTAGTACAAATCCCCATCATATCTCTGTAAAATACATCTAACTAATAAATGCCTTAAATTAAAAAAAAAACAAAATAAAAATTAAAATGTGAACTTTAATATAAATAGTTTAATCTATTAAAATAAGAGGATTTCAAATTAATTATAACTAATTAAAATTTTTTAAATAATTTATTATAGTTTATGGCAATTTAATGTAATTAATTATAGTTAATAATATCTTACTTCGCCACAACCAATTTCATCAGGGTTTAAAATATTGCCTTCGTTAATAGATAAGAGTTTTCCGATTGATAAAAATTTGGATTGTTTTGGTGTGGACATTGTTACAGGACCAGTAGATTCACTCATTCCATAAATTTCATTTAACGGTAAGCAGAGGCTTTGGAAGTATTCTAATGTTTCTTTCGATATTGGAGCAGCACCACAAAACAACATCTGGCAACGATCCAAACCTAACTTCCTATGTAACTTTAAAAATAAATGAACTGTTTTTAACATGGTTTTAAGATTTTCAAGTGCAATGGTATAGATATATATTTTTCAAGATATAAACATAATAAAAAACATATTAAGATAAAAAATATAGAAAAAGTTTAACAGAACAAAAATAAAAATATAGATAATTAAAATATAGATAAATTTCTTAACAGTTAATTTATTTCTTACTATTAATAAATTTAAAAAACAATACTTTTTTAATTAGCCTTTTTGCGAGAAATGTTCCAAATGGTTCTGATTCTCTAAATAAGTTAATCACATTTGATTATTACAATTAAAAACAACAACTTAAATATTTAGATAATAATATACATCTTGATAACTAAAATTAATAAAATAAATAATAAATAAATAAAATTAAAATGGGGCCATTACCCTAATTCATGATTTTTGTATGCAAGTAAAAGTTTTTGCTTAGTCCAGCCACTTAACTTCTTTTTGAAACCAGTCATGTTTGCTCCAACACTTTTTAAGTTTTCTTCTATTTTCTCATAGACTCTTAAATCAACAAATTATTAGAAGTGTATAAATAATACTTAACATGTAACAAATTTTTCATATATAATAGGATATATATATATGTATATATATATATATATATATATATATATATATATATATATATATATATATATATATATATATATATATATATATATATGTATATACATATATATATATATATATATATATATATATATATATATATATATATATATATATATATATATATATATATATATATATATATATATGTATATATAAATTATATTTGCAGCTATATATATATATATATATATATATATATATATATATATATATATATATATATATATATATATATATACATATATATATATATATATATATATATATATATATATATATATATATATATATATATATATATATATATATATATATATATATATATATATTTATATATATATATATATATATATATATATATATAAATTATATTTGCAGCTCTTACCTTTACATGTTCTATATGATAAAATAATACTATATTTAAAAGTTTTTGAATAAAAAATATTTTTAATGGTGCTGAACATTTAATGGGTCCCTGATGTTAATAAAAAAAAAGTTTTTCCAAAATATGTTTTGTTGGGTCTAAAAAAAGCGAAATTTTATAAAAACTTTTACAAAAATAATAATTATTTTATAAAAAAATTTAGATAAAAAATATAAAAAATATAATATTATAGCTAAAACCTTTATTTATAAAAAAATGACTATTTTCTATTTTTAGTTGAAAAATATCAATTTCTAGGCAGTAAAATCGAAAATAATACTTTACAAAATGATGATTATTTTTAAAAACTTATATAACTTTGCTTCATTTAAAAGCCAACAAAACATACTTTTGAAAAAAAATATTTTATTATTATAAGGAACCCATTAAATATTCAAGGGTTTTAAGGCACCCCTAAAAATATTTTTTATCCAAAAAATTTTTAAATCCAGTGATATTTTATTATATAGAACACATTAAGATGCAAGCTTCAAATATTTTTTAAAAATGTTGTTATTTGAACTACCATAACACACACACACACACACATTATATATATATATATATATATATATATATATATATATATATATATATATATATATATATATATATATATATATATATATATATACATAAAGTAGAAATGAGTTAATACAAAATATTGAAGTAGAAATGAGTTGAAGTCTTACCTCGGAACACCACCGAACAAAGTAGGGCGTACTTGTTTAAGTGTCTTAATTAAAGAGCCCTAATACAAAACCAAGGATTTACACCAGAAGCTATAAAATTACATGGTTAAACTTGTAAAAAAAAAATAAGTTTCAAAATAATAGATAAAATAATTTCTTGTTATTTGATGTAGAACAATTAAAAAATACCAGAATGTTTCAAAACTATTAACCACCAATCAATAACCCCACCACATCCCTGGTAGCACCTTGCACAACTAGTTTCTCTGCGCAGCGGCATTGTTCATCAAGGTTAGCGTTTTGGAGTTGTATAGTTGATAGAGGGTTGTAGCCACAATTTAAGTAGCCTCCTCTGCTGTAGTGGCTTTCATGGCCTTAGGGAGGCGAATTTAAAAAAATAATAATAAAAAAAAAAGCTAGAAAAAAGTTTGATTAGTACATATACAATTGTCTATGTCCAAATAATTCCATTAAAGAACCTTTTCTAGAATTTTGCAAAAATTATGTTAAAAAGGCTATTTTATTTAAACTATTTTTTTTAAGAATTTAACATAACGTAAAATTTGAATACATAATATTAAATTTAATAAGTGCATTGTTTTAACTTTGATTACCATTTAAGTACAGTAAACACAGTTATTTGGAACTCCTAGGGAATTATAAATTTTCTTTAATTAATCTAAATTTCAAATAAGTAAAAAATTCTTTTTAAAGTATTTTAAATTACTACCAAATTTTAACAGAAAAATTGCAATAAGATGCAGGTCTTTTCCTTGAAAAATAACAAATTCTTTACAATTTCTTGAAAAAATGATCTATTTTTGATTGCTTTTTTGTTTTTATCTGACAGTTTTGGCTTTTGGGAGGCAATTGTTTGTCTCTTAATCTACTTTCCCTTTTTCCTGTGCACAATTGTTAATTAAAATGAAATCCTATTCAGATGAAATTCTCTGGACAAGGTAGGCTTATCACATCTTAGGAACATTGTTGAGTTTTATGCACTTCCAATTATCAACATAAGCATCTTTTTATTGATGTAAGCATCTTTTCATCAACCACTTTTCAGGCTGCTAAACGGTTAAATTTTTGTAATTTTTCTTTCTGTTCACCTTTTTCACCAAAAAGATTTTTCCGAAAGCTGTTGAGAAAATAAATCAAACTTGTCGGCATTGTAAATACCCTTTAATTCATACCTTAAAACAAATGGGTCTGCTCCCAACTTCCTGTCATTTCTTTTGTGTAAAACCTTTATTTGCTAGTACAAAAAACAACATTATTTCTATTTTTCAACCAATTTAGCAACCCTTCTGAGGATTTTAAACCAGTTATGTTGAGTTCTGTTGCAAAATCTAAAGCTTTCTCCCTTACAATGTGCTCATAATTTGGTACATTTTATTATTATGTATTCATAAACCAATTATATGCCACTTCATCAATGGAATTGTGCGTTCCAAAACTTAACTTTTGTCTCTTTGCTCCACACTGACCAGATTCATACTTGCTTATAATGTCTTCTTTATGCTTAATCCAGTAAGTTAAAGTATTTTGAGAAACAAAAAACATTTCTTTTTAATGCACTTTTTGCAAGCTTGCAACTGTTGCTACATTGCATGGCTGAAGTTGAAGTCACTGTAGATTAACGTAAACGATCACCCAGTTTTGGGATGTTTTACTGTTTTGATCTTGTTTATTACTTTTTCAAGCACTTCTTTGTTGTTGCTGCGCGCACAATAAATACCAGAAGAAAACTCTTTATCTTACTTTATAACTTGCCATACTTGCTTTATGTCAAATGAATTTTATATCTTTTCAGCTTCTGATGTATCAACTTTTATGTATATTATCACACCTGTTTTTTTCCAATTTGTATACTAGTTCTTCTGTGTCTATTCTTGTTATCTGTTCATCTTGTTTTCCACCATTCAGTGAGCCCAGATTATTTCCCCAGATGATGAGTTGTTTGTAATTGACTTTATTTTTTGTGGTCATCTTTTAATGGTGGTAAAGGTTTCTTTATTGTTGGTGTCTTATTTTGTACATTTTTTTAATACTTATTTTATATTTTTCATAAAGCTTAGTTTAGTTTTTATTTACACTTTTTTTTTTAATAAATTTTAAATAGCATAAGTTAAAAACTATAAAATTAATATTTTTATAAATTATAAAATTTATTAAAAAATAGAAAAATATAATTCATATAATAAACAAAATTTAAGTAATTTTTTTTTCAAAGATGAATAAAACTTTTGTCTATAATTAAAAAGAAATTTGATCACTTGACTGTACCTTATAGGGTGACTTTAACTTGACTTGACTATTGACTAACACTTGACTATAACTAATAGGGCCCAAAAAAAAAATACCTAGAAAAAAAAAAACTAGAAAAGCATTTTTATTCAATTAAAAGTAATATTTTGAAAATTGCATTTTTTTTTTAAAAAAAATGCAATTTTTAGGAAAAATATTTTGCTGTCGAAGTGCAGGACAACTTGTTTTCCCTTTCAGGTCTCCATTATATCTTGTCTTATCTGGTCTTCTAAAAATCCAAATAACTTTATCACTTATGTAATTAAATCTTTAATTATGCTAGTTTTTTTTCTACTAACAATTCTTAAATAGATTTTCAATCTTCTTGAATACCTTTTGATGAACAGAGCTTTTGGAAACGAGAGCATTTTCAAAATTGCCTAACTTATTGCATAATACTGCAATATTTGAGGTCGGATTTCAATCCTATACAGAGCAGATACTACAGATGTACAATTCACCAGATCCTCAGGACTCATATTTATTATTATCTAAATAATAAACAATGATGTTTCTACTCTATTTGAATTTTAATTTAGTTAAATCAAAATTAATTAAACCAACTTAATATTTTATAACCAGCATTTGTTTACCTTGGCTTTTACCGTAGAATCAGAATTTTGAAATAATTCATCAACAAAATCTTTATCTGTCTATTATCATAATCTAAAGAAACCGCAATTAAAGCCAGGTCTTTTTTCTTTTGTTCCTTCTCCACTTCTGTATTTTTTATGTTACTTATTCTTTGCAACCAATCCTGTCTGTTTTTAACAGACACTTTAAGTTTTTTGTCTACCTCTGTTGTAAAATACATTTTTCTATCCTTTTTCTGATCTAAAAAAAAAATTGAATATCTTCTGCCTTGGCCTCCTGAGAATGAAGTCAATCTGATTGAATCTTCTCCTTAAACATCTCCACAGATATATCAAAGAGTTTTGGCAGTTGCTCCAGAAATGATAAGCTCTCTAAAGCAGCAATGTTCCACACATCCATTACAAGAGCAGTGATAAATTTATGGTTGGAATCTTTGCATAATCCACCCTTGCAGATAAGATCTTTAACTGGAACCTTTAAAAACAATCTACAACAGGCTTAGTAGATTTAAACTTTCAAGATCTTGGAAATTTGACCAACTGTATTTATCTAAGTACATTTCCAATGTTTAGGAGTTGGTTCATGGGCAACTGATTGATAGGATACTTTGGAAAAAACAGTAACCTTCTGGGGTTAGTTTGTATCTTTCTTTTTTCTCTATTTATTAGTTGCTTTCCTGCAAAAATGACCCATTTTAGAAAAAACTATGAAACATTTAATTACATAACATACATTCATTTATTATTATTAATATTATTGTTATTTTTTTATTATTATTATTAATATTTTTATTATTCATTTCATCATCTCAAAAATTTCGAACACGTGTGACCAAAACTGAGTAATTAAATTTACCTTTTTAATTAACCAACAGTGGCTTAAGTTGGTATGCTTTTCTTAATCAGTATAATGCTTATAGACATATCAAGGTTCAGATTTTGTTTAAAATAAAGTAAGCAAACAATAAGCATTTTGTAAAAAAAAAGATAAGAAAAATTTCCCTTACTAACTAATCTCAAACTGGCGTAATTTTTTTTTGACAAATTTATGCAACAAACAAAAAATGCAACACTCTTTGAGGTTTAGTATGAACATAAGGTTAATTGAATGTTTTGTACATACACATGCAATACCAAGAAATATTACTCTCGAAGAGTCGAAGTTGCGATATTTTTTAGCGACTCTGACTCCAACTCCCAAAAATTATTGCAACTCCGACTCCACAGCCCTGATAGTCATCCAAGTTATTAAATTTCTTTTTAATTATAGACAATAAAATTAATATAAAAAAAGTTGCAAAAACACAAAATCACTTTTAATGCATCAGGTTGAGCAAAAGTCAAACATGCGCCAGCTAAAGTTGAAATCCAAATATCAATTATCTGAAAAGAAAAATTTTCTTGTTTATTTTTCTTATAAAACTTAATTAAATTTGACCTTTTTTAATATATACAATGGTTCAAAAAGTCATTATTTATAATATATGTAAATATTATTTATAATATATATATATATATATATATATATATATATATATATATATATATATATATATATATATATATATATAAATATATACATATATATATATATATATATATATATATATATATATATATATATATATATATATATATATATATATATATATATATATATATATATATATATATATATATATATATATATATATATATATATAATTAAACAAAGAAAATATTCAACAGAAAACAAAGAAAATATTTAACAGAAAATAATGCAAACGTTAACAGAAAACAAAGAAAACATTTAGTAGAAAACAAGGAAAAGGCATTGTAAAATAGCACAATAAAGAGGTTAAAGAGGCCATCACTATTTTATTTAAAAGTTTGTAATAATACATTGATGTATAAAACGATTACACAACAAACAAAAAACTTAATAAACTATAAATTGTGTCAAGAAGAAATAAAAGGTAGGTGAGAACTCCATGATGGTATGATTATGGTAGTATAGGAAAATAGAAGAGAGCTTCCACCTTAAAAAAAGGAACAGAGGCTCATGTTTAGCAGATTCAACAACATTAGGATTGTGTTTTTGGAACTTGTCTAATAGTGAAAGAACCTCTGTAAATAAACCATTCTAAATATGGCAACAGCATTCTATAGAAGGCTAAATAAGAGATTTATAGAGGTAGAGAATAAAATCAGAATTAACCATATGACAAACACAAAAAAAAGAGGTAACCTTAGCAGATACTAATTTTTCAATAATTTGTACAAATATGCAATTCAGTATTGAATGATAACCTGTGAAGACATAAAGTAGAGGACTCAGTAAAAGTGTTACTATTCATTAATTAAGGAATGTAAACAATTTAGCAATAGCTATGAGCAGTAAACAGTTAAGTTTTACATAGACCAAAACTATATTGCTTACAAGACACTGCAACTCCAAACTATCATAGAAAAAAAATCCAGTTCAAGCAGCTGATCAAGCTAATAAAGAATGATGTCAATACTATGTAATTGCATCATCAGGAAAATCATTAATTTATACAAGTAAAAACACAGGACCAAGGATGAAACATGGTTATAACCCAGAAGTTACTAAAAATAAAAGCGTCCAAGGTAACTTTATTACTTTGATTTAATGGAAAGGAAAAAACTTAATGTACCAAAAAAGAGTTTTTGAACTATTAGGTTATTGGGACACCAGTGATTGCCTCACAGTTTTCATCTAATGCACAATAGGAACATTCTGATATAATGAATAACAAGCCAGCAGTTAAACAATGAGATGGTAAAAAAATTAAAAAAATTAACAATTTTAACAATTTTCTTTATTTTTTAACAAAACAGTTATTACATCACTTCAGTAAATTAAAAAAAATGTTTAACTATTAGGTAAAATGGGCATCAATTATCAAAAGTAGAATATGAGAAAAACTTGGGAGTAATAATCAGCTCTGACTTAAAATGGGACAGGCATATTAATGTTGCAATAGCAACCTCAAATCGCATATTGGATCAGCTTAGAAACTCATCCTATTACCTACTTTTATGATACCCTTTGCATCAATGGTGAGACCACATCTGGAGTATGGTGCTTCTATATGGAATCCAATTAGAGTAAAAAACATTAAAGCAATTGAGACAGTCCAGAGAAGGGCAACTAAACTAGTAAGAGATGTTAGTGGTAAAACATACGAGGATAGAATCCACTGCTTTGGTTTTGGCAACACTGCAAGTAAGTTAAATAAGAGAAAATCAAATACAAAAACTCAAAATGGGCCAAACAAAATAAACATTTGTTCAAGTTCAACCCATAAAAAAACACTACCACGGACAACAAACTTTATAACCAGAGAATAAAACAACTCTAATGTTTGGTACAACTTTTTCTCAAACAGTCAATAGATGAAATCAACTACCAGTAAACTGTCAAAACTCAAAAACAAAAAATATTTTTAAAAACAATTATGATAAATTTAGAAAAAATGAAAATTTAAAAGTACTATAAATGGTTTTTATATAGCAATTTTTCATGACTTGTCAGTGCAGTTTGAACTAACATTTTATTTAAAAACTTTGGCATTTAAAATTTGCTGAATGGTCACACACAAGCAGTGAACACCCGAGGGAAGAATGAAGTACATTAGAATAAAGAAGAATTATTTATCGAACGAACCATATTTTGACAGTTGTCAAGACAAAAATAAAGAATAATAGAGGAAAATTTCAAAACAAGTGAGACAGACAACACATCCAAGCAGTACTCACAATAATAATAACAAAAAATTGTTTCATAAAAAACTAGTACGTACAAAGATATACAACAAATATATAACCAAAATAATTTTTTTTTTTTTTTTAAAAAAAAAAACAAAAAATTGATAAACAAAAAACTTAAAAAATAAAAAAATAAAAAAATAAAAAAACAAAAACTAAAATTATGGATAAAACAATGTAAGGCCTCAGAATGGAAAAAGAACATTAATGCTAATGTGTGAACATAATTAATGTAGTGATAAAGTAATAAACATCTCCTCAGAGTCGCGTCTATTATTACAGGCGTTTCGATGAGGATCAGCACTTATAACTAGTTTATCCCGTCAGACAAACGTCATCGCCACTTGTGCTTTACCGATGCAGTATTTTTACTGCAGTATGGTCTGCGACTTACGCCTTATCCATACTGCAGTAAAAAAGGACTCACTACAAATAGCCAAAACCCAACCAACCCAAAATTTGAAAAACAGTAATGTTTTTTTATTAAGAATTTTGAAAAAATGAAAATTTAAAAGTACTATAATTGGTTTTTATATAGCAATTTTTCATGACTTGTCAGTGCAGTTTGAACTAACAATATTAATAAAATCCTTATTGATTGTAAGAGAGTTTATAATTATATTCTATTATTAGACTTTCTTATTAGACTTATTATTAGACTTGTTATTAGACTATTTTAGACAAGATGAGATATAAGAAAATTTGTTAACTAAAAACTCAAAGACCTTGCAAATAACAGTAAGTAGACTGATTGAATAATAATTTGTTAACTAAAAACTCAAAGACCTTGTAAATAACAGTAAGTAGACTGATTGAATAATAATTTGTTAACTAAAAACTCAAAGACCTTGTAAATAACAGTAAGTAGACTGATTGAATAATAATTTGTTAACTAAAAACTCAAAGACCTTGTTAATAACAGTAAGTAGACTGATTGAATAATAATTTGTTAACTAAAAACTCAAAGACCTTGTAAATAACAGTAAGTAGACTGATTGAATAATAATTTGTTAACTAAAAACTCAAAGACCTTGTTAATAACAGTAAGTAGACTGATTGAATAATAATTTGTTAACTAAAAACTCAAAGACCTTGTAAATAACAGTAAGTAGACTGATTGAATAATAATTTGTTAACTAAAAACTCAAAGACCTTGTTAATAACAGTAAGTAGACTGATTGAATAATAATTTGTTAACTAAAAACTCAAAGACCTTGTAAATAACAGTAAGTAGACTGATTGAATAATAATTGGAATGATCTCAAGAGTTTTTAAAAACTAGATTCAGCATCTTTATTAGTTATTGCATCTGTTAAAGGAGTGCAGATAAATAAATATATATATATATATATATATATATATATATATATATATATATATATATATATATATATATATATATATATATATATATATATATATATATATATATATATATATATATATATATATATATATATATATATATATATATATATATATATATATATATATATATATATTGAACACAACCAATGCTGTTTATATTATACATGTATAATTATAAAATAGTAATATCCACTCAATGCGCAAAACTCACTTTTTCATAATTTTCAAAAGATAAAATAAGCTTCATTCAATTAAGCACTTTTTAAAGAACAAAGTTTTAGAGAACAATTGAAGATAGGTCTGTAGAACACTTTTTGTAAAACTGTGACAGAAATATTATCTGGACCACAAACTGTAAAAGAGTTTAAGTGATTAAAAAACTATAGCAACATTTATTAATGACCTGTTTCTCAGGGATGGCGGGAAGATTGTGGTCATTAGATTTAAGAGCTAAATTATACGAAAGATTCTTAACAAAAGGTTTTGGTACTTTATACTGATTATTTTAGTAATTAATTAAATAATACTTATTATTTTGGTAATTAATTAAATAATACTCATTATTTTTGTAATTAATTAAATAATACTCATTATTTTTGTAATTAATTTTGGTAATAATTAAAGAGCTGGACTCAATCATAGATACTGAAAAACACCCTGAGCACTAAATTGTGTGGTTACCTTATTTCTTCTAATCAATCCAAAAAAATAACCAAGGGCTCCTTACGCAGATTAAACAATTCACATTAAAAACATATTAACAGGAACATCTTTAATGTGGTACAAGGCACTGTTGAAACTCTTATATTTACCAGTTTTTGATGGAACATAAGAGCTACCAAAGAGTTCAAAACACTTAACAACCACCTGGCCTTAGAACCGTGAAAATGAGTTTTATAGTTGTACCATCTGTAGGAAATAACAGAAAATAACCGAGATAACAGAAAGAGTTTCATATTTACTAATTAGAAGGCATGAGCAACAACCGATAATTAGAGTCAAGAAAATCCAGTATTGACTATTCTAAAAATGTAAGACAAGTTTATCTAAGATAGCCTATTAGATATAGAAAGGGTAAAAGGCTACTCAACAATGATTTTCTGTTAACTCATAAATAGTATGATTTAAAAAGTCATTACTTATAACATGTATTATTATTATTAAAAATATTTTTAAAATTTTTAATTTTTCCTACCTTTATCTTCTACATAATAAATGATAAAATTTATTTATTTAACACATAATTTAAAACTAACCTGAGCAGCAATATGAGATAGAGGCAAATAACTAATCAGCTGATGCTGAAAGCTATCATTTTCAATTCCTAATAGTCGTACAACACATATAGTATTAATACAGATCTACAAAAGAAATAATTACAATTAAAACAATAATATAAGGTTAAAAAAAATTTAAAAATAACATAAATTTTATAACAGTTCTCACAAAAAAAATTAACTCCTTTTAAGTACTTAATAGAGGAATTGGGCCCTTGTTTAACAACAACTTGAACTACATTGGAAGCAACCACCTCTGAGTGCGACTTGGGAATTTAAATTACCAATGATATTAAAGTAGAAACTCAATCCGTCATTGCCTTGTGTAAAGCAAATAAAATGCTAGGCATCCTTAAACACACTTTCCAATCTTGTGATGCTTCTTTATGGAAACAACTCTACTCCACCTATATCGGTCCTTTACTTGAGTTTGCAATTCCAGCTTGGAACCATTTGGTGAAGGATGAACAAACTATTGAGCTAATACAACGCAGAGCCACAAAATCTACTTTAGTTGAACGTTGTAAATAAGGTGACTTAATCCAAAAATACAAAATTATTAATAACATTGACATAGTCAACTGGCACTTTCCCCTCATTATAATTCCACCAAGAGCAAATCACAAAGAAAGACTTCACCGTGAAAAGTACAGCAACCATTTAGCTTGCTTCCACTTTTTTAACAATTGTATTGACAATGCATGAAACATGCTACCAGATAAAGTAATCAATTCTCCAACTGTCAACAGCTTTAAAGCGAGCTTCAATAAGTTCCAAAGTTACGACAGCTCGCAGCGTCCCTTAGTGAAAATTGCAATATAAGCTTCACAAAAACTAATTATAATCTGACAATCTATGATTTGTATTTTGTCAATTATTTTTACTTTTGTTGTAACAAACGTATACTACTACTAAATTATTATTTGTTAACATTATTATAACTGTAGAGATAATGTAAACATATATTGGTAACAATAATAACAATAATATTGAAAACATTTTGTTAAAAGTCCATTGCCAAACTTGGCATCAAACTTTTTTAATTTATTTATCTAATCATTTTTTATTTCAATGTAGAAATCATAAGAAAACTGTTTCAAAAACTCTATAGTTAGTTGGTTATTAAAAAGATTTTTAGCTAATTTCAGTGAATTTTTGTTTAACCATTTATATACAATGTATATAAATTTTACAACACTGTAACCAAAATGTTCAAACTAACAACAACCATAACTTCTAATATTTAATCATTACATAAAGATTTATAGACTTAAATTTATTTTTAATTTTCAACATTGATTGAGTGATATTTCAATCAATGAGTAACTAAAGAGAAAAAATAATAAATTAAAAAATGTTTAATTATTTTAAAAAAATCAACACATAATGGGGACTTTTGTGAAGGTTGTTTTCAGAAAAATTAGTAGATTTTTTCATAATTTAGACAGTGAATGTTATTGTAGAGTACACTGTCTTTTCTAAAACTAATAAGTCAAACACTTTTGTTATAACAAACAGTATAATATATACTAATACATTTTATAATACATATTATATAATACTGATATCTTTATTAAAATTTACATATAATTAACAATTAATATTTTATAAATTTTATTTAAAATTTGTGAGTTCAACTAAGATATATTTTGGATTGTTTGTGCTCATAAAACCCTACTGATTTCTTTTGCTCATATATATCCTACTCGCTTCTCATGGGATTATGTTTTGCACAAGAAACTCAATAAAAATAAAATATGTCAAGGCCCTCTAATGCAAACATGCAAACAAAAACTTTGAAAAAGTATCTTTAGGTTACTTTTTCAAAGTTTTTGTTTTTTTAATTATAGTTTTGCACTGTTAATTAGTCACATTTTAGTCATTTTTTTGTTTAAAACAACGATGACCCACCCAACAAGACATAATTTAAATTTTTTTTTTTCAGATTTGGAATCTCCATAAAATTCTTCACCAAATGTATCCTTGGTGTTTTTGAAATTAAAAAAAAAATCAACATACCCTAGTGGGTATAAATATATTTTCATATCTTTAAAATACTTACATTGTCATGTGAAAGCATTACTCCTTTTGGATTGCCAGTTGTTCCTGACTATAAAAAAAAAATGATTTGTAAACAAAAGCACACAACTCATTAAAACAGTGAAAAAAATAGATAAAACTTGAAAGCATGATATTATTGACAATTTAGACAAAAACTTGAAAGCATGATATTATTGATTCACACTTTATAAAATATCAAATAATTTTTCAAACAAAAGAGTTCAGATCATAATTATCTATTGTTATACTATAAAAATGCTTTGAAATTGCAACTTTCTGAAGCCAATAAACAAATCAGAACTTCATTTTTCTAAGCTTCTCCAAGCAATACTAGCATAATTTAAATGACTATCTATAAATAAGTAATAATGTAAAATAAATGTGTTCTATGTAATAAAAATATACTAGAACCAAAAATTTTTTGAAAAAAAAATATTTTTAGGGGTCCCTCAAGACCCTTGAACATCAGACAGGTCACTAATATCATCAAAAAAAAAGTTTATTAAAAGTTTGCCATGTTGGGTTTCAAAAGAAGCAAAACTTCAATGATCTCTCTCTTTATTAATACTAAATGAGCAAAATATGATTGTACCAACTTTTGATTCTGACTGATGTGTAAAGATTTATGACAATGAAATATACTGTCCTATTAATTTATTTTGGATATTAGACAGTAAATATAAAATGATTGATGGTTGTGAGGTTGATAGTAAAACTCAGTGGTTGATTAAGACTTTTCGGGGCCTAGGGCTATTTTAAAGCAGGAAGCCCCTTTCCACGACATTATTCAAAAATTTTATTTCCAGAGTACCATTTGAAAAAAAACTTTTTTAAATTGGGGTTACCAAAACTGCAGGGCCCAAGGCTTTAGCTCCCTGATGCCTTTAATCCAGCACTGGTAAAGTAATTTTAAGTTCTATGCTATATGTTTGGTCAAAAAGTAATTTTAAGTTCTATGCTATATGTTTGGTCAGATTTCTTGACTTTACATAATGCATAGAACAATTAACATGCTAAAGAAACGACTACCATTTATAAACAAAGAAAAACAAGATCACAGCAAAAATTTCAGACCAATATTGTAACCAAGCAAAAATCGTCTAAATAAACAAATAAAATAAATAAACTATGTAAACAAAGAAAAGAAAAAGATTCGTATTTGGGAGTTCAAGAGTTGAGAGAGGGTTGCAACCACAAAAAAGTAGCCTCCTGAACTGTACTGGTCTTCTTGCCTTGAGAATGGGAACAATAAAAAAAAAAATGCACCAATTATAAATAAAAATGTAAAATAATGGGTAAAATTAAGACAAAAATTTCAAAATAAGTAGCTAAAAGCAATATTAATTTGTTTACGCATTGCGCATAATCTGTAGGTAGTGGTCAAGGAGAACTAAAGTTCAAAAACTATTAAAAAAATTTTTTAATATTGTCTTATTATCTCACAGTTTATTTATTTAGTATAGTATATTTATATATATTCTATATTTATGTCTATATATTTATTGAACAGAGGAAAATAAACTTATCTAAACAATTTATTTATGTCACTTACAGTGTAAATTAGAATGCAACATTTATTTGGAGCTTGCATGTTTACTCGTTGCTCAAGAATTGAATCATCAACATTTCTGCCAATTTCCATAAACTCACTCCACTAAAAATCAAATTTAAATTAAAAAATATATACTTTTTATTCAAGATTATGACCTAGGCAATATTTTTTTTGTCAACTTTTTTTAATTGTCCAAATTTATTCTTACATCAGATTAAATTATTTGTTATATACCATTTTTTTATGTTGTGTCTCAAAACTGAAGAATACAAAACTGAAGTCCATAAAACTCAGTTAGATATCGATTGCTGCTACTTGGCTTATCTGCAACTTCATATGTAAAAAAAGACCTTGGTTTACACCCCATACAAGGTTCAGTTAACTCAAGAACTTCTCGAAACAGACCATCACAAGTGTATAATATTCAGTGATTAGATTAGCAACTAAAAATTGATACTGATTTTGCTTTAAACATCATTTTCAGTGATAAATATTATTTCACCTTAATAGAAATGTGAAAAAGCAAAATTGTCATATTTGGGCATCAAAAAACAACCAAAAAGAAAAAAATGGGTCTTTATCCAAATGAGTGACTGTCTGGTGTGCTTTATCAGCCAAAGAAGTAATTGATTCATATTTTGTTGAAAATGCTGTCAGATAAACAGTTACAGTGACTGGTAATAGCTATTGACAAATGCTCAAAAGCTTTTTATGGCATATTTTCAATAATATGGACCTAGAAAACTTTTTCAGCAGGATTGTACCACATGCTACACAGCTCAAGAGACAATAGTTTTATTGAGATCCAAGTTTCCAGATGGAATTACTTTACATAACGTTAAGGTCAACTGGCAATAAAATCATGTGATTTAGCCCCTTTCGACTATTATTTTTAGGGTTTTTTTAAACAAAGCATTTATGCTGATACTCTAAAAACAATTGAGGACCTCAAGAGAGCTGAGTTTATTCAACCAACTTAACTTTATTTTCTTAATACTTCAAAAAATATTAAATGACTTCTGAAATTGTGTGTTTAATGCTAATATTTAATTAGCATTATTGCCATAATAATACTTAATCATAGAAATATTAATAATGTAGTTTATCAAAAACAAATTTGTTTACTTGATATATAATTTTATAAATTGTACTCATGTTTTTGTATATTTATAAATTTTGTATAGCGTTTCAGAATATTCAGATTTCACCCAGACTTAATAGGTTTGTTCAATTTGCTTAAAAGTTCTGAAATCTAAAATCTTATTTTAAAAAATCTAAAGTTAGATAAAAAAATTTCAAACAAACTATAGACTAAAAAACTTTTTATTCTTCTTTTTAACCTTCAAAATATTTTAAAAATCTCTTACTGTATATAAATTGGGTCTTTTTTCTTTAATTTCACCAGTATATTGCACAACAGCGTGTAAAAAAGGTAGTTGATCCCAAAACTAAAGTAAAAAAGATTGCTACAGTTGTAGATAACAATTTTTTATAATATATTTATTTTCAAACATTACTGTTCTAATAGTATAATAATAATTATTAATAATGAATTAATAATTTAATAATGAAAATTATCTTAATAATTTAGTTACCAGCTTACTTTATTTATTAGTTTATATATTATTAAGACTATATTTTTTTATATTAATTTATTTCATAAAAATAATTTTTTCTAATAATCTAAATATTTATTACTGTTTAAATTTTGCTAAAAATTAGGCTTAATTACTTCAAATGAATAAATAGATATTTAACCGTCCAAAACACGTCCAAAACGTGCTTTAGGCATATTTAAAACTTTATACATTTTAATGTCTTTAATACATCTTTGTTTTTTTTTTCTATCAACTATGACTCAGAAACAAATAGTTGGCAACATTTTAATATTTTAACTTCAGTTACAAAACTTCTACAAATATTGAAATGTTACAAACTTTATTTACTAAGTTCATAACGTTCAATATTTTTTTAATTTAAAACTATTCACAATTCATTTAATGGAAACAGTATTCGCTTATGTATGATTCGCTTATGTATGATTCGCTTACGTATGATAGTGCTAATGTATGATTCAAACAACTTTTAAATGTTTTGAAATTCAATGTAGACTCTAGGGAATGGTGATAATTTCCATTTTGCTAAAACACTTAACAGTGGTACCCATACCAACTATTTGCACTACTGATTCAAATTACAGTGCACTTTTTTTATTTATTTTATTCCAAACAATGTTTTCAATAAACAATGCTCATTTTGGTACTTTCAAAATCTAAATTGTATAAAAACTTTTTATTGTTAACTTGTGTTCATTTGGTGCAACTGTGCCTCATTAATGTTTTACTTTGTATGAATTGTAATACTCTACTAAAAACCTATAATTTTGATGTTCAGAATTGTACCTTTTAATAACTGTTATAATAAAAAGTATAAATATTTTAGATACTTTAATTGTTTTATAGTAAATAAAGAGTTGTTTTTTTGTTTTGTTTTTTTAATATTAAGGTTTTACAATAAATTATGTAGACATAAACTGCCTGTCAACCTAGTTATATAATACTTGACAATTACAGAGTTTGTATAACTAATAGAGAATAAAATGTGGATTAGTCGTAGAAAAGCTATTCATTTTTTAGATGATTGTCTAGAAGCAGCTGAAACGTTTTTAGAGATAACACTGATGCAATGTCATTAGGAAGAGAGTTCCATTTATTTATTATTCTTAGAGAAAAAAAAATTCATACATAAATTTAATCGTGAAGATTGTTTTTTTAGTTTATATAGATGACCACGAGTAATAAATTGGCTCTCTGCAATCAAAAAACTTCTATTACAATTGTTATTTTTGCACCATTTATAGATGTTAATTAGATCTGTACAAAATAGCCTGTATTTTACAGTTGTCATATTTAACACCAACAATCTTTGTTCATATGGTAGATAGTATAATCCATTTATTTGTTTCGAAGCTCTTCTTAACACATTTTCTATTTGCTGTTTGTCATTGAGAAGTCCAGGGTTACATATCCTAGGTATTCTAGGTGAGGGTGGACAAGAGCTGAAAATAGTTTTTTGAAGGATAATAAATCTGGATATGATGTAATTGTTCTTTTTATTATTTCTATTATTTGTGTGGCGTTGTTGACTTAAATAGTTATGTGTTTGGAAAATAACAAGTTCGAATCTATGTGAACATATAAATCTCATTTCCAATTTTTGGGTTTAATGTTTACTCATATTTTTTTCTGGATCATGCATATTATAAGTATGAGATTCGTTGTTGTGTCCAAAAAGCATTACAGAACATTTAAACTGTTAAATTTCGTTTCCCATTTTTGTTTTGTCTAAGTGGTCTGTGCATCCTGGTTAGTCTTAAATGTTACCAGTGCACTTTAGGTACGTACACACATTGAAAAAATTTTTTAACAATATCCCTGTTATAACCCTATCAGAGTTAGGATAAAAACAAACATCTAAAACAGTTTGTCTCTATTTATCCTTCATGCGGGATCAATAGGGACAGACAGAAAACAAAAAAATAATGTTAGCCATTATTTTTATTTTTCAATTAATGCATAATTTCATGGGAGCAGTAATGCCAATACTTAGCATCGAAAAATGCAATCACTAAACTATATCTCAGTCAATGGTACTAGAAAAACCTTAAAAGCTGTCCCTACCCCCAATTTATGGTATATCTTGTTTTGAAATGAATCACTTTTCTTTTAGCGCTAGCGCAGTTTGTATTACCTCACCCCACCCCCAATTTTCTTTTACTTTGACTTTCAAAGTAAAAAAAAAAATTATACACCAATATTTTTGGGGATAATTTACATTATGGTGTATTTGTTATTAGGACTACAATGTAACTGTTGATTTCGATGTTAAGAACATCTCATAAATATTCTGATTTTTATTGATAAAACTAATTATAGGAATTTTTTTAAATTTTAAATAATTTTTTTTTAACTAGTTTTTTTTTTTTTTTTGTTTGGCTTTTTATTGAACATCGGTTAACGGTGCTTCCCTCAGCCAAATAATAAATGGGTTAGTTAAATATTATAGCAAATATTATAGTATGATATTTTGTTGACTACGACATATTTCCGTTAAATGATCATGTCTGTGAATTATGAAAAGAAGAAAAAAGTTACAAAGATAAATTTTGCTCTATCATAAAATATAAATGTTTGTCGCGAAAAAACACAGACCGAAGATTCTATTTTTAGTAAAAAAATCTTCTTAAAATCTCAATCGCTTGTCCAAATTTGAATAAAATTTTCAATAAATACGTTTTTTAGGTGAAATGAACATCAAAAAATTGCCAATAAACAATCAGAACAGATCATATTATTATATGATCTGTTTTGATCTTTTATTGGCAATCTTTCTTAATCATAAGCTCTTTCTTGGTCGGAATTCTAGTATTTTTGGTGAAAATTGATAGAAATATTGTATTTTGACAGCTATATATAGTTAATATACATCAGAACTGATTAGAACTAGGTTCTATAGTGGGTTAAAGCACTTTTTAAAAAGCTTTCAACTAATTTCATGTTAACACCAATGAGTGAAAGTGATCTAAAGACTCCAAAATGGTGTTCTTTAGATTCACTATTAGAGGTAGTAAAAAGCTTTTGAAAATTATATTAAAAAAAGTTTTTTTAAATATTAAAAAAACCTTAAGCAAAAAAAATATATAACATCTAAAGCTCTTGTTTGGACATAATACGCTGATAAAATCATGCTAATTCCAAATAAAAGAACTCAAATAATTTGTAAATCGGTTGGTACCAAAGTTTAACGAACCTTTGTCATCGGTCTAAAACTCAACCAATTACCAATTACTAATCTTATTTGGTAACTAATCTTATTCGGTAAACAAAGTTCAAACAAAAATTATTCAATACGTGTATACATTGAAAAATATGTATACATTGAATAATATAAGAACGGATATTTTTAATGTATACGCATTATTTTGAATATATATATTATTTTTTTAATGTAATGTAATTTTTTTTTTAATTCACCTCCCAAAGGCCGAGAAGGCCACTATAGGCGAGAAGGCTATTTAAATGTGGTTATAACCCTCTCTCAAATCTATAACTCCGAAACACAAACCTTGACGAACAAGGCCGAGCGCGGAGAAACAAGTTGAGTGCGGTACTCAGGGACGTGCGGTACCAGGGACGTGGTGGGGAACGAACTTGAATCCTCTCACTCATAAGCGAGTGCTCTACCACTACACCACTACCACATAAAGATAAAAAACCGCATAAACTTTTTAAAAAATATTAAAATCAATAAATACTGGTAACAATTAAATGTTAAACAGCGATAATAATAAATAAGTAATTTAGAAATAATTGTAAATGATGTTATCACAAAAAGTAACCTGATTCAAACATCAACACTAAATTTTAAAATTTATAATAATGACATTAAAGTTAAATAAAAATAATAATAATAATAATAATAATAATAATAAATACCAATGATAAATGTGTTTATTATATTATGTTACGTATAACTATGTACATCAAAATAACAAAAGTGACGATAAAAAAGTAAATAGTAATAAGTGTAAACAAAAAAAAAAAGAGTACTAATAGAATGCAATATTAAAAATAAAAAGCAAATAAAAATAATTGTTACAAATGTTTTGAAAAATGTGTATTATATTTTTTGAATATTAAAAATATATATATACAGGGCTGGTGCGAGTAAGTGTCACATAGTGGGTGGGGGTGCCATAACAATTTTGACAACTAAAAAAAAAAACTCCTTGTTTTTTGAAATTTCCCGACTGCCTAGTCGACATTTGCCCACAGACTGTCTAAATTTGTCGAATGACAGTCTAAATTTGTCGGCTGACTGTCTAAATTTGTCGACTAAACTGTCTAAAGGGTCTACATTTCCCATTATGTTCTATTAGAAGCAACATGCAAAAGATGGTATCAACGATTCAGAGATAATGGTTTTGATGTGAGAAGTAAAGAACGTGGAAGACCACCGAAAAAGTTTGAAAACGTCGAATTGCAAACAATATTGGATGGAGATAATACATATAACTCGACAAGCGTTTGATGCGTTTATGCAGTACTTTTCTTTAAGTGAAAATAAAAAATAAATGCTTTCCGCAAATCATCATTTTTCAGTTTAAAAAAATTGACATTATAACACGATAAAAAAAGTGTTGTTAGTTTAATGACTTGATGCATTTTAAACATGTTTGAACGGTGTGAAAACAACCAAACAATGAGAAAGTTCTTCATAAATTCAAATTTAATGAGACCAAGTAAAAGAATTTGCTTCATTTCCTGGCTCTTATTTGAAGAGAGTTTCCGAATGAGATAGCAATGAGTCTCTCACTGCATTTTTTTTTTTTTTTTTTTTTTATTTTTACAAAACGTTATCATTGTATAAGGACCGACGAAGTTGACTTTTAAAAACATAAATTAACTGGAAAACGAACTTATACTTTATGCGTACACGTATGAAAAATAACAATTTTTTTGCTGCTGTTTTTCATCTTAGCAAATAGTTCAGCTTTAAAGCTGAATTGTTTGCTAAGTTAAAAAAAATATATCGTGATACCAATACATAAATCAGGTTCGTTCAATGAATTCGACCAATCTCTGTCTTGCCAATTTTTATAAAAATCTTGAACGCATCATACAATCGCAATTATCGGACTACTTAGAAACCTTTTTTTGATAAAAGTCAGTTTGGTTTTCGAAAGAATAGATCTACAGAATTAGCTACAGGTATTTTTGTGAATACTCTACGAAAAAATATTACTATCTGAAAATTGGTTGATTTGGTGTTTATGAACCTTTCAAAAGTGTTTGACATTATTAGCATCAGTGCGAAATAGTTGAAAACACTGGCATAAACGCGAATCGACATAAGTGCGCAGAAAGAATTTGCAAAGGTTGAGGCGCAGAAAGAATTTGCAAAGGTAAGTGCAAACTGGTGTAAGTGCAAATGGCTTAAGTGCAGATCCTATGCTAGTGTTTTCAAATTTTTTTAGCGCACTTATGCCAATTTTTGAACTTTTTTTTTGGCGCACATGTGCTAGTTTGAAACCAATATATTATATATATATTATATATATATATATATATATATATATATATATATATATATATATATATATATATATATATATATATATATATATATATATATATATATATATATATATATATATATAAATGAAATAGTTGCAAAAACTGCCATAAACGCAATATATATATATATATATATATATATATATATATATATATATATATATATATATATATATATATATATATATATATATATATATATATATATATATATATATATATATATATATAATACATATATCGCGATAAACGCGATATATTTGTATTTGTTTTAAAAACGATAAAATTGAAAAAAAAAGATTATAGAAAATGTGCAGCAGATAAAATTTAAAAAACTTATCATTATAACATAATATAAGTAATTTAAAAATTAATTCAAAAATCTTGAAAAAAAAACCTCTAAAATCTTCTCAAGTTGAAATTCATTTTCAACAACAACAATATTGCAATGAGAGTCTTCACAAATAAAGTGACACATCTCCGAACTATTTGTAGGGTAAATACCAGCGACTATTCCTCTAAATAAAACGAATAGGGGTTAAGAATAAAAGAATTATTTACACCAAGACTTTATACGAAGAAAGAATTTATATTTATACTATTACCCCCAGTCTTTACACTAATTAAGCCTCAGAAGTTGCCTTTAAATCATGTCTATCCCAGCGGGCATTTGTTTTTTAAAGTTACGTTCTAAATGTATTTTAAATGTCTTTTAAACGTCTTTTAAATATTCTTACGTAAAGAACGTTTAAAAGACGTTTAAAAGACGTTTAAAAACATTTAGAACGTAACTTTGAAAAACAAATGTCCGCAGGGATGGGTTAAGTCAAAATTCTTTAAACATTTATTTTGATATGAAAGAATTTTATATAAATAAATAAAACTTAAACAATTGCAATTGTACATCAAACTCATAAAATTATTTTAAAAAAAAGGTTTGTGCTAGTAATAAGATCTGAAAAATTATTACCCCAAAAATGATTTTTAAGAGAAAACAAATTAAACTAGAGATCACTGATTCTCACTGAAACAATCAGTGAGAATCAGTGGGTGCTCTAAAAATGGTTGGGTTACAGCTGATCTTTTCAAAGAGTTTTTTTTATAATTAAGATTTTTACAAAACTTATACAAAAACTTCATTTTTATTTTTAATTTTGTAAAAAGAAAAAAAAATTTAAAAGAAAAATTTTAAATTCTAAAAAGATTTTAAAGAAAATTTGTCAATGAATTGAAATTTAGTATAAGTTAATAAATAAGAAAAATTTTATCAAACTATTGCCCTCGCTTTTGGAGAGCCGGAAATCTTTTGTGATATTTTTGGTCACGGGCTCCAATCATCGCATTTTTTTGGAAATCATTTATTAGTTGACACAATCATGAACTTAAGTTTAGAGTTTTCAAAATGCCTGAAAGTGTCATATTGGAAGCATTAAAAACTGACTGTATTAGATACTTTAGCCATCAGTATCTCATTTTAACCTCGTTAGCTATGGTAAGAAATAATTACAATTAATTATTTTTTTTCAGATTCACGGTGCCATTCACGGTGATTCATTCATTCACCGTGCCGTTTCAATGCCAAAAGTCAAAGTAAAAAAATTTTCTTTTGTAATTATTATAGTTATGAATAAATATTCAAAAAGAAGGAAATAAAGTAATTGCTTTGTTTTTTATCACTTTTTATATTAAGAAAGAGCGCCAGCAAGACATTAACCAAACATCCTTGTGTTATTTGAGATGCAAATAATATTAAGATGACATTTAGGGGTTTATAAAAAACGTTCAAATTACCCCTTTAAGATTGTTTGTAATTGCCCCGTAAAACGAAACAAATGAAATAGAACTTTTGTAGACATACGCAAAATGTAATACTTGTAAAAACTCCTAAACTATGATAATTAGCAACAAGTAAAAATAACTGACTTATTTCTCCTATTACATGAATATAGTAGCTGTGGTTGTTGTAACGCAGCCGTGGCGTAGTGGTTAGAGTTCTGGATCATAACCCATAGATCTGAGATTTGACGCCGGTTCCAACCTAATAAGCAGCATTGGAAAAGGAGGGAGGCGTGAGCTTTCTAGTTAAATGGTCCTGGTGTTCTGTGATGTTCTGTTAAATGTTCTGTTCTGTGATAAGATTGTAAGGACTTCTAAGAGCACCTTAAAAACTACAAAAAAAAAAAAAAAAAAAGAAAAGAAAAACCTTTTAAGCAAAATATACATCAAAGTATGACTAAAAGTTTCGATCAACGTACCGTGAACAACGTGTGTGACTTCACTACAACACTCCACGTTTGGAAGCGTGGAACCTCATACTTTTTAATGGAAGTTACTTCGTACTATTTATTTTCCTAATGCTATTTCTGAAGCTAATTACGAAGCTATTTATTTTCCAACTTCTTTAATAAAAAAATGGGCTGTGTCTGTTCAACAAAATTGAACCTTTTTTAGGATATTGGTATTAAATATAACCCAAATAAATACCTATTAATAGAAACAAAAATGTAACCCAAGTGAAAGCCTAATAATAGACAGTTCATCCAGGAGCCTCAAAGCCGTGTATTGCGTCACATCCGACCATTCCGAGGCTAAGGTTAGAGCTAATACCTTTGTTGGACCACAGATTAAGAATGCAAAAAGTTAAACTAGCTCCAAAACAGGAAGGAGAGAGAAAGGTTTTGAACCGTTTTGTTGCAGTTGTTCACCGTTTCTTTGGCAATCACAAGTTTGAAAACAATGTGAAGTTGGCTCAGATTCTTTTAAAGAACGACGTTAAATTGAAACGCAGAATGTCACATAAAATCCATTTCCTCAACACTTATATCTATAAGTTCAAGGAGAAGCTAGACAAGCGCTTTTGTTCGGGACTATATTTAAAGGCTTTGTGAAATTTTCATTGTGAAATTAATTTGCAATACACTTGCAAATCTAAAAAGTCTACTTATTTCTAAAAATTTTAAAGTGAATTTTTATAATCAATATGCAATTGTTTTTCTTACCAGACCGAATGGGCAAAAATGTAAGATTTATTTTGTGCTGTCTAAATAAAAATAGTTTTCTTTGTGGTATAGTCATAAAATCAAATTTTTGCATTTAATATAATTGCTTTTCCATAGTCTTTAGATGTAAGAAATTAAAATAAAAACTTTGAGAAAAATTCTATTGCATAGTGTAATTACACAACAATGTTTTGAAGTTGATTATAATTTAGTTTGGCTTTTGAAAAAAAAAACTGAAAAAACATTTGAAATAAAAAAAAAACTTACAAAATGTATATTTAGATTGCAAGTTTTGATTGAAATTTTTTTTTAGAAATAGTAAAAATTTCATAATAACATTACCCTGCAAAGATTGCCCCAACATCAGCAAAAAACCATTCCGGTGAATTGGAACCGAGTATACCAACACTGTTTGACGGTTCTAAACCAAGCTGAAACAAATTTTTAAATGCATAATGACAATACAAAAAACATAGTTTATTGAAAAAAAATATGGAAAAAAGTTTTTTAAAATGTCTTCATCACAAAGTTTAAAATTATGTAATAATAAAGAATCAATCTCACTTTAATAAACGCTTTAGCTGCTGTTCTTACTTCCTCCAAACACTTTTGAAATGTCCAAGAAATCCACTTTCCTTCTTTTTCTACTTTGATGGCGGTTCGATTAGAAAACTTATTTACTGCCCGCATATAAAATTCTGGAATGGAAATGGCTGGAGAGTTAGATAAACTGTCTTCAGTACCTGAAAAACGTATTTTGACTGCTTCTTTTCTATTACAGGTCCAATACTCTTTTGCTTCAGCAAGCTTGCACGCAACACCAATGTTTTCTGATACTTTAGTTTGAGACATTTTCAAAATCTGTTCTTTTATACACGTTATCTTATTTCTACATTAGTATGTACAAAATTAATATGAAACTTTAAAATTAGAGTTGAGCTTTTGGGTTAAAAAAACAATTTAAAAAACGCCAAAACTTGTTCTAACACATTGTGAACTTCAGTCAATAAATTTAATAAGTGCTTTTAGTTTTGATTGTTTTGATTGTTAAATCTTAACCAAATTTGGAACAAAGTACACTCTTTTTTTCAAAGTACACAGCATTTCAAAACACCAGTTTGTAACTAAAAGTAATTGCTATTTTGCGATTAATTAATAATGTATAACTATTAATAGCTTTCAGCAGCAATTCAGTTTCTATATATATATATATATATATATATATATATATATATATATATATATATATATATATATATATATATATATATATATATATATATATATATATATATATATATGTATATATATATATATATATATATATATATATATATATATATATATATATATATATATATATATATACAGAGCCGTGGCTAAGCTTCCCCACACCCTCCGATTGGGGAGGGGGCAGAAATTTTAGGAGCCTGTTCTGAAATTTTGTTTCCAAACAGGCCCCCTAAAAAACAAAACAAACATTTTGGGGTATTTTTGTTTCCAGGCTCAAATCACCGCAGTTTTTTGAAAAAAAAAAAATTCTTATTTAACATAAGTATATACTTTTATATACTTGGAGTTTTTCATAATGCTTGAAAGTGACATATTGAAAACATCAAAAAACCTTGCCTCTGCTTTGAACTTGGTAAATATTATTTACCAAGTATTCTTTATCTTATTCACATTAAGTCATAAAATTTAAATACATGAAGCTTTAAATTTTCAAACCGAACATGTAATTAAAAAAAATACTTAAAGAAACAAGTAAAACTACTTATCCTTTTATTCTTTTTAAAGCAATACTATAGTAGTTCATTGATTCTCAGGTTTTTTCTGTTCGCTAATATTATAGATATTGTTCAATATTTTATTAATTTATAAATTTTGTTAATGTTTTTAATAATTTCTCTTGTCCTACTTTTGGTCTTGTCATTATCAAAAGTTCTTTTAAATATTTTGACTTAACTGCATAACAACAGCCCATAATTTATGTATTGTTACAAGATAATTATTAAGAAGAAAAATTGTCACATATGAAGTCAACCGTCATATCAAAACAACACATCTGTTGAACCCTTAGATGCTTATATTATAGATGCTTATTATCTCAAGTATTATTTTAAACTTCTCAATAATTATTATGGTTACAATCACATACCAGATTATTGTTTCAGCAGTAAACTGTTTAATAACAATAAATCGCACTTTTTATTCTTAAAGTTGCGCTATTATGCCGGGAAAATTAATACTTTTTAAATCCCATTATTGAACGGAATCAAATGTATTAAATTATACGTTATCAATTAGATATGAGGAGAAAAAAAAGCAGGATTATTTTATCTTTATTTCCTTGCATATCAGATTAACGTAAGAGGTTTATAGTAATATTAAAACACATAAATAATATTTTTTTTATTTAGTGTATTATTGTAAAGAAGTTTGATTTTATAAAGTAAGTTTTAGAAAATACAAAGTTTTAAATTATTTTTTTTTTAATTTTCCCTTAAGTTCTTTAAGGTTTATTTGGTTCGCGGGTAATCGAAAATCTAAATTGCTATTAATCTAGCATTGACTTCAAGAACACAACTTACAAAGTATATATGCGACATTCAAATATTTTAAGAAATTGTAACAAAAATTTAAGCTCCCAACTAAATAATAGAAGAATAAAATCTTTCTGTAATAAATATTATAATAAATAATAGATAAATAAATAGCAAATCATTTTAGCGTATCTTATTGGACGATTAGCAATATGATCGGGCCACAAATATTTTTCTCATCAGGTTGGGTTTTGAACTATTTAGTGATAATAAATACAAAATTATATAGCAATAAGTAAATAAAAAGTCATCATAAATTTTGAGAGAAAGGAAATATGTTCACTAAAAGTATTCTAGGCTCTCAAGATGCTCAACTAAAAATGTTTGTTAAATATATATATATATATATATATATATATATATATATATATATATATATATATATATATATATATATATATATATATATATATATATATATATATATAAATTTAACAAACATTTTTAGTTGAGCATCTTGAGAGCCTAGAATATTTTTAGTGAACATATTTCCTTTCTCTCAAAATTTATGATGACTTTTTATATATATATATATGATATATATATGTTTTTTTTTATATTATTATTAAAGAATAGTTTTTTAATTAAGAGATCAATATTTAAAACAAATATATATTTTATGTATACCTTGTTATGAACTATACACATATATCTACAAAATTTGATAAACTTAAGACTAATTATATTTAAAAACAATACAAATTCAATCATACCATCTTGCTTTGATTTATGCTTAAGAAAACGTTAGAAATTTTTAGCGTAATTGGCACTCCATGCGTGTAATTGGCTTATTAACACTATTATGTTATAAATAAAAGCAATACTGTATGAACATACAAAGTATATAAATATATATATACATAAATATATATATATATATATATATATATATATATATATATATATATATATATATATATATTTATATATATAAAATAACATCAAATAATATAAATTCTCTTAATACAAATGATAATTTATTATTAAAAATTTACGCTAAATGATGGTTACCAGCATCATCAGCACTTAAAATTACACACACATACACACAAAACTATTTTAATTTTTTTTTTGTGTGTATGTAATTTTAAGCTGATGATGCTGGTAACCATAATCCAGCGAAAATTTCTAATTATAAATTATTAATTGTTTTAAGAGAATTCGTACTATTAGACTAATATAACATACATTCTTATACAGGATGTGAACACTAAAGATACTGCCGACTGCTTTCTTAAAAAACAATTACAGCAAAAATTAGGTCTTCAAAACTAAAAATCTGCAAACTGAATTGTGTCAAATGCCAACTAGCCGATTATATTCCTGAAAAAGCCACTTCCACGCAATAAATATACATAGGGTAGGATAGGGATAAGTAGGACGTTAAAAAATATTTTTACAATAATTTTAATATCTTTTATATAATTCATGTAGTGTACCTTGCAAACGTTAATAAATAAGGCATCATTTAGGGCACTGATTCCATTCCTAAAGATTGACAATAGATTATAAAAAAATACATATTTTTATATTTGAGAGACACCGTGTTATGGAGAAATTTCCTATGTTTCCCGTTGCACTTGATGTTAGAGGGTACGATAGGATTTAGTTATTTATACGGTATTGTGGTTCATCCTCATCTAAGTAATTGCCATATAAAGAAAACATAAACGTGGTATACCACATGTGTGTGATACACGCACATACAACACGCCCGCAAAAAGCAGATTAAGTTCTCTACAGAGCGTCATTATCCACCACCACAAACAAAGAGTAAGTGAGTTTGTGAAGAAAGTAAAATAAGTAAAAAGCAAGAAGAAAACAAGCATGAAAAAAGCGGACATTGCACTTGATGTTAGATTATGCGATTAGGGTATTACCATTTGACTGCGAATATATTATTTAAAAACATCAACCTTTTTATTTACAATTTACATCCAAAACATATTATATTAATACTTTTAAACAACCCGTAATTGCAATAGCGTAATTTTCCCAAACCTTTCTGAAGACCACATTATTACAAATACTTTTGATGATAATATTAAAACACAAGCGCTAATTGCTTCGTAGCAGTTTAGAAGACGTCATTCACAACAGGGTAAAGTGAAGTGGGGCAAGTAAATAATTAACAACTATTATTTAAAAACTAATAAAATCATACACCACGTAAATTCATCAAAATATTACAGAGGTTTACACAATATAATTCTACAAAAGTGATACGGAAGAAATATAATATCAACTAATTTTTTTTTTCCCAATTTACTCCCTCTAACGTTTACGTAGGACGGTGTTTTTTATTTATTTTAGGAAAAAAAATTAGGAAAAAAAACAGTTTATATGGCAATATATATCTATATCTATATATATATATATATATATATATATATATATATATATATATATATATATATATATATATATATATATATATATATATATATATATATATATATATATATATATATATATATATATATATATATATATATATATATATATATGTATATATATATATATATATATATATATATATATATATATATATATATATATATATATATATATATATATATATATATATTAAACTAAATAATTTAAAGATCTTTTTTTGTAGCGTTCTGTGAAATCTTTTGTCAGTTCCTCATGAACTACCTGAATTAAAAATACATAAATATATTAAAAATACTAATAAATTACAAATACATAAATTCATAAACTAATATTAATAACATTATATTCTGAGTTAAATGACAAAACACCTAGATAGTATCTGAAAATAGTGGAGAGAAGCTAAAAACCAATTTTGAATGCCGTTAAATCATTTGAGGATGTTTAAGAAACATCAAAACTTTTCAGAAAGAAGGGTCCATGAAAAAATACAATGTAGTAGGTTGCAGTTTTTAGATAGGTAGTACATTTGAGTCATCTGAATAACTAGAAAGTAGATACAGTCACCTATAAAAACTTGCTTCATGATGAGCTCCAGGCTGTTTTAATGAGAACTTTGATAACTCAGCTCCCAGAAAAAATGCTAGAATTTCACAAAAGTACCTGTAATCACCTCACTGAAAAGTATCCTTATGAAGAGCTGTGATACAGAATTCTCAGTATGCTAAGAAATTTTGAACCGTGATGAGCCAGGCCTGAATAGCAACTTGAGACCAGTCAAGCTTTACGGTTCTCCTAAGTTTGCTTATATCTTTGTAAATCTCCCGCCATATTATTTGGACAATAACATAAAGCTTCTTGCTGGTACCACTTGTTAGGCAGAAAATTTATTTCATCGCATGAGCCACGTGCCTTTTATGAATTTAATACCTTTAGATTAACCAGAGAACCAGTTTATATATGACACATGAAATATTATTGCTTACGGCACCTTTATTTTTGCCAGTGTTACTGGATGTTTCGTCAGAACACAATCCAATAATCTGATCCAACATCTCATAGTATTCGAGATTTGTTTAAGTTGCATTGGCTTGATCACTTTCTTGTAGTTTATTCAAAATATGGTCATAATTGGAATCCAGATATAAAAAATCTCTACCATACTTAACTGAAAATAAACTTTGATGTCATTCTTAAATCTTTTCTATTTTTTTTTTGACTTTAGCTTGAGGTAAATATAGTTCGTCGCATTCAGTTTGATTGTGATTATCTGTGCTTGAAAAGCCACCGTACGAATAGTTAATTTCTTTTTCTTTTTTTTTAATCTTAATGCCTTTGGATTTTTTCATTTTAATTAGTTTTTCTTGTGCACTGTGAGAATTTTTACAAAATCTATTGCCCATCTTCCCAAATTTAATCATATTCCTTATCAGACAATGCGACATAAATTTTATGTTTTTCTTCTTAGCCTCATCATCCCTATTTTTATCACTTTTTTATTAATCAAATATGTTTGTTTTATGAATAGAGAAAAGAACACTGCTCTCTTTCAAAAAATTGCTCATTTTTTTGAAGCTACCTTCTGGTAGTTTTTGTATTTTTAGCATTTTTAAAGTGTTATATTTCTTGACTTTCATGGTGATTCTGGTCTTGATAGTTTGCTTTTTTACAACAAAGACATTGTTAAACCCAGTCTGCTCCCATAAACTTTCTCTTTATACAGACACTAGTAATTACCTACTTGGTGTTTTCTTTGCATACTCCATCAGCAAACCTGGAGAATCTTAAATACGTCTTTCCGGAAGCAACTTGAAGCAACCAATTTTGATGTTGATTTGTCTGGCGCTAAAAAATAAAAATAAAAACATTAAACATTGAACATATAATAAATGTAATACTTTTGTAAGTTATTTATAGATTTACCAATTGCATTTTTCAGATTAAACCAGTAATACCCTTTGAGCATTCCATTTATAGGAAGTCTATTGGGGGCAAAACTTTGTAAAATAAACCCTAGCAAATAAAATAGTCTCCTTTTCCTTGTAGCTTTCGACGAATCACCGATATCTGTTGTCAAGGAATTAGTATGACAATTTATGTCTAGAAGCATTTTCTAAAACCAACTTTGCAAAGTTAAACACATTGTACTTTTTTTAAATCAAGTTGAAAGTAAACAGTTAATAATAAAACAATAAACTGATAAATAAGTCTTTTATACAAGTTCAAACTTGTGTTTTAGAAAAAACTCTTGTTCAAAAACAGCTTTTAAACTTTATTTCTACTTTAATAATGTATTGAATAAAAAAATATTATTAATTACAAAAGTTATGATCATGCAAAATTTACCATGCCCTCATTTTTTTTTTTTTTTTTTTTTGTGGAAGGGAGGGGTCGAAAAATTTGCATGGTCATAACTTTTGTAATTTACAATATTTTTCTACGAAATTTAAAATATATTGATAAATTTAAATTTAGTTTAAGAGAGTAAATATGAAAATTTTACTTTATTAGTGCCCTCAAGTTTTCACAGGGAGGTTTGGTGGAAAAGCAACTGTTTTAGGGCTTTTTTGTTCCTTGGCCTCTGCCATCCCGATTTATTGCAAGGTCTCCTCTTTTGGCATAGGTATTAACATACTTAAGTTTGGAATTCGCAGAATGTGTTAAAATGTCTTATGATAAGACATTTAAGATATTTTATTTATGATAAGACTCTTATCTGAAACATCAAAAAATCATGCGGGCGCAGGATTTTATATATATATATAATGCGTATATTAATGCGTGAATAATATATATATATATATATATATATATATATATATATATATATATATATATATATATATATATATATATATATATATATATATATATATATATATATATATATATATATATATATATATATATATGTATGTATATACATATATATATATATATATATATATATATATATATATATATGTATATATATATATATATATATATATATATACATATATATATATATATATATATATATATATATATATATATATATATATATATATATATATATATATATATATATATATATATTAATATGTGTGTTTGTATGCGCGCGCGTGCGTGTGTGGTCAGGGGGATGTGAGGGTAAATCTCAATCTCAAACAAAATTGCTCTAAAATTTTGGCGACATCTGCTCTAAACGTGAAAGCAACATGCTGATAAAATATTTTTTTTTTTTACTAATTTTAACTAAATTTATATTTATCGATAAATTTTAAATTTTATAAAATAATCTCTAAGCGTTCAAAAACTATAGCTTTATAAAATTTATAACCCCCTCAAGTTAAGTGGTTATATAAACAATATGGTCAGTTTTTAAACTCTAAGAGATTACTACATAATTAGATTATTACATAAATGTTTTTATCAAATTTATTGATGAATATAAGTTTAGTTGAGAATATTAAAAATATATATTTTATCAACATGTTTTGGGTAGGTGTCACAAAGATGATGCTTTTTTCTTTCCAGGCTCCAATCAACGCAATTTTATGCAAAGCATCTTTATTTGACATAAGTATAAGACATAAATTTTTTAATTTTGCTTCATGACCGGAAGTTAGCTATCTGAAACTAGTGAACATAACATGTTAGCGAAATAACTTTTTCATGAACAAAACATCGCGCAGTGTTTTATTTGTGGGAATTATTTGGCCAAAACTCAAATTTATTAACTTTTCTTATTTTAGTTGCTCATAATAAAAGCACACATACTGGTCAAACTGGTTATGTGAAATGCACACATAGTTTTCTATTATTCAACCCTTTTTAATTGTAACTGGTAATTAAAAATCATTATTTGTAACAACATTATCATTCTATTATTTTACCTCAGGTATCAAACTCTAAACTTTATAGTTTAACTTGGTTTATTCATGGTCAACAGAATTTACAAATTGTTGACAATGAGCGGCACTCCAGGCTTCTCTGTTATGAAAATACAGTTTTTTAATTTTAGCTAATATGAAAACCCCAATATATGAGAAAGTTCGTCTTTAAAATTCTTCAAGTTCTTTGTGTCCACCAAATTTTGGGTTAAAGAATTACATAATTTCACAATACGGTTGTTAAGGAAGTTGGTTCTTTCAGCACATTTTTAAACAAGTTGTGCTTTTAGTTAGTTTGTGTGTCTACGCGCCAAAGACTGTACTTTGAAGATTCGGTATTTGGTTGAAGTTGAGGGTCCTGAAAGTTAACTTTGTCGATTTTGCTCATGATTTTATATTGATTGCTAAAGTCTCTTTCTCGTTGTTCGGTTAGTGTTGTCAGATTAAGGCTTGATAGTCTCTAAGTATACGGAAGGTGTTTTAAGGTGGCAATATGCTTTATAGTTCAGTGTTGAATATGCTCGAGCTTGACTATGTCTTGAGCTAAAAACGGCTTGTACAGCAAATCTAGGTGTGGGCGAACGTACAAAATATACAGTGTGCGCCATAATGCAGAATTTTGACCTCGAAAAGCCTTCTTGAGCCTGTAAAGCATTCGGTTGCCAGCTGATGCAGCCGCGCAGACTTGTTTTTTAACTTTTAGATTCCTAGTCATAAAAACGTCTCCGGTCTCCGTTCAGATGACGTGCATGATAGCTGGTGCAGTTGGCCTACCAAGTTATTTGTTGTATAAATTGCAGTCTATTTTCTTTTGTTTCTGCGCCCAGTGTGCACGACTTTGCACTTGTTAACATTCAATTACATGAGCCATGTGTGCGACCACTTCACTGCTTCGTTGATGTCGGCTTGGTGTTTTATGATGTCATGGTTCAATTCGATAATTCCGATTATTTTACAATCATATGCATATATTTTAAAGTGATGTTGTATTTTGTTTGGCAAATTGTTAATGTAGGTAAGGAAAAGGAGTGGGAGTGGTACAAGAATAAATCCTTGTGGCACACTGCTAGGAACTGTTTGCCGATCGGATTTATTGTTACCAATGGTTACGTGTTGTAGGCGGTCGGTTAGCCAGGTCTTGATCCATTTATGCAAGTTGTCGACACTCTTTAAGATTTCAGCTTATGCTGCAGAACATTGTCGAATGCTTTAGCAAAGTCTGTGAATATGATATCGGTTGGGTAACCTTTGCGGGGAGCTTAAGTCAATATATCGCAAGTTTCGAGAAGCTTTGTGACGCAACCTTATCTCTTTCGAAACCCGTGTTGAGCAGAGCTGATAAGTTTATTTTCGTTCAAGTGGTCAGTAATGTGTCTGTGTACAAGGCTTTCCATTACCTTGCAAGGGACAGAAGTGCATGAGATAAGTTGATAGTTTGAGGCTTTAACTTGCAGCATTTTTTGAAGAAAGATATTTTCGGCTTTCTTCCATTGAGAAGGTAATTTGCCAGCTTTAAGCGACTCAGAAAATATAATGCTTAGTGGGATAGCAAAACTTGCTGCACAGAATTTCAGACGTGTGGGTCTTTTAGACCTGAACAAAACCAAATCAATGGGTCGAAGCTCATTAATTTTGTGCAGGTCCAAAAGTTTTTCTTTGACGGATTTGTATGATGCAAGTGTGGTTGTTTGGTTTATGCTTGTGGAACTAGGGTTGAATGTTGGAATAAATCTTAGCTTCTTGATTTCAAAAACTGATTGAAAATTTTCGTTTAGTGTGTTGCAGATTACTTAAGGATCTGTTGCAGTTTGATTATTAGTTGTTTCAAGTTGACGGATGCGGTCATGTGTTTCTTGTTTGCTTTTGACGTACGAGTGGATGATTTTTGGGTTATGCTTGCTATTGTTATTTGTATTACCAGTTCAATTTCGTAAGTAAGTTTTTTTACTACTTGACTTACGTTTTTATGCAATTCGCGTTAAGTTGGCTTAGCTGCGATAAATTTGCTCCAAAGTTTGATTTTCAATTTGACAGCGTTTGCAATATTTTTGGTTACCCATGTTAGTGTAAGGTGTAGTCCGTGAGGGGACAATTTAATGTACATTCAATAAAGGAAGTGTAACGTGTAATGGACGTATAATGATGTAATAGACGTGTAACGTAGGACGTGTAATAAGGTTATTTTGTTGTATTTGTTGATAAATATTTGATATTTTTCAGAAATTTTCAAACCGTCTCGAACCAAATGCCAGTCGTAGCCGTAGTCGTAGTCAAGTTGTAGGCTCCAGATCAGACATTTCTTATAGAGGTTAGAGGAATCATTTATTTTGGGTTCTCTAGTTTTTAGGTCTGATAGAGCTATATTTTCCTCAATAAGACAGTGTGCCTGACCTTTGGCTGTGTAGCCGAAAGGACTAGCTTCTTTTATGTCAATTTAAAGGTCGGTTTGTTGGTCAGGATCAAGTCAACAGTATTTTTTTTTTAGGTTCCTCGTGAGTACTTGTTGAGCAGCCAATTAAATTGCATTTGTCAGAGGCAGAGTGCTTATTGAGCTTACTATTTTATTGGTTGTTGTATTTTTGATTTTTGGCTTATTTGCAGAAGTTTTTGGGTACTGAAGTCGCCATACGTTGTCTGTAGTAGTTATTTGATGTTGAGTTCTTTGGCCATTTATTATTTTTTGAGTTGGGTAAAGGAGTATGCTGGGTATTGAACGATAGTTTGCAATTGAATGCTTGGTCGTTTATTGGTGAAGTCGATTGGAGACGTTTGTTTATAAGCAGCTATCTAGTTTTGATGATTTCTTTGATCTTGTTGCCTCGTATTACGAACAATGTTGTTGATTTTGCGGGTAAAGATGCGTTTTTTTTTGTTGCATTTAATAATTATAACAATAACAATTAATAAACTAAGCGACAATTATTACAATAATAAAGTAATAATATAATGTTAACAAATAATAATTTTCAAACAACGATTTAATATATAAGTACAGATGGGGGAAGTTACAAACAATATATACTGACAAAATCTAACAGCCTACCACACGATACAAGTATTTATTGTAAGCAAATAACTCACATTATATAAAATCCCGGGATCCCGGGATCCCGGGATTTTATATAATGTGAGTTATTTGCTAAAAAACAGAACTCAATACTGCATATATGAATATACTTTTTGATATTATCAATTCTTTATTTAATTTCATTATGTTTTAATGACTTACATTAATTTTCTACGGCGCCTTAAATTGTTTTAATTGTATAACAGGCAGCAGGTGTATATAAAGATCTTAAAACAATGCAGAAATATATATACGGTACCTTTCATATTATGTTTTAAGATTACAGACTTTACAGAATAACCTTCATCAAATAATTGGATATGTAAATAACATTTGAACATTTAAAGTGTATTTGACTAAAGTAACTAAACAATCAAAATTTCAAAGTAAATTTGTAAACATAAATTTTCTTAAATTTGGGTACCGATGTAGCTGCTGTAGCAACAAGCTACTTTGTAAAAAATAACATAATAAGTTGTTTGTTAATATTGAGAGACAAAAATTAAAGAAAATCTTTATTTCATATTTATAAATAAATGGTAGCTAAATAATAAATGTAAAACAAAAAAACAATTCATATTAAATGCATATTTTATTTACAAACTTTCTTTTTTTTGTCTGAAAATATGCCCGGAGCAATAGTAGAGCATTTAAGGTTTGGTCATTTAGTCTACTCCTTATTTTACTTCCCAAATACCCAGCTGCAGAAAATGCCCGCTCAGGTTCGATGCTCGTCGGTGGAATAGATAACAAATATTGGTATACTAATTTCAAATTATGCCCCCGGTTTCCACCATTTTCAAACAGATGCATTTTTTTCTTTATGATTGACATTAAATTTGAAGTTTGTGTTTCTGGTTCAATGGCTTGCATGCTTTGTGCAATTTGTTCTTGTAACTTTTCTCTTAAAGACAGGGAGGCTCGAACTTGTGATTCTTCATTTCTAACGACAGCCATTATATTTTCATCAACATCAATACTTGATTTTTCTAAATTATCATTTTTAAAAGCAGCTAGTCTCTCAATAAGTTTTTTTATCTGCTTCCTAATAAGGGTTTTAGGAGGAACTCCAAAAATTTTGCAGACATTTGTTTCATCATTCACAGCATCATATTTTGGATTTTGAAGGTATTTTAAAACACCAGAAATTTCTTCACATCGTCTTTTTTCCATTCTTGTTTTTATAGCTTGGAACATTTTATTAGCAAAGGGAGGTTGTTTTTGAGCAATCTGCTGGAATAAAAATATAAGTACTGCATCTGCAGTGCATAGATTAGCATCTCGCCTGCATAACGCATCTACTGCTAATTTGACAGGTGCAAGTTCTTCTATTATTTCCAAAAGAACCACAAAATCACTTTCGTTTAAGGAAACTGGGTGGTTTAAGTCAATTAAAACTTTCTGTATACATGTTTTTAAAGCAAGGAAACGCTCTAGCATCGATAGAAGAGAGTTCCATCTTGTTTTGCAATCCAAAATGAGCGAAAGCTCGCTGCCTTTCTCTTCTTTGACATATTTTTGCAAGACTGCATCATTTTTTGTCGGGGATCGTTTAAAAAGAAAAACTACCTAACGGGCTTTTTTCACTAGTTCATTGATATTTTGTTCATTGGTGAGTAAATCCATATTTGCTATTCCATCATTTGTTGGGGGAAGAAAGCCTAATCCCATTTCCTCGTTGATATTTTCTTCATCTTCGTGATCATCTGTTTCATCAACAATATCTTGAGTTTCCTTCAATGGTGCTTCGGTGTCGGACATTGGCGTAGAACTTTTTTTATAAAGAACATCACAAACTGCAAGTTGAATTCCATGGACTAAACACAACTGGTGTTCAGCCTCAATAATTTTTCCCACACGAACTATTACATTTGAACCATCCGTAACAATAGCAACATTGTCTGTATCAATATTAACATTATGCTCCTTTAGACGTGTTTTTAAAACATCAATACACTTCTCAGCATTCATAGAACCATATACACAAATAAGACCCAAATTCCAGTGCTTATTTGGGATATGTACATTAATATTCATGTATCTTTTATTTGTTGTAGGAGTCCATTCATCAAAGCTCAGAGAAAATCGTGTTCCCAAAGCTTTATATTGATAAATTTCTTTGGAAATTAACTGTCTAATGTTTAAGCTGTAACTCACCACTATCCTCTTAATTGAGTTTGCTGACTTGGGCAAATTTTCGAAACCACTGGTAATCAGTAATTGCCTTAAATCTTTTGATGTTATAAATACATTAAATGTTAGCCCATCTAAAGCTGTCATTCGAGCCAGTGTTTCGTCTAAGGTTTGTTTTTTTTGGATGCAAAGTAACTCGTTATTCTTCGTTTCGTAGGAGGCTTCTCGTCGGTTCTGGCATCATTCAACTGTTGACTCGAACTAGGTAAATTTTTGTCGGCTGAAGTTACTTTCAAATTATGCTTAGTTGATAAGTGCGTATGAAGGCCTTTTGTAGAACCACCCAATGTTTTCAAAATTACACCACATTTCTTACATTTTGCTGCCAAATTATCCGCAGACTTCAAATAATGTGACCACACTGAAGTTGGGTCTTTATCTTTTTTGGGTAGAAAAAATGATGTTCCTTTTTCACTGTTTTCATTCATGTTTAGAAGGATATTTTTTTAAGGTGCATTAGTAAACAACATATTATTGCTGTAAACAACAAAAGCATTAAAAAGGTTATCAGTTCAAAACGTTCAAAACGATTCATTCCACAGTCAAATTTTGTATGTATTCACACTAAAATTCCTTTAAGCGGAATTAATTGTCAAGGGCATTATAATGTTGCAATAACTAATAATTGTACAAATATAATTATTCAAATCGTTAGAAATATCCCAAAGGGAATTGTTATGTTGTAATCATTAAATTTTTTTAGATATAATTTTTTTTTATTACTATTTCATTTTTATTTTTTTCATTCTATAAAAATATTTTTTGAAATGAACAAAACGACTTAATAAGCTCAAGCAATCACTTAACCACAAATTCACTCAACAATTTTAAAATTTATCTTTTTAACGCGAGAAGTCTTGCCAACAAACTTAACGATTGTTTTTTATACAATAGTCAAACAAACCTGCCTTAATTTGTGTTTGTGAAACTTTTTTCAATGATAAAATCCCGAACTCCATGGTCTATTCAAAAATTTGTTCCATTTATCGTAAGGATAAAGCATAAACAGGATAAACCTGCAAAGCAGCATTATATAACTCGTTATAATTCAGTATAGTTACCAACTTTGAACATTTTGTTTTACAAAATAATTTAACTAGTTCAATCCTGCTATAATCCCGAAAATCCCGGGATTTTGTGTTTAGAATCCCGGGATTTTCGGGACCCAAAAACGTCCGGGATCCCGGGATCTCGGGATCCGGGATCCCGGGATTGCAATCCCTACATATATGAGAGTATAATAAAAATAAATGAGAATATAAACATCGCACAAGACAATACAATCAATGCACAAAAATAAATGACAATACTAAACAAAGAAACACAAGATACAACAATACTAAACATGAAAATACTAAACAAAGATACAACAACCAATTAAAACATCAAAAAACTAACAATTATAATAAATAATAATAATGGTAGTTGAACAATAAACAGTATACTATAACGAAAACAAAAATATTGAAGAAATTTTTAAAATCAAACTAAAAGAGTAGAAAAACTAATCATAGTTAAGAGAAATATAAATTAAGAAATATAATAACAATAACAAAAATAAACATTTATTATAATATATCAAAATAAGTAATCTAATAATAAATTTTAGTAACATAAATTAAAAAAAAGTTTAATATTTAAATTAAGATAAAAAATAATAGATACAAACAAAAACTATAAAAATTATCTACTCTTTTAATAAACTGATCTTTTCTTCTTATCTTCTTATTAACTTATCAACAATTGTTGATAAGTTCTAAAATGCCCAAAAATCTGGTCAAAATCAAAATTTTTAAAAAAAGATACGAGTTTTAAGTCTTCTCTTTCACCCACTATATTGACTTTTTTGAGTTAACTTTACTCATTATATATTTTCTTTTTTTATACTTAACAAAATTTCTAACTTTTGTCTTGAAGCGTGCCGCGTGTTTTGACAATACTTTCTAGATGGCTCTTTTCTTTTTTTTTTTTTTTTTTCTAATCTTTAAGTAAATTTATTTAATTTAAAAATCTTCAAGTCCTTTGCTGGTTTGTAATTCTTTGACAAAGTACGGCTAATATTGCTGAGACTTGCGCCTCGGATCTTATTTTTTGGGCGATTGCGATGAACTTTAAAAAACTTAAAATTGTAATGATTATAAAATTCATTTTTATTTATTTCTTAAGGAGATGAGAACTCTCAATGTATACAAACTAAATGTATTTTATTATATCTATTATATTTATTACATAATCTTTCATATTTCATTGTTATGTGAAAAAAGACTTATTACAAACTTCCTATTAGGTTTTAGAGATTTATTTAAGTTCAAATCCATAAACAAATACACCTTAACAAATAACAATTTTGTTAATGAACCGTTTTGTAAAAGAAGATTTAATCAACTTTGTAAATCGTATCGTGTACCATATTTCTGTAATACCTTGATTTTGATTTATCAATTACTTTCTCAGCTTTTAAGAAATTTTAAGAATATTGTCTCGATTAAAAGTTATTTTCTCGATTAAAAATATTTTTGAATACTTTTGATGTTGCAACATTAAAAGCATTCAAAAAATTTTTAATGGAATAAAGATAATTTTTTTCCTAAAATTGTCAAAGGAAAATAAAAGCTGTCGATGATTTTAAAGTATGCTCAAAAAATATTTTTTAGTAATCCATTGTTCTTAGATTCGTAGTGGGAGAACACACATTTAAGGGTGTTTTAGCTCCCAGACTCAAATCAAAGCTAATTTTTGCAATATACTCTCACTTGATATATGAATATACTCAACTTTGGAGTAGCATTAAGTTTTTATACACCCAGCCGGCACATCAAGTTTCACTTTCGGAATTAAAACCTTTATAAACACATGTTTGTCAGGATCAAGGCGTAAACCAAAAATATGCTTCCCGTGCAGTTTTACTCAAGTTCAGCATGTGTTTTTTGAGCTTTTAAAATACCACGTGCTTTTAACACTGGTTTTACATTCTTTATGGAAATTCGGTAGTATAATGCTACGTTTCCTTAACGGTGAAACCGTTAATATTTTATATGGTGTTTTAGGTAAATTTTAGGTAAATTGTAATTTCACGGAATGGAAATTATTCTCGACACGAATTATACTTTTTGTTTTAGAAGGTTTTAAAAACGCAACAGAAACCAAGCGTAACTTTTATCTGAGTTGTGCCAGCTGGCTATATATTGTTAAATATATTCGAATATACTTAAGTATACTAGGTAAATATTATATTAAATATACTATTTTGTATATAATATATTAAGTATATTAGTATATACTTAAGTTTGGATTTAGTACAATTCTGCAAGTGTTAAATCTAAAACATTAAAAAATTCTGTCTTTCCAAATTACCGTAAGGAATGTAAAACCACTGATAAAAGAATGTGTAAAACCACTGATAAAAGAATGAATTTTTAAGGTATTAAAGTCAAATTTAAATAAAATTTAAATTTGACTTTAATACCTTAAAAAACACGAATTATATAAAAATGCCCGTAATATACACGACAAACACTTGTCTATACAGGTTTTAATTCCGAAAACTAGATGTGCCTATTGGGCTTCCAATAGAATTTTTCTATAAATACCGTATATATACCGTTAACAAGTTAGCACATTTAAAAAATCCGTACATAGTAATAACAAGTAAGTAATAGTTGTTGAATAATTTAGATGTTTATCAATTAAAGACTCAAATACTCTAATTTGAAAGTTGAATATATTTTATTCTTCAAATTTATTATACCATTATTAACGGAATACTGAAAAAATGACTTTTTTTAATAAGTAAAAATTTAAATGAAACATAGTATATAAACATAGTATATATATATACATAGTAACAATAAGACGAAAACTTCACTTCAAAGTCACTTTAAAGCCTAATAAAAAATTGCTAGCTTATTCAGGCTCAAAACTGAGAAGAACTTTAAAATGCTCTTGATTTTTTTTGAACTATTGGTTATTAAAAAGCAAGATATTAGGTAAAAATACTCACTTCTAGTATAATTTAACAAATAAATATTAAGGAGACTTCACAGGAACCCTTTGCTACAAACTTATTTACAAACAGATATTAAAATTAATTAACTTTACATTTTAGAAATTAGTTTCAAGTCAAATTTATTCTAATTCACTTTTGGTTAGTATATTAGAATAAATTTTGGTTATTCATTCTCCTTTTGCTGAACAATGATCCAATTTTCATGTTGGTTTTGATAAAAAATTTTCTTTATTTTTCTTTATTTTTCTATGTACAAAAAGTTTTATAGTTTTCAGAGAACTTAGTAATTTATTCTCTTACAATGTTATTTAACGTTCAAGTTTGATATTTAAGTTTGATCAAAATAAATTCATTACTTTGGTTACTTAATAATAATAAAATAAGGGGGAAGGGGGAATGAATCCTTAATTATTAATAACTTAATAACTTGATCAAAAAACTAGCCATTATTAGATTCTTGGTAATTCTTGTTGATGAAAAGTTATCCTGGCTTCCTCAAATAAGATATATTCAATCTAAAATCACTAATAAAATTGGTATGATATATTGAGTTCGCTCATATATTAATAAACAAAGTCTTAAACTAATTTACTTTGAACTAATTCATTGCTTCATCAGCTATGCAAACATATCATAGGCAAGTACGCAACCATCAAAACTCAAAAAAATTTATAGTCTACAAAAACATGCGTGCGAATCATTTACTATAAAAATAAGCGTGAACATGCTAAACCTATAATGAAATATATGAATATGATGGATGTTTTTGAAATAAATATCTATCAGCATTTGATTTTTATGTATCAATTCAATAATAATATCTCTCCTGCAAACTTTAATAACAAGTTTGAAATAAACATAAATGAAAACTATTATCTAAGAGAAAATATAAGTAACACATATAAACTGCCTCAAAACTTTAATAAATATACTGAATATAGGATTGCATATCAAGGACCAAATATATGGAATAGTTATCAAAAAGTTTTTAAATGTATGGCAAAGTCATTAAGTTCATTAAATTTTCTAAAAAAAAATTTTTTTTTAAATTTGCGAACCTTTTGTGTTTAAAGGAATCACCAAGGAATTTTATTTATTTTCTAATTTTTTTATATTTTATCTTTGTTTGATTTGCTGATCAGCGCAGCAGTTTTATGCCCATTAGGGTTTTTAATTTAATACCTATATTCTATGGAAAGTGTATATAGGGGCTCTATGAAAAGACTGCAATAAAGTATTGTCATCTTTATCTTTTTTGAGCCCCTGTCTGTTTAACTCTTTATTTTATAAAGATCATTGTAAAAAAAAAAATGTATATTTTATACTGTATATACAAAAACGGTGCTTGTTGACAAGATTTTACTGTCTTCTTTGTTCTACGGACATATTTTTTCTTTCTTGTATATATATTTGTTTGATTATTTATTGTTAAACAGCAAAGTATAAATTTTAAAAAATCCTCAAAAAAAAAGTACCGATTGGCTAAAAAAAAAGGTCCTCAAAACTAAAATTTACCCGACTGAATTATGTCAAATACCCGACTAGCCAACTAAATTCGTAAAAAAACGACTATAACTTGGAAATCACCTTCTTGGGGGAGGGGGGGTTCCACACCCCTCCCCTCCCCCCTAAAATCGTCTCTGGGTATACCTTCCAATGAATAAAAAAACGAATGTCGATGTTGTTTGCTGAGTAAAAATACCCGTAACCGTATTTTTCGGATTTTCTTACTCGACGTAATCAGTTTGCTTCTTATGGTACAAAAATATTTTAAAAAGTTAATTTAAAATGGTAGCAAATAAAAATTTATTTTTTAAGCGATAAAATATTTTGACAGTCATATTGTAATTAGCTTAAAAAAAATCAAAAATAATATTTTATTGGAATTCTGTCACGCATTTTTAAATTATTTTTTGTGAAAGTATGATACTAATGTATTTTTTTAGGGTATTTTTAATAGAGTTTTATTTCAAGTTAGTTTTATTAGTTGGTATTATTATTTTGTGATTATTGTTACTTTTATTTTTTTGTAGTTAAAAACGTTTTTATTGAATTTATTGAAACTAAGAATTTTGCTGTTAATGAAGTGTTGAATAAATATTGAAGGTATGTATGGTTTTTGAAAAACACTTTCAATTTTTATATTTTCATTCAAAATGTATTTTAAATTTCATTTAAAATACATTTTTAATTTTATTTAAAAAAAAATTTAATTTTATTTAAAATACATTTTAAATTTTATTTAAAATACAATTCAAATTTTATTTAAAATACATTTTAAATTTTATTTAAAATACATTTTTAAATTTTATTTGAAATACATTTTAAATTTTTTTTGAAATACATTTTAAGTTTTATATAAAGTACGTTTTAAATTTTTATTGAAAATATATTTTTAATTAACAAGATTTTTTCTTTGTCAACATTTTTTTATATGATTAACATTGTTGTATAGAGCTAAAAAAAACTTTAAAATTGAAATCATTCAACTTTAGAAGTTAGGTGAATCTAAAGTTATTGCATTTTTTGTACAGGAAAAACTGATACTTTTTTTGACATAACGCCTTGTACTTAAGTCTAGAAAATCATCTTTGTAATGGCACCAAAATAAAATAAGAAAACATCAAAAATCACAACAAACAAAAATCACATGGAAAAAAGAAAAATAAGCAAAACAAAACAATTTTTTTAAAATGTTTCAATAAGAAACAAAATCTAAAAAAAAACAATAAAAAACGCTAAAAATAAATAAGTATACCAGTCTCCACCAAAGGTTCTTTTATTATCTAAAAAAAATAAAAATACTTCAATAAAGACAGAAAACTTTTTATGTTTATCATAGGGACGGTAATATTTAAAAAAGAAATGAATATAAAAAAAAAAATCCATGATAACATCAAACTGCTAGCCTAATATTTAAAATAAAGTAGATTATAAATCTTTTAATGCCAAATCTTTAAGGAAATATCAATAAATACTTTTTAAAATTATGGAAAAGGTATAATTCCCATTTCCGTTTGGACTTATTCAAAAAACACTTTTTTTTCTAAACAAATCAATCTTAATGTTTTTCAATTCTGAGAAATAAAAAATTATGTATAAATGTTAAAGAATCCCAATTGATTCCTTGTCCCTAAAGAATCCCTATTGATTCCTTGTCCATTTTAAATATATATCGAAGTTTCATACAAATTAGATGTGTTTTGGTACTCAGGAATCCTTATCTTAAAACAAAAAAATATATATAATTGAAATTTTTTTCTAAAAAAGCACTATTTTTATTTCTAGTTGAAAAAAGTCATTTTCCAAACAGTAAAATCAAAAAAATTATTTTTTGATTTTATTTTTCAGTATTTATGTTCAAGTTGCAAACTTCAGGCTTGAGATGAAATTTAACCCAATTACATTTTAGAAAAATTCAACAGAGTTGCTTGAAAAAAAGAACAATTATAAAAAGTTTTAAGAATAGGGGCATATCTTTTTTTGAATGTCTACATATAATGATATATATAGGGCATCTACATAGCATAGTTAATTCAAAAAATATGATAACTTGTAATTGAAGGAATTGTAGATTTACAACTTAGTTGTAAATCTACAATTCCTTCAATTACAAGTTATCATATTTTTATTATCATATTATATTTATTATCATAATTATCATATTATAATTATTATCATAATTATTATCATATTATATTTATTATCATAATTATCATATTATAGTTACTATAGAAATTTCAAATTTATTGAAAACAAAATGGTCCAAAAATTTATAAACAATACTCCACCTTGTAAAATTTCAAAATTTTATTAAGGATAATATATTAATATTAAAATTAATTTACTAAAAATAGTTTTCAGTTGTAAATTATAAATTTGAAAAAAGCTTAAGAAATTTCAAATTAAAAAATTCAAATTAAAAATTTTCGAAAATTGCTTAGGAAGAATAAAGATAATTGTGAAACATCATGAAAGAATTTTAGCCTTGCCATTGGGCAAATATCACTATCATCATTTGTGCATCCTCATTATCAAACAGTGCTATTTTCTTGAGACAAAAATAAAATATCCAATTAAAAAAATCCCTCAAAACACTGATCTTCTGAGATAAAAAATGTGAAAGAATTGAAAATATAGTTTTTTTAATTTGTTTATTATCTTTTGCATAATTATGTTTTCAATAAAATTTAAATTTGTTCTTTCCTTTAATCATGGGTCAGTTTATTATATTTCAACCAATTGCTTTAAATTTTTCTGATTCTTACATATTATGTAGATAAGTTAAATTTCAGGCTTCCAAGTGCAATGGTTTAGAAACTATAGCCTTATTAACACTATGCAATTGCATTCCCCAATTTATGAATAGTAAAAACAGACAACTTTAAAGCCTTTTTTCTAACTTTTCTACAAGTATCTTACTTTTTCTAGAACTATTTTATGTATAGTTCTTCTTAAAATAGTGTTTTTTTATTTCATCTATTAATATTAAAAATTATAACTTCCTTAACTTTAAAAATATTTTAAAAAATCCCTAAATGAAGTTAACTGTAGTATTCGTATATTAATCAACAACTATTTTTAGATTTTTTATTTTTAATTGCCACAATCGTCTGAAATAAATAGGCAAAATACAAGCAACTTGTTACAGTTTAAAACTCTGATATATATTTTTAAATTACTGGACTTTACATAACATTAGGCAATTTGCATAACAGAGTTTACTATTAGGCTCTTTGCATAACATAGTTTACTATTAGGCAATTTGTATAACAGAGTTTACTATTAGACAATTTGTTTAACAGATTGATCATGTGACATGTAATCATGTCTCTCTTCAACTTCTTCAACTTTCTTTTTTACACAGCCAAAACATCCCCCCTTCCCCCTATCTAGGAATTAAAGCAGACTTAAGTTAATTATACTCTAAGTGACAGTTTTTAGATTTTCTTTAAAAATCTTTGAATAAATTGAAAATAATAATGTGCATGCATCAAAACTTATATTGAGTAGTATTTAACAAATTATTAATTATAATGAATGCAAATTGTATGCAGAATAATATTTGTTTTTCCAATTCTTAAGTTCAGCAGATATTTATCTCCATTTAATATTTCCGAAACTTCAGACTTACTGTGGTAATTTTTATGACAATTTAACTTTGATTTAATTCCAATTAAACAAATATTCGTGATTTTCTCCAATTTAAAAAAATTGAATTGAGTTGTTTTCAAACCTACTTTTATAATTTTATAAATAAAGCTAAACCTAATAAATAATAAGAGAAATAGAAAAAAAGAAGAACATATTGCAAAAATGGCAATATGTTCTATTTTTTTTTAGAATAAAATGAAACTTTTTTTGAGATCCTTATACTATATCTTAAAGTATTACAAAAAAATTTAGCCAAGAAATAAATTTTATGTCTCAGGACCTCATGAATGAAGTGGACCAATCCATCCATATTTAGTTTTGATTGATGATGAACATTTGATTTCAAAATGGCAAGCTGTTCAAAAGAGCACTGATTTTTTTTGACAATTTTTGCTTCAATAGTCATTGTGTTTCTAATGGCGAGGTGTAAGCAATCTGAAACATCACAGAATGATGTAGTCATTTAAGGCTTTACTGAGCAGTTAAGGCAATCTTCTTCTTATTTTTCACGACATAAGGTAAAATTCATAATCATTTAGATAAATTCTCACTCGCTTCTCTTTGCTTTTCCAGAAGTTCAACATGGCCATGGATGTTTTTTTCTCTTTCCTGCAAAATAGAATCTTGACTAAGCATGTGGCCAACCTTGATAAAAACAGACTAAAACATGTGCGTATTGCATAACTCAAAAAAAATAGGAAAGCTACACCATTAATTTTTTTTTTACTTGTTGAACACACTTGGACAGAGAGTTTTGATGCTCAAGAAATGTGGCCTTTTGATGATATCAAAAAAAAATTTTATACATCATTCTATATTTAGTGATCTTTCAGAAAACATAAGGATTTAGATCTGCAAATTTATAGATTTCCATATATGAATAAGAAGGTGCAATCCTAATTTTTTTGTAGCAAAATAGTGCAATTGATTTTTTACTACCTTTCAGACTAGCTGGAGCTTTGAAACTTTTGGCATTGCTTTAGTGTCATTGAACATGCATGTTAAAGTTATTTCCAGAACCCAAGACACCAGGGGGGTTTGGGTCATGTGTTCCACTTTTTTTAGTGGAATCTTGTGATAGATTTTTCCATCAAGATAGATTGCGATAGATGGTCTATCAGACCAGTGCACCAGGGCCATGCCCCAATTTTTTTTTTTTTATTTTCCCAATTTTTTTTTTATTATACTTTTTCCATTTGGTTTTTGATCATTATATATTCAATGATCTTTTTTAAAATATTTTAAGAAAGTTCATATGTTTATAAGAATTTTGATTTGCAAGTATACAGATTAAAAACAGTGATCCATCTAAAATAATAATTTTAACAGAATTTTACATAAAATTTAAATGTAAAATTTTAAACTTTTTGAATTAAAAAAAGTTGATATTTTTAATGCTAAAATGTTAACAGCAAGTTGTTTAATTAACTGAAATCCAACAGTAAAGTATTTAATAATAAGTTAATAAAAATATCATATTATTGGTGTTGTTAAACGCACAATCAAAAATAAAAACTATAATAAATATATTTTTTCTAAACTTAAAAATTTGTTTCAAACATTTTAAAAATGTTTTAACATGCAAATAAACATTACTTTGCTTTAAGAAAATAAGCAAATTAAAAAAAAAATTATGTTTAAGCATGGTTTCTTTTAAAGTAAATGCAAGTTTATTCATTTTATCATTAAAATTTTTTTTGTTTTAGTTTCAGCGATAATTATATTTTTAAGAAATAATTATACTTTTGCGAGAACTATAAATTTCTCCCGTACACTGTTCAGTGGGAAGCGAGAGCATTAGCTGACGCCTGCTGTTTAGCTTTTCATTAACATGGTGTTTAAATTGCTTTAGTTATATTAATTACTATTAGTTTTTCATTTTTAGTTTATTCTGAAATGCAACTTAAAAGTTTTACAGTAAGAATAGATTCATGTGATTTTGGAAAACTTTTTCATCATGTGATTTTGGAAAACTGTTTCATCATGTGATTTTGGAATCTGCCATCATCACAAAAAGGTTTAAAAAGTAAAACAATTACTGGAATCAAGAACTATCATCATTTTAATCCAGAATCTATAAATACTTTTTTTTTTTTAATTAGTATTTTAAGTTCTCAAACTAATCAGTAAAATAACATTAATACATTAAAATTTGGTGAGTTTATTTTGTGTAAATACTGTGTTGATGCGTTTTATTGGGATAGTATGATAAATAAAATTTATTATTTTGAAATCTTTTCATGATAATGGCAGGAAAAAGTTAAAATTTGGCATCTGTTTAAGATATTATAACAATGTTTATCAACCTGCATGGCCCTTTTAATAAGCTTCTATGGCCATCTAGAGCAGATGAGCATTGGGTTTTATTTGTTTACAGGTGCATCATTATAACAATTTGTATTAATGATGCACCTGTAAACAACAACTGACACTTTATTTTTTTGTATTTTATTTTGTAAATAATTGAATAAAACAGATTTAAAAAATTGTTGAAGACAATATAATAAGTTTTACTTTGTTCAAGTCAAAAAAAAAAATTAAATATGGGGCATGGTCCTGGAAACATATGGTAAATTAAATATGGTAGCCTGCCCTGGAAACAATTTTAACACATGTTCATCAAGACTACACAAACACTGAAATTTTCAGAGCTTCAGTTTGTCTGGAAAGTAATATAAAATCTATTTTAATATTGCAAGAATCCACTAAAAAAAAGTGGGACACATGATACAGCCCCCTCTAGTGCCTTGAGCCCTTTAAACAATTTTAATATGCATGTTTATCAGTGCTTTAAAAATGCCAAAAGTTTCCAGCTAGACTAGTAGATAGAGAAAAATTTATCACAATATTCTGCTTCGAAAAAAATGGGTACGTGCCCTGTTTGCTATATACAGAAATCAATATACTTGCAAAGTAACAAAAATACTGTTTTGTAATGAAATTGAATTTAAATTTAGATAAGGTAAGCAACTATTGATGAGGTAACTGGGACATGTACCTTTTACCCCACCCCTTGCACACACGCATACTCTTTCCTACTCTAACCAAACGAAGTTATATATATATTTTATTTACTTATTAATGTCTTTCTTTTTATTATATATTTAGGTTTTTTTATTTTATTTCATATGGAGAACCTCATAATTAAATGTCCTAAAGTTTAAAAAAAATATCAAAATGATAAGCAACCAACATAAAGACATGCACCAATTTTCTTCATTACAAAGCAACTAACTAGCCAACATCAAAGTAAAAAAACAGAGTATGAAGAAACAATATTAATGGTTGTGATGTTCTAGAAAACAATTTTAAATTTTTCTTTTTTAATGCAAAGGAACACTTTGCAGGTTTCACAATAGCTATAGGATCTTGATTCCTGCTTTTTTTTTAAGAACAAACTTCACATCCCGTCCTAGATAGGATAATGATAGGAAATGATAATAATAGAATGATTATTGTTTAAATGAATGTTTTCTAATATTTGTAACAAATCTACTTGAAAGAGAATTTGAAACAAGTGAAATATTTACATTTTGATGATTATTCCAATAGGACAACAAAGATGGTAAACAATAGTAACCCATTAAAGTATTAATACCTAAGAATACAAATAACTCATTCATTGAAATTGCAGTTTTTTGTGTTTTTGGTTGATATAAAAATTGCTTTTAAATAAAATTTTGTCTCACAACAATATCAAAGAACTTGATATAAGAGACAAATATTCTTTCTCGTCATGGCAATCAATAAAATGTTAACTGACAGGCCCTTCTGGTAACATAAAAGCATAAAAATGTTGATTTAAGTTTTTTTTTTTTTTCATCCACTACTGTTTTTCATTAATATTGAATTCTTGGGAATGAGCTATATTACTTTTGGTATTTAAAACAGTTACATTTTCATTTAATGTTCAAGCACAAACACTTTTTCATACATTAATATAAAGTCTTCCTCTATAGGTACATTATTGATTTCAAAGTCAATAATATCTTCATCACTCAATATCTGTATCAGTTGGATTATCTAAAGGTATTTCTTCTGCAGCAGCGTACCTTTTTTTAAACATTTTTATTGATTATTAGTTTCTAAAAACAATAACAGTTTCTTGAAATTTGAAGAGTAAAATAAAACAAATCTTTAAAATTAAAAATTGATGACAGAAAAAAATTACTTAAAAAACGCTGTTGGGACATTAAAGTCACAGTCCTTTTTTATCAATTGTCAATATTTTAAATTTTATAAAGTTAAAAACAAGTCTGTAAATTTTTGTTACAAACCACAGCGTTTTAGCAACATTAAGTACCAAAATCTAAAATGATTTGAGATAAAAGAAAATAAGTTCGTTGGATATATATGTTTTTCATCGGTTGTAAAATAATAGACAAGATAGACAGATTTTAAATGATTAACAGATGGAACTATAGCTTATAAATTAAAGTTTATCTGTTGGGATTCCTATGTCCCGTCGGTATCCAAAGGATTAAAAATGTAATATTAAATTTAATTATTTAATAAAAGTTGGGAAGAAAATAAACATTCCATAATAGCATTTATTTAACATTTATTTAACTCCTTTTGCAGTAATTAATAATATTGCGGTTGTTTAAAACAGCTAATTTTTTTATTTTTAAAAATAAAATAAAAATTAAGAGAATTTTATGACGTCTAATTCACATTATGCTAATGCGTTAAGTACTTTTTATTTAAAAAAAAAGGCCTGGTACCTGGTATATATATATATATATATATATATATATATATATATATATATATATATATATATATATATATATATATATATATATATATATATATATATATATATATAAATATATATATATATATATATATATATATATATATATATATATATATATATATATATATATATATATATATATAGTCTTGGAAAAAAGTTTAAGACCACTTGCAAAAAACTAAAAATTTGATGAAAAAATTATTGCAGTACAAAAAAATTAGTTCAAAAATAAATGCATTAAATTAATGTCAACAGCAGCTAAAATCAAAAGTAGCACCAAGTTATAGCACCAAAACTATAAAAAGTACAAAACAATATCAAAACACTAGTTTGTTGAATTTCTTGTTATATATACAGCTAAGGTATTTAAGAAATTCAAACTGGTTGTTTGAATTTCTTAAATACCTTAGCTGTATGGCATGTTGTAGAGTCCTGCATAAAGTGAGTGCATTGCAAGATTGTCAAAAAGTTGGGTAGTTTTGACTTTAAGATACGCAAATATCTGGCAGCATTATTTATCGCACAGCTACCATTTCCACTGAAACAACCCTAAATCATAACAGACGGTGGATGTTTCATCATTTTCAAAGTATATTTGTCATTATAACGTTTTTGGCTTGGTCTTCTAACATGTTTTGCAGTTATCCAAACTGCTCAAAGGTAGATCATCTGACCAGAGAACCTTCATCCAATTTTCTTATGTCCAATCTTGATATTTCAGAACAAACTTCAATCTTTTTTCTTTCATTTCTGGTGTCAATCTTGGTTTCTTTGCTGGACAATAGGGCTTGAGGCCACATTCTATCAACCTATTTCTTATAGTTCTGGAAGAAACATTTATATTGCTGACATCGATGAGCATTTTCCAAACAGTCGCTGAACTAATAAATTTGTAACTATTCTGGGAATGCTTTGATTTTTTCTTGGGGTGGTCTTCTTTGGATGCCTTGTCTGCTTGTCAGTGAATGATTTTGTTTTGTTGAAACGTTTTATTGACTGTTTACAGCAGTTTTAGAAGTCTTTAACAATGCTGCAGTCTCTCTTTGGCATCGCCCAGCTCGTCTGTACGCGACAATCTGTGCCCGTTTTTTTGGTGACAAATTTTGCTTTGCCCATTTCTTATGCAATCTTAAATACAAGAACAAGGTGCGTTTTTAAATAGAAATAATACGAAAGAAGGAAAAAACAGACATTTTATTTTATAATACATACTATTTTCATTATTATTACGCTCTTTAACATTTGTCAATCAAAGAATACAAGAGATTACGCTCTTTAACATTACACACACAAGCTCATGATTTACAAAAAATACTGTAAATATAAAAAAATTTATTTAAAGTTGTTTATATAATTCAATTCTTTTGCTTAACCGAAATAGTTACAGAAATTGACCAGCGATAAATGGGAAAATGTGTTAACTAGCTATGGCTGCCAAATAAAAACTTATACACGCTCAATTTTATTTTAGGGACCAAAGTATAGCATTTATATACGTGGTGGTCTTAAACTTTTTTCCAAGACTGTATATATATATACATATATATATATATATATATATATATATATATATATATATATATATATATATATATATATATATATATATATATATATATATATATATATATATATATATATATATATATATGTATATGTATATATATATATATATATATATATATATATATATATATATATATATATATATATATATGTATATATATATGTATATATATATGTATATATATATATATATATATATATATATATATATATATATATATATATATATATATATATATATATATATATATATACACGCATACACACACACATATACGTAAAAAGATAATGTATTATTATGGTTTAATAATAATAATAATAATAATAATACAAATGCTCTTGTGCGTTTAAGAGTCCTTGATACCATTAAATGATAGAGCAATATTTATTTATTTATATAAAATGAATGAAAGCATCTTTTGATGGAACTCTGAGTTTCATGCCTTTCAGCAATCATCAGCCATTGTGTATAACTTGTAAAGTAAAAACTGTTTAAAAAATTCAAAATAAAATTACGGTGGAACGAGTTTTGATGTTACAAAAACAAAACAAAACAAAAAGACGTCAAAGATTTTAGTTCCTGGTGTCAAATAAGGGAAGTAAAAATTTCTTTGAATGCCAGCACTTTAATATTATTTCATACCTTTTACGCAGTTTCACTTATACCAAGTTTATTTCAGTTTAAATGAAACTGCGTTTAAATTAAGATATGTCAACCATCTTAAGTCTTTCAATGTACCCAAATATAAAAAAGACACTAAACTTTCTAAAGAAATATAGAAACTAAAATTTTAAAAATATAAAACCTGTGTTACTAATTATACACAATAGCTGATGATTGCCGAAAAGCATGAAACTTAGAGTTCCATCAAAAGTTGTTTTTATTCATTTTATATAAATAAATAAATAAATATTGCTCTATTATTTAATAGTATTGAGGACTCTTAAACGCACAAGAGCATTTGTATTATTATTATCATACAATTATAACACATTATCTATTTATGTATATGTATATATATATATATATATATATATATATATATATATATATATATATATATATATATTATATATATATATATATATATATACCACTTGTATTAAAAAAACAGCTCTTAGCTTGTCTAAACTGACAAAATTAAGGTTAGATTATAACAAAATGCAATAGTTTAAAAGTGTTAAAAAAATATTGTAATGTCAGTTTAGATAAAAATGATAAGTATGGTTGTTGTGGCCCCATTGGCCATAGTGAGGTGAATAAATAATATTCAAGGGACAGACCCTACTTGATATTTATGAAATAGATTTTTTGTGCATTTTGTAGAGAAGGTACTAAAATTGGTACTGAGAATTGAGTATTTTGATTAGTATTAGTTTCAAATACTGAAATATAATTAGGCTTTGTGTATGTTATTCATTTCCATAAAAACATTCAACTGACAGGTTTTCAGAGCAGTTTTGTAACTATTGAGGACAATTTCAGTCTTTTAAAAATAATTCTTAACATTGATTTTAATTTTTAACTAAATAATGCAAATATTAAAATCTACTTCAATAGACAAATTACTAAATTTTCTTTCATATATTTTAAAGTACGTATTAAATTTTATGCTGTAGGTAATACTATAAAATAATTTGATGTTATAATGTTTATAAGAATACAAAAAATCCTTGAAATGATTTGGTGATTATGTCATTGCCGAAATTCTCCATTCAGAATCATCAAAACGGTACAATCAATAAAAATATACAGAAGTTACCAGAAAAATATTTTTATGATGAAGAAGTTTATAGTTTAAATTTTCCTAGTGTCTCAAATGACCTCATAGTTAAATTACAAGAAGATATGCAAAATCGTTCACGTGTCACCCAGAAAGTATTAAATAATGAAGACAAATGTTTGTTTGGAGAAAAAAGCGCATTCATTTATATAGATGTAAAAGACAGTGACACATTGCAGAAGCTGGCTCTCATGTTTAATTGTAAAGTAAGTTTTTTTATTGTTATTGTATTTTTTAATTATTTGTATATTTTATTATTTCTTATCATTTAAGTAAGAAAAATATTATATTTTTATAAAAGTATAAATAACTTAAGTATGCATTTTTTATAATAAATTATCTAAGTATGAGTTTTTTAGTATAATTATGTAAGTGTACATTTTTAATAAAAGATGTTATTTTATAAATAAAAGAATTATTTCGATTTTATGAACGAAGACTTATTAAGACAACAATAGTCTCTTAAATTAAATAAATTTAGAATTAAATAACTTTGATCTTGAATAATGTTTTTATATCATTGAAGCGCTTATAAATCAAGTAACAAATCACTGCTAGTGATCTTTTATATAAAGTATTAATGAATATATATATATATATATATATATATATATATATATATATATATATATATATATATATATATATATATATATATATAGTTTTTTTTATTTGCATATTCATATATTTTTTATGATAAAAACATTTTTAAAATTTAAATATTACTCCTTTACTATCTGCAAATAAATGTATTAATTTATTTGCAGATAGTAAAGGAGTATTATTTAATCGTAGAATGAAATGCTTCTAAAAAGAGAAAAATTATCACTTTTTTGTAATGCCTAATTATTTACTAGCGTGTGTTTATATTGAAATTGCTATTTTTAAATTAGTAAAAAAAAAAACATTATAATTAAGTTTAAATGTGAATATTTATTAAACAATTATTAGAAGTAACCTATTACTTTATTTAAAAGGGTTCTCCATAATATTCTTAAAACATCAGTAAAGATAAAAATTTAAAATTTGTTCCAAACGTAATTGAAAACTAGATTTAAATAAAGCATTTTAGTTAAGTTTTATTTTAGTTTTGTTTTATTTTAGTTAAGTTTTATTTTAGTTAAGTTTTATATTAATTGAGTTTTATTTTAATTGAGTTATGTTTCTATTTTTTTGTGTTTTAGTTTTAGTTAGGTTCTTTTTATTTTCTCTTAGTAAGATTTCTTTTCTTTTTTTAAATAAATTTTTTTTTTGGTCTTCAAGTCTCAATAAGTTTTTTCATTTTTAAAATGTTCAAATTTTCAAAATATGTTAAAATATGTTAAAATATGTTAAGGACTTTCTTGATAAAACTTCTATGATAAAAGTCTTTAGAACTTTTATGATAAAATGTAAGATTTAATAAACTGAGAACGATAGTGCCAGACCTTTTTGCTGTCAGAAAGCATCTTTTTGCATTGATTATAACAAAAATAATTTATTATTTTCAAGAGTGTTGTTCTTGTGCCAAAGATGTAAAAAAAGATTATGAATAAAAATATTAGCTGCACAAGAAGGTGAAAATTATGGGATAGAAGAAGGCTTGATTTAAAACCAACAAAAGGAATAAAAGTCTCCTCCTCATCTCCAAGTCTGAATCTCACTATTTTTAGTGTTGGAGGCGCAACCATCCTAGAGGCATCAGCCTTAGGATGGTCACTAAGAAACTTGTGAAAGGAAAGACGCTTTGAAGAAGTCTTGAAAGGCTTACAATAAAGTCTGGATGCTGGTTTGAGCCTGCATCATAGTGTATCTGGCTAAGTTTTCAAAATTTTTGAATCCTTAATTAATGGGATCCCAAACTTGGGAGTTTGGGATCTGCTCATCATATTCTTACTCCTGATCAATTTTCTACCTCTATAAATTTCTTATCCTTTCTTGTATAAAATATTGTTGTCAAACAGGCCTTGTTTTAAATAACAAATGCTTAACGCATTAGCTTAATGTGAATTTGATGTCATAAAATTCTCTTTAATTTTTAATTTTTAAAGATATCAAAACTACAGCAATATAATAATTTCCGCCAAACGCAATCATTAAAAAAAATAACTCAATTAACAAAAAACAATTAAGAAATGTTAAATGGAAATGTTTATTTTCTTTAAATTTTTTTTATTATTAAATAATCAAAATAAACATTAAATTTTTAAAAATGTTTAATATAAATTTTTTTTTTTTCTACATTTATATAAGTACATTAAAAATTAATTTATTATTTAAAATGTTAAATTTTTTTTTTTTATTACTATAACTTATTTTTTAATTTAAAAGCTACTAAAAAACAATTTTTTTTTAAAAAAAGTTAGCAAGTAAAAAATTAAAAAATTAATTTTTAATATATTTACTTCACCAGCGATTTGTATTTGTTAACAGCAAGTTTGTACGTTCAAAATGTATGTATTATGCAAATTTTTGATGCAGCCTCAGAGTTTGTCTACAATTTTTAGTATAAAAAAATAACAAAAATAAAAATAATATAGGACAGAAACTTTCAATAATTTCGTTATAATCTTTAACCGACCAAAGACTGTGGTTTCCAAGAATTACAGCACAATCAGCGAGTGCTTCGTGACTCAAAAAGAGTCTTTTATCTGATAAAATGTTTGTGACAGTGCTATATGTCCTTTCAACTTGTGAATTTAAAGCAGATATACTCATAGCTAATGAAACAAGGCAACATACATTTTTTAAATTTAATAAAATATTTTTGAAAAATAACTTTCCACAAACTGCGCGCTGGGTGACAGTCAAATTCAGTTTTGACTAGCCACTTTAGTTTTTTCCATTCTCTTAATGCGGCTCTTTAAAAATTAATGCTTTTTAATGGCGTTTTTAAATGATTGTCAAGACGGTTGATTTCCGGCACACCTGATTCTGGGTCTTCATATACCCAAAGTCTTGAATCAATAAATTTCATACTTCTAAAAAGTATAAATTCTCTTGAGTAGTCTTTAAATCTACTCTACAACAACAAAGATGTTTTGAAAAAATTGTTTGTTTGACAAATTTCATTAATTGTTTCATCGTAAACAAAACTATCCATTTCTAATACTACATTGATATACGTATGATTTTTAACGTGCCTTTGTTGTTGTTTTTTAAACATCTTCGCTTCCAACAAGGCTCTAAGCAACCACTAATTGGTGTTGGAAGTTACTGGAAGAGAAAAGATGAAGATTGTAGAGCAAGATAACAATTAACAGTTTATTGCCAGCCTTAGTAAATGAACCTTCTACATCATTTTTATCCATGACCACGTAGCGGTTTATAAAACTCTCAATAAATTCATCATTTTTTCCAATCGTTTGAATTTTATCTTCTATCTCCAATAGAGTTCAATTTATAACTGTTGGAATTTCATAAGCCAATAACTCATTAGTTTCAAATATTTTTGATGCTGGAACAATTACATCTAAACAGTCTATGTACAAACCAACTTTGCAAAGGAAGGAATGGCACTTGAATGATTTTAATAACCCCTTTACTTTTGCAACAGTTTTAATATTTGTCTGCTTGCTTGCATAATTTTAGTATGCCATAATAAAAGTTGGCCATGTTTCTAACAGACGGCAAACTCCTTTTCTCCTATGTCTGACAAACCTTGTTCCTGTAATTTTTGGTAAATTATACCAAGGCATTTTTAAGCTGCATCAACTTCCGCTTTTAATTTACCAGAGTTCCTTAAAAGATAGTAGTTAACAATATAAAAGTTGTTAATTTTTGTAAAATCAGTGGTTTCTTTAAATGCGTCTTTCACTGCCAATTCAACTCTATGATTAATGCAATGGATTTTTATCAACCATGGGTGACTCTGCTGCAATTGCGTCTTGTTAGTATAATGTTCAGAACTTATTTTAAATAATGATGCATCTGATTCAAATATGCTGTTTATACCATTAGTTACTGAGTTTGAGTCACTGCCACCAGAGTGACATGTCGAGCAACTCTGTGACCATGTAAACCGGTATACTATTTCTTTCCGTTTAAATTAAAACCAGTTCTTTTACTCAGCCCATTTTTCTTGCTTGACTATCGTCACTAAGAATAGAAAAAAAGTTGCACTATTTAAGGTTTTCAGCAGATTTTTCATGTACGGAGTCAGAGCAACATTTAATCATTTCTCGGCCAGTATGACTATTCTCATTTGATTTAATTAAGCTTGCTCCAGTTATTTTTGCACACTTCACCTTAAATAAAAATGTTAAAAGCATCGATTAAAAAAATAGAACTTGTAAACATATACAGGTAGAAAAATAAAACAATTAGGGTAGATTAGGGTAATATGAGTAACTTGATAATATTACAGGGTGTCTGCCAGATCAGGGGAAACAGGGTAGAGTCAGGGAGTTCAGATATCTGCAAAAAAATCAGAGGATTATCGCGGAAATAAGGTTAAATTTTAGAAAAATCAGGGAAAAATCAGGGAAAATTGCTCTTCATCAAACTTACATAACTTAAATAAGTTGTATATGGTACACGTAATATAAAAGTTTATTTGGCAGATAGTTTTATGAACTTGTCATGATATATTTAATGTGGATTGTGTTATTGTTTATATTTTTGCAGTTGAAGAGCATTTTTCTAAACGAATCTAGGTCAATTTTTGTGAAATTGAGTTTGGGTAACTTTAAATTAAATCAGGGAAATTACCCAGTGTTTTTAATTAAAATTATCTAGTTTAAAGTCCTAAAATTACAGCGGTTTTAATTGCTTTTTGAATAAAAACAAAACATAGCAAAAAAATTTAATATTTTAACACAAAATATTTTTAAGTTAAATTCAAAAAATTTGTAATTTTATCGTTTTCATGATTTGAGTTATTAAAATTGAAAAAATAACAGACTATCTGTTTGTTTTATTTTTGTTTTAATCAGAAATGGCTTAAAATTTGATTTTTTAATGATTTATATAATAAATTTTTTTGATAACAAATCATTACATTCCACAAATTCGTTCTAATTGTTTTATTGTTATTTCTGGGTAATATGAGCACTTGTGCTACTTTTTTAAAACCTCTGAGTTTTAAAGAAAAAAATTTTGGGTGTCCAATATCTAAATAGATTGTATGTAGTGATCCCTAAAAGTTGTTTATTTAAAAAAATTTTGGATTAAGCATAATTAATTTAGAAAAAAATTCAATTTTTGCTTAAGGTGCCCTAATCTACCCTAACAGTTAAATAAAATGTTATAATGGCAAAAATGGTATTCCACTCATATATCAGAAAAGTTTTAAATCTTGCCAGAACAGAAAAATATGAGTGAGGCATTGAAGGATGGCACACCATTTCATAAGCAATTTTTACCAGATTGTAGTAGCAATTTATCATAAGTATTTCTTTCTGTGACAATTGATTTAAATATAAATTTTTTGACAAATTCTTAAAATCCACCTGTTGGAATATATAAAAATGATTTTTTAACAGAGTTCAACCTCTATCAATTTGATTACCAAATATTATCAACAATTTATTTTATTTTTTTTGCTTGCGAAGACATTCTTTCATGATATAAAATAAATAGCTTGAAGTGAATCTTTTTGTATTGATAAAACGCTCATTTCTATTTCACTTAAAATATTTTTTGCTTACTCCATCATCAATAATGAATACGACGGTAATATGATTACTATTTATGTTTTTAAAAAGAATATAAGTTAATAACAGCGCCAAATTTGCTTAACAGCAAAAAGTAAATGCTAAATTACTTCAATAAAAAATTTTTTTATTACTTTAATATATTACAGCTGCAACAATTTATAATCAAAATATTTTTTAATGTTACTTGAACAATTATCAAATTATCGAATTTAGAATCTTTTTATTTCTATATATTGTAAAAAATTTTTTAATATCCATACCCTGAAATATAAAAATAGTTGTAGCATTTATTTAAAATTTAAGAATTGAATAATTATTTTTAAAAAAACTTTATATAAAAAAAATTTTTATATAAAATGAGTACATCTAGTTTGATAGAAAATTCAATTCGATCTTATAAGTTTGGTTTAAGGACCAGCAAATATTTGTTAAAGTAATCTAAATTTGTCATTCAATTAAATTCGGGTCTTGAAAAATGGACTTCTTTGGTCTATAATAAGGTTACCTTATGCGATTGTTATTGTTAAAACTAAATTTTTTTTCAAAAAAATATATTGGCTGCATTTTATTATTTAAAATGTTATTTACACACAAATAGTTTAAAATAAAATAATTTAAAATAAAATAAAAACTTTTTTTTTTGCAAAAAATAATATTTTTTAGTTGATAAAAACAAATGTTTTTTTAATAAAGCAGCAACATTTTTATGTCGTTTTGTCAATTAGTAACACATTACTAAGCGATGAAAAGAACCATCTACAAAGACTATAGGAAATATTGGGAGTGTAACTTAATTCGTATGGTTTTCTAAGAGATGACGTTACTAGTTTTATTTCGCACTGTAATCATATGTGATTATATTCATTTGGAAGCTCCTATCATTCCTCATCATTTTCAGTATATGTCATTTGATTGAGGCATAAACAACAATTTTTTTTATTCATTTGAAAATGTCGAACTTTGTGCCAGATAAAGTGTTTTTGCGGGTTCTTCTTTTTCATTACTTCAATATGAAGAAAAGTGCTGCCGAAAGTCATTGTATTTTAGTAGAAGTTTATGACGATCATGCTCTAGTTGAAAGAATGTGTCAAAAGTGGTTTGCACGGTTTCAAAATAGCAATTTCAACTTGGAAGACAATTGACTGATTGATTGATTGATATTTATTAGAACAAAGTATAAATACATGTTCTAAAGGACACGAAGGCCCATACAAAGATGGACACTAACAATGTGCCTAAAGAAATTTAAAAATATCGCTACAAAAAAAAAAAAAAAAAAAAAAAAACTATAAAAAAACAAATAGTTGTTCCTTTTACAACAGATATTTGTTAAAGTCGAAAGATTTAATTTTATTTTTGAACGTTAAAATGTTATTTGCATTTACAGCCTCCGAGGTCATATTGTTCCACATGTCAACAACTCGGTAAGAAAAGCTATATTTTCTTAAATCCAAGTGACAAGATTGTTTGCTTATTTTATAATTATGACCCTGGGTGTGGCTGTTATTGTCAATCGCAAACAACATAGATTGATCAATACTGACAAGTTTACGAAATATTTTAAAGCAAGTTACTAAATCATTTTTAAGGCGCCGAACTTCGAGTGATTCGATACCAAGCAACTGTATTCTATTATGATAGGAAAGATTTCTAAGGCTCCTTATTTTTTTTGTAAATTTTTGTTGGACACTTTCAACTGATTTAATCAATCCAATTTGGTGTGGCGACCATACTGGAGAACAATATTCTAAAATTGGTCGTATATAGGTAGTGAAAGCTCTAACTAGGATACAAGGGTCATGTGTTTTAAAAGATTTTAAAATTAAGTATGCTCTAGAGTTAGCTTGATGGATGGCGTTAAAATTTTTTTTCATTTAATTAAGGTTACAGTCCATTGTTACTCCTAGATCTTTTGGGTTTGAAGACACAGCCAAAGAATATTCACCTAATTTATAGTTAACCTTTATGCCTTTGCATAATTAGGGAGGTGTTATTCTAAGTGCAATACACTTACTACAAGCAATTGTTAGTTGCCAAGTTTCTGTCCATTGTACAAGTCTATTTAAAGCAACAACTAAGATCCATATCACGGCTTAGATCCATATCACGGTACGAACTATGTAACTTTTTATCATCTGCATAAAGTTTTACACAACAGTCCAGATAATTAATTATAGCGATTAAATCATTAATATATAATAAAAACAATGTGGGACCTGACACACTACCCTGTGGAACTCCGCTAACAATGCGTATAGAGTTTGATATAGAATTACTGACCTTGACTTGTTGATATCTATCGGTGAGAAAAGCGGAAATCCAATTTAAAAGATTTTAAGATTACCTTTTATGTTATAGGATGCAAGTTTTACTAATAGTTTGGTATGCGAGACAGAGTCAAACGCTTTTTAGAAATCAATATAGACAACATCCATTGTTTGATGGTTATCGAGTGTGGTGTTCCAATCATTAGCAGATTCTAAGAGATTTGTACTGGTTAAACGATTGTTGAGAAAACCATGTTGATTAAGAGATATTAAATTATGATGACCTAGATACTTTATGACATACACATTGATTATTCTTTCCATGACTCGACAGCAAGTGCATGTCAGTGAGATGGGTCTATAATTATTTGGATCTGCAGTAGCTCCTTTTTTAAAAACTGGAGATACAAAAGCTTGGTGCCATTGTTTAGGAAAAGAACTTGACTTAAAGCTGGCATCAAATATAAATGAGAGTGGAATACACAATAGATAAGCTAATTTTTTCAGAAGTATGTTAGGTATGCCATCAGGACCGTACGATGTGCTGGCTTTAATTTCCTTCAAAGATTTATACACTGCTTCTGGTGGAAATAGTACAGTTTCAATACCAATTGAATCATCACCATAACTATTGATAAATGGAGAGTAATTGTTATCGTTTGTAAAGACACTGCCAAAGTGTTTGTTAAACGCGTCAGCGATTTCTTCGTTGCTACAAGTTATCTTGTTATTATTGTTTTAGTCTTTTAAAGGAAAAATACTTTTAGAGATAATTTTCTATTAACGTAATTAAAAAATTTGCTGATATTGTTTTCTTTTACAAGTTTAAGTTCGACTCTCATTTGGTAAGTAAGTAATGATTTTTTACATTTACTAGCGTATTTGTTATATGCTTTTTTGTGTGTAATGTTTTTAGTATTTGACCATCTTTTCCTTATAAAACTAGGGTAGTGTTTTATTTTTTTATTAAGATTACTCTTTCTAATTGGAATAAATTGATAAATATCATTTCAAAAATGATTGGAGAAAACATTCCAATAATCTTCAACTGTAAAAAAAATGGAAAACTTGAAGTCCCAAATAATATTTAATAAGACTGAAAACCATCAATGTCGGCATTAACGAAGTTGTAGAAGGATTCAATACTTTTATTTAACTGATCGAGATCATTTATATTAATAGAGAAGTGGACAGTGTTATGGTCACTGGTGCTGAAAGGACATTCAACTGAAATAAGACTGAGAAAAGAGATATTATTTGAAAATACAAGATCAAGAATATTGTTTTCACGAGTAAGTTTTTTTAATTTAAAAAAAGGATATGACACTTTTCGTTTGGTGGTACGTAATTAAGCCAGTCCATTCTAGGAAAATTATAGTCACCGACAATAACAAATTGAGATACAGAGTGGCATAGATTATATATAAATGCAGTCATAAGTTCGATATAAGCCACATCAGCAATGGAGTAAAAAGGTGGGCAATAGCATGTGATTAAACGGAGATTATGCGAACTAAAAGTTAAGTCTATACAGAGGATGTCAATATCCATGTCCGTTTGAGTTATTTGTACTTGTTTCGATTTAATGTCAATTCTACAATAAATAGCTACTCCCCCTCCAATTTTAATGCGATCCTTACAATAGATTGAGTAATCTTTTGAACAAACAATAAAGTCAGATATTTTACTGGTGAAAAATGTTTCGCAAATGCAAATTATGGCAGGTTTATTTGCCTCAATAAACATAAAAAATTCATGCAGCTTATTTGCAAGGCTTCTAGCATTTAAAAGATATACAGAATTTTTTGAATAAGGATTCGAAGAGCACCCATTATTAATATTGCAGCCATTATTGCTATTGCCGTTTATTAAATTTGAATTGATTGGTTTATTGCGACATTTTTTTGTACAAATTATTTTGTCTGGTTTACTCGATTTAGATATAAGATATTCACAACTAACACGTGATGAATTTGCAAGTTCTGTTGCACAATGACTCATATGACTTAATTTCCTGTTGTTAAAAAGTAATTACTATTTTACGATTTTAATTTGCTTTATATCTTTCTGCCTCGGTTAAATCAGTGTTAATATAAACGTTTTTAAACTCACTCGAATTTTTCAATAATTTTGCAGTTTTTAAAATTGAATTGCAATCGGTCTTATTATTTAAAACAATAACAAAAGGTCGTTGGTTATCTATTTTCGATTTGAGCTTTATAATCTGCTTAACTTTGACTTTCCGATTAAATTCAAAACTTCTTGGATTGAATTTTTATCCTCCTTAGTTGCGCTTGATTTATCAATTGCTTTCGATGGATTAATGCCAAATATTATTACATTATTTTCACGTTTTTCTCTTTCCTTTTTTTCGACTGTAACATTTATTAGGTTTAGTTAACTCTACCGTTTTTTTCGCTGGGGTTTTTCTGCTTAAGAACATCCGACAAAGAACGACCCGGACAGCCAAAAAAGTTTAAAGATAAAGAATTGAAAGCATAGCTCGAAGAAGATTCGTGCCAAATGCATAAAGAACTTGCAAAATCATTGGAAGTCACTTGAGCAGCCATTTCAAAACGCTTAAAAGCATTTTGATTCATCCAAAAGCTTGGAAATTGGGTGCCGCACGAATTGAAGCTGAGAGGCATTGAAAGGCGATTTTGCATGTTGCAAATACTGCTTGAATGCCTTCAAAGGACGTTGTTTTTGGATCAGATTGTTACTGGTGATGAAAAATGGATTCACTACGATAACCCCTAAGTGTGAGAAATCGTATGTGAAGCCTGGCCAACCATCAACATCAATGGCAAAGCCAAATATTCATGGTGCAAAGGTAATGCTCTGTATTTTTTGGGATCAGAAGGGAGTGCTCTATTATGAGCTGTTGAAATTGAGCCAGATGATCACAGGGGATTTATACAGAACACAATTAATGTGTTAGAAGAGAGAAATTGTGGAAAAACGTCCAGAATATGTGACCAGACACGAGGCCATAATTTTCCACCATAACAATGCTCAGCCTTATGTTGCAAGACTGGTTAAAAATTATTTGATAAACACCGGCTGGGAAGTTTTACCTCACCCGCCTTATAGCCCCTTCTGACTACCACTTGTTCCAATTGATGCAGAATGCCCTCACCAGAATACGCTTCACTTCATTTGATGGTATCAAAAATTAGCTTGATTTGTTTTTGGCTCTCCAAGCTGGAGAAGTTCCACAACCTGACAGAATGGTGGGCAAATGTCATAGCTATTGATGGACAAAACTTTGAGCATTAAATGTATAACCATTTTTTCACAATAAAACCTCATTTTTTGAAAAGAAACGCACGAAATAAGTTACACTCCCAATAGCATAATTTACGAGTGTCGAAACATTTTAAATTAAAGTAATGTTAAAAAAAAAGAAATAACAGTTAATAATCAAAAGAAAAGTTCAAAAGAAAATAAAAAAATTAAACAAATTATATCAGAAGGTTGCCAAATTAACAATATCTTTTTTTATGGATTTAAATTTACTAAGTCGCAACAAATATTATTTTAAAAAAAATTGTAAAAATTAAATTACTTTTTTCTTTTTATTCTTAAATGACCAAAATTAGATAGAGATCAAACTGAGGCGATTTTTTGTAATTTGTTTACATTTTTGATTTACTTTAGAGGCAAAAGTTCTGGGCAGCGGTGTGACCGCTCTCGACGGCCTGCTATTAACTTATTTGTTTTTAAATTGAAATAGCTTGAAAATAAAAGAAGTTATTAAAATAAAACATCAATAATTTATATTAAACCCTTACATTTTTTGCTTTTTTATTATTGTCAAAATCTTCATTTTCCAATTGCATAGCATATTGGTGATTCCTGCTTGATATATGTCTACAAGTGCTATCTTTTTTAATATTACTTGTAACATTTATATATTGTAAGGCAGCTGCTTTTACTGCTCCATTAGTTCTTAATAAAATAGAAGAGCGCACAATTTACATATGATTTTAACTACATAAGTAGTTTCTTTTTCTGTAATGGTTTCAATTTGAAAATCCTTGACAAACAACCAGCTATTAAAATCTTCAAAGTAACTCTCTTACTTTTCAAAGTACTATCCATATTTTAACTTTAAAAATTTGGTAAAGAATAGAAATAGTAAACTTTTTATATATCCTAGTTTGTCTTCATTTATATAGAAATATAAATAGTCATTAGTGAACTATAACAACTGTCATTAAAATGTGCCTTATTATTAATTTCATGGTGTTTACAATCTGCGCCTTCATTAGGAAATTTCTTATTGACGCCTTAGAAGTGTTAATTGGAAATTATACTGTATTCATGATTTATCTAAATTTAATAAATTTATGTTTTCTTAAAAATTTTATTGCCTCTCTTGTTGAAGACATCATCATCATCAACAGAACGTCAATTAAATGCTGCGAATAACAGTTAATTGTATGCATCCTTTTACTACTTTAAAAAAGTAAAAATAAAAAAAATGCATTTTCCAAAAATTTAATATTTGAGGTTATACATAACTTTAATAATAAATATATCTTCTACTAAAAAAAATTGGGTAAAAATTGCTGTGAGTGCTAACTTTATCGAAAAGTCTGAATATTACACATACCTTTAACATATTAAAAATTAAAAGATTAATTTAAATAATTTTTTAATCAATTTTCTTTTAAGTTTTAAGAACATTTCTGTCCACTTTTTGAATAGTACATATTCCGTTGATAGAGAGTTTAAGCATACAGGCGGCGGTGTTTGTATAAACGCAAGCAAGTTTGCTACCACAGCAAATTTAAAAAATGTTAAACATGAAAAACTTTCAACGTGCGCGCTTTTTAAGTCATTAATTTTCATGACTTATTTTTAAGTTTTAAGTATGAACAATCAAGGCGATCTTACTAGAATATCTGCAGCAAAGTTTACTTTAAATTTAAAGATGACATAGGGAGTTAGAGAGATGTTAACCTCAAAAATATTAATGCAAAACAAAAGTATCAGCTTTAAACATTATTTATTCACGAAATGTACGTTTTTAAGCAGTGGTAAGAAATAAGATTTCTAGCATACGTTTTTAACAAGATGTGTTAGAAAAGAAGTTTCTCTAAGACTTATTAATTATTTATGAGAAATTCTTTTGTATTGTTACCACTGCCTCGGCATAACACTTGTATGCTTAAACTTTCTAATTATGTAAAGCTGCTGTTAAAAATAAATAAAATTTAAATAAATGTTTTATATAAAGTATGACATTGCAAGTCTTATTTTTATTATATATTTTGTATTGGTTTGCTCGAAGCTTGTTTGCATTTAATATTTGCGCTTTTCAAGCAAAACAATTGATCATTACCATAAAACAAAATAAAAATAAAATTAACATAAACAGTTAGTAAATAGCGCTTAAATTGTCATTCATATTTTTTTACATAATTGTCAAAGTGGTTTTTTATAAAATTAATTACTTCTTTTATCTTACTGCTTAATAGAGCAATTTAAAAGTTAAAAAAATATCAAAAGTTGCTTCATGTAAATCGCTCTAGGTGTACGTAATTTGTATGTAAGTTGCCGACAGCTTAACGCTTTAAAAAAAGCTATGGTCATATTTGGTTTGGGTCTTCTAATGAAGCCAACTCTCTTTTAGGCAAGGACCAATAGCACATGGCAAATGTTATTGGGTCTTTGTTTATAAAGAATTAAATGCGTGTTCTAAAAATATCATGAGTTATTTATAATTGATGTGAAAAAGTTTTGAACAAAAAGATTCTATAGATTTTTTTATAAATTTTATAAACAAGTTTTATTATATACACAAATAACCAGGATGTATTTCAAAAATACTTCCACTAATATTTTGTAACATTATTCAAAATTTAATAAAGGTTGCAAAATGACTTTTTTTTTTTACAATATACTTTGAATTTTTTATATCTAATTAACTAAAAACATTTTTTCCAAATTTTACTCTGTTTATTGTTTGTTAAAGGGAAAAAAAACTAGTGACATTACTAAAATGAGCACACTGTCTTTTTAATTCTAAGTTTAATTATCTTAATACCTCTTTGTTGCTAAGATAAAGCGTTCTTTAAAAGTTGCAGGCTTTTTAAACTACTTTTAAACTGAGCAGCCTAAGAAGCTAGAGATCCGTGGTTTAACACCGCCTCTGTGCAAGTTTTATAATATCAGTAAGGAAGGAGTGAGCATCCTTTCAAATCTTCTTCTGAAGTGCTCTGTGATAAGACCGTAAGGATTTCTTAGGGCACCTAAAAATCAAAAAAATAATTACAATGACATGATATAAAGTAAACTTTATACTGTAGCTTGCTAAAACATTTTTTCTCTAATAAATTGTGCAAGCGACAAAATTTAAACCCCTGATTTGTACTTTCAAAGTGCAGCAAACTAATCACTACAGCCACTAAGAAAAACTAATCTAATAATTCTCAAACTATTTAATTAATTAAAGACCTTACACAGCAAATAATAATAAATAAAATTAAAGAAGATATTAAAGAAGATATTGCCACAATGCATTTTTCAATTAAAATTAAAACTGTAAAATTTAAAATAAACTTTACGTAAATTCGAATAAGATAGATGTTTGCATGCAATTCTGTCCGCTCTTTCTAAGAACTAAACTGCTGCAACTCTTTCTCATCAATAACTCGGGTCTAATGGTTGCTGTGAGTTTTGTGTTAAACACTCACGAATGGGTAACGGCAGCAATAAATTCAATATTGATATATAACAAATTATTATATTTATTGTTACTGTTACTTTAATTATTATATATTATATGTTACTGTTATTTTAATTATAATTATTACTTTATCTCTTTTTTTTAATTACTATAATTGTTTTATATAATTGTAAATTGTTACTTTTTATCAATTTCAAACTGTTGTAACTTTCTAACTTTGTGTATATAACTTTCTAGTTATTGCTAATATTGTGTTTATAAAAACTATTAACTGATTTTATTACTAATATTATAATTATTGTTATTATTGCTCAACATTAATATAATTAGTATTGTTATAGTTGCATGTTGTAAATTCTATCATTGTTATAATATGAACATAAGTTTATTACTGTAAATTAATTTTTATTATATTATTAACATTAGTATGTGATTTTATATTTTCATCATTATTTGTTTTATCATTTTAATTTATGCATGCTTTTATTTATTACTATTATTATTACTATTAACATTGTTGTTGATTTTTTTTTTTTTTAATTTTATATAGGTGTCACTCCATTGACTAGTTTTAACTATATGAGTGACATGTAAACTAACTTTAAAAAATACCCTAATAAAATTTTTTAATTTTTCAATTTTTGGTTGAATAAATAAAAACAAATTAATATTGACTATAAAGTCCACTCAGTGTCTTTAAGTATCAAGTCGTTCAAGGCTGGAATCAACCCGAATTAATACTTAATACTTAGTTTTCTTTACTTAATTAGTAATCAGTTACATTTTTGTAATTAATTTTTAATTTATTTACTAAATTATTTACAATAGTAACTTCTAACATATATATATTATATGTACAAAACCAAATAGATGTATTACTGATTCATTGTGCTCATATTTAAAACTTTATTTAACACCTAAGCTTTTGATTGATTAAAGTAAAATTTTGTCTTAAAAAGTTATTTTTAATGAGAGGTCCTTTATTATATTTTTAAAAAGGTTGTTTATTATATTTTTAAAGTGGTGTTACCAGGTTGCCCTAAAGTAGTTTGTTAAAATGTAGATGCTAAGTTTATAGGTAATTATTTAATAACATTAATTTTAATGCTAAATCTATTTTTAATTGCATTTAACCGCAACTGTTTCTATAAATTCATTTATAACTACTATTATTGGGTGCTAACTTTTTTCGTGTGTGAGTTTAAAGTTGCTTTGTTATTCGAGCCCTGAATCATATATGTTTTATTTTAATTTATTATCAACATATAATTTTTAGATATCTGATATCAAGTTAGCCAATAAAATTTATAAAGAACAAGACTTGCATGGTTTGAAGACTGTAAAGATCCCAGTTTTACCAAATAGTATACTGCATGAAGAGTTTTGTAAAAATGAAGAAAGTGAACAATCCTTGAAGTATCAACACCCTTCAGATACAACAAAGGAATCGTTTCATATGGAAAATTTTGATATTAAAAATGAGCTAGATTATTTGTCAGATGACAATGATACATCTGACGAACAAAGTGAATTGCGTAGTCTTCTTGCAGATAATTCTGTGAAACATGTTAAAACTGGTCAATTTATTGTTGATCAACATGATTTAAATATTGTTGATTATCTTAATGTTATAGACAAAAGAATTGAACAAAGTTGTGCAGTATTAGACTCTACTGTCAGTAATGACGAAGTTCTGAATTTAGTAAAAACCGACTTTGTATTTCCAAATGTACAGAAGAGTTCTGTGGAACCTTTAGGTTCTTTGGGTTCATATAAATGGACGCATTATTTTTTTTGCTTTTGTTTTATTGCAGTGATTTGTCCAACTGTAGGTTTTTTATTATATAAATTTAAAATACAGTAGTTTTGGCTATTAACATTTTTAAAGACTGATATTCTTGTTTATAATATTGATATGAATAATGAAGTTAAATTTCTTACTAAATATTAATATTGCTCTAGGTTTATCACAATACTTTTTTTAAATTTATGTTTCTATACACAATGTTTTGTTATACTTATGTTAGTTTTTAAAACTTCTTTGGATTTCACAATTTATGATAGATTGTCAAATAGGAAATATAAATATCTTTATATATTTTTTTATGTATGTGTGTGTGTATATATATATATATATATATATATATATATATATATATATATATATATATATATATATATATATATATATATATATATATATATATATATATATATATATATATATATATATATATTAGGGTGGGTCAAAAAAATTTTTTCTTGTTACAGGCTCTATATATATATTAGGGTGGGTCAAAAAAATTTTTTCTTGTTACAGGCTCTAAACATTGCTAATAGTTATTAATATTGTTACTATAATATTTTGGAGAAAAAAAGTTTTTCAAAAGTAGGTCAACCTGGTACTCAAAAGAAGCGAAATTTTATAAAAAATTCGAAAATAATAAGCGTTTTATAAAAATCATATTGCTAAAAAAAGTTGTTCTTAAAAAACATGTAAAAATGCACCTTTTTTACTTTTAGTTAAAAAACTATAGTTATTATGCAATAAAATCTAAAATAATAATTTTTATATGAAAAAATTATTATTTTTGAAATTTTTATAAAATTTCGCTTTATTTGAGTACCTTTATCACATAATTTTGAAAAACTTTTTTTTTGATTAATAATAGGGCCTGCTAATTTTTGTAATTATAGTTGCGGGTGGAAGACATTGTTCAATCCATAAAAGTAAATACTTTCCTAAATTAGTACATAAAAAAACAACTTTCTAGCAATGTTTACAGCCTGTAACAAGAAAAAAAAATTTATTGACCCACCCTAATATATATATATATATATGTGTGTGTGTGTGTGTGTGTATATGTGTATATATATATATATATATATATATATATATATATATATATATATATATATATATATATATGTATATATATATTATTTATTTCTTGTAAAATTTTATGTAGACGATTAAACTTTTTTGGTGATGATAAAAATATAGAATATCTTTTGTTAAGATAGTTTTAAAAAATAAAAATTATTTAAGTATTTATCCCGCAAATTTAACCTGCTATTTTATGTAGACAAAAATTGAAATTATTTTTTTATCACGAAAATTATATTAAGATGTAAATGTTTTGTGAATATATTTGTTTTTTAAATACTTCATTTATTTTCTTTTTCTTACATTATTTGTGTAATTGCTATATGTGTGTGTACCTTAGGTATCTAAGGACGCAATTTCGTACTATGTTTTATAACTATATAAGAGTTGCATCGATACATTTCAGTGCAGAAGACACGGGTTTCGAAGTGAAGGGGCACAATCGTCAGTTTTAGTTTTTGTTTTTATGTGCCCCAAGAAGACCTAACGGTCTTTTCAATTGCGGAAGAGCATTTAAATAGTAACCTAACGCTTCCTTCCTTACCAATTGCACGAATTATTCCCCAAAGGTTCGTACTCGAGATCTTGATTCTTAAGTAAGCACTCTAACCACTGCGCCGCGGCCGCTTTATAAAATAAGAATGATTATTTTCGTGTTTAAATAAATTAAAAAAAAAAATTTTACGGAATAAATATTTGTAATGATATCGTTGCAAAAAATAATTTTTTTAAATGTACTTTTTACTTGCCATATAGAAACGAGCGACAATGTCTTTTTTAACAACCCCGTCTCATACTGGCAATTTTAAATGCGTAATAAATTTTTGTTAAAAGATGTATAAAAGAACATCGCCAGGTTCTTGCTGAAAGGTTTGCGTTGGTATAAAATGACCTCGCCATATTATTGTTTTTTTAAAAAGCAATTATGCTATTACTATTAATATTAGGAATTACTATGCGTTTAAAATAAAAATTTTCATTTTGACTTTAGTTTACGAAAAAAAACTTTAGTTTAATCCATAGTTATTTCTCATATGTTAATATCCCTGTGGGCACAGGACGTAAAAAAGACGCCTTTTGAATGTTCAAAAGCCGTCTATTTTAGGCCCTTTAACCACTGGGATAGCATAAAATTAATTAAAATTGGAAAAACTTAACTTGAACAAAAATAAATTTTTGTAAAAAACTGTATAAAAGAACATCACCAGGTTGTCCTGCTGATACAAAAGGTTTGCGTTAGTATAAAATGACCTCGCCATATTATTGTTTTTTTTAAAAAACAATTATGCTGTTACTATTTAAATAAAGAATTACTATGCGTTTAAAATAACAATTTTCTATGCCTTTAAAATCGGAAGTGTTTTATTGTTGGTGTTAGCTTTGATTTATACAAGACTTAAAGAAACTATTCGTTTTTTATAAAAGTTTTTTGGTGTACAAGTTATCATGGAGAAATCATAAAGACCAAATTGAATTGAAAATATTCACTGCAATAGACATTTTATAAAAATAAAATGCAACTTGTTTCTTTTTTAGACTTTTATTCAAATAGTTTCTATAATTGTTATCCTAATAAGACTAAAAGTCGGTATTAAGAGTTATTAAGTCGTTCAAATCTTAAAAAAGCTTAAAAAAAGTTTAAAAAAAAGACCTAAATGGACTATTGTTTAAAAGGCAAACAAAATTATATATTCTCGAAAAGAATGCTCTGAAAATTAAAAATAAAATTAAATCGAAAAATACAAAACTTAAATTCAAAGCTAAAAGTCATAATGCTCTTACTCGGGAATGTACAAAAAAAGTTGTTTTGGTGAATTTTGGTGTTTTTTGGTGTGTTTTTTTAGTGTTAAAATACTAAATCTTATCTGTTTTCTTTTTTAGATTTTCTTACAAGTCTAGTCATTTTAAAAAAATTATAATATGATGTATTAAAAATTTCTTATTAAAAAACTATTTTGATTGTATACTTATGTTGTGAGTTGGATTATATACTTATATGTAGTTGCTATAAATTTATCGATAAAAAATGTAGTTGTATATGATCTGCCTAAAGTGAAGAGAAGAAATGAAACAACAATAAAACTATTGGTAAAATGTTACAATTCATTTCAAAATATATTTGATTTTTGAACTTTTTTTAAATTTTGTAAGTTTTTTTTTTTTAACGTTTTCATCTGCTCTCATTTTATATTGTATAAACTTTTGTTTCTATAATACATCACACATTTACCCCATTTTTTATCGTGGCTAGTTAGTGTTAAACTTTGGATCGTTTTGTCAGATAGATCCATAAATCATTGCATCAGTGTGTGTGTGTGTGTGTGTGTGTGTGTGTGTGTGTGTGTGTGTGTGTGTGTGTGTGTGAGTGTGTGTGTGTGTGTGTACGTGTTCAAAATAGGTTCATTTTGTGAGTGAAGTGTAAGTGATATTTTTTTCCCTTCATTTTAACATTAAATAAAACTTTTATAACTTTGTAGTATAAAAATATAATTAAAACAGACAGGGACTCAAAGATGATGAGGATGGCCATACGTCATTTTTTAACAAACCTTTTAAAGGATATCGAAATTGGTTCTACAATATTTAACAAAATTTCAATAAAATATCGTTATAAAATGCGTAGAGCGTTAAAAAGATTATTATGCAACAAACAAATAATAAAAATAAAGCAAGAACAGTTTTAACAACAATTATTTAGAGAATAATTCAATTATTATCACTTTAACCAAAAACGTTTCTCGTATTTTAAAAGACTATATTTAAGTTTATATTATGAGCGACGTTAAACTTAAATATAGTGAACTTGAGTTATTTTGAGTAAGTTTTTATATTAGTTTTTAAATATATTAATTTTTCCAACAACATTCTGTGTTCTTCAATAATGTGCTTCAAGTAAGTAAACAGTAAGTGTAGTTCAATAATTGTGCTTCAAGTAGAACAAATTAAAATGTGCATAAACCATCAAGCGATTGTTAAAGGAAGGGATTATAAAAAAAGCTTGACTTTTACCATTATTGAAGACAGTGGTTTACTTGCTGCTGCAAATCTATAACAATATTAAAATCATAAACAATATTAAAATGCGCTATTCTCAGAATTCAATACAAAAATACTTAAAAATACAAAAGGTCACAAGTATTACAAAATATATATATATATAATCAACGTCAAAAAACATTGTACAACAACAAAAAACAATTAATAAAACCAGCTAATCATAACAATTAAAAATTGAAATTTATATTGAAGTTGTTTGTTTAAACCGGGTCATTTCCACTTTATATGTAAGCTTTCTTTAACTTTTAATTTATAATCGCTTTGAAAAGAATCCTAAAAAGAAAAGCAATCAGAGGAGGCTTTGACACTCAATGTTATTCCTTAAAATCATGAAAAATATGATTTTTTATCTTTCTTAAAATATTCATCAATCCGTCGGAAAAGTTTTGGGCAGTTTGTCCTAAGTAGCAAATATTGCAGTAGTACAATTAAATTTGTAAACAATGTCAAATTTATTATTTCTTAGAAGCAAGGCTTTTAATGGGAAATATATAAATATTTTTTTTTTGTTTTATTATTTTTATTTTTTTTATTCTGATTCACTCCCAACAAGGCTACCAGCAACCACTATTAAATTGGAGCTTAGAAACCAAATAAGAGGAGTTTGATTTTGATATTAGTAACTTCTGAAATAAGATACGAGATTTAGTGAACTGAGAATAATGGAGCGTAACATCAAACAACACCTATTTACATTGATTTCTTGCAATAATAAATAGCTGTTTGTTCCCAAAAGAGTTATTTTTTTTAAAAACATGAAAAAAATTATTACAATTATATATAAAAGCGGCACAAGAAGGTGAAAACCATGGAGTAGACTTGACTGGGAACCGACGAAAAGGAATAAAAGCTTCCATTCCTGCTTAAACCCAGGAGGTTACGTAGGAGGCGCATTTATCAGCTAGGAGAAATAGACATCAAGCTGAGGACCGTCACAAAGAAAATCACAAAAAGAATCCCAGTCAGCTTTAAGGTAGTAGTAGGCAGTGCGAAAAAGAATTACGAGATAAAAGATCTATAGAGATCGTTGCATGATCAGAACCACCTAAGGAAAGTGAGAGAGAAACTGATCATAAACTAGGGTCAGAAACAAGACATAAATCAAGTAGTGAAGGTAAATGATTAAGGTTGTCATAAAAACAAGTCACAAAGTTAACTATCTGAATAAAAGATTGAGAAATGCAGAAGTTATAGTCTTTAGTGCCAGCAGAAATGGTGGCGTTAGAGTCAATCATAGTGATTAGCATTAAAGTCATTATAATAACAATATTGGAAAAAAGGTAAAGAGAGAGGGCATGGTTAATTTAATTAGAAAAATTACATCTAAAAAAGTGCAGTTTTGGGAAGAAGAACAATAAAGAACAGAGAAAAAAGGTGATAGAGTGAAGAGGTGCTAAGCGGAAGCACATACAAGAATGGTCTAAAGATTTGAACCTGGTTTCACGACAAATAGGTGAGTTTATGCGTATGTATACCCCCAAGCCGAGCATATGACTATTGGAGTCTTTGCAAATTAAATTGTAGTAAACATCAACACTGAGATCTGAAAAATGAATAGAAAAATATAAACAGAGCACCGCGGAAGAGCATTTTAAAGGAAGCTCACGCCTCCCTCCTTACTGATATTATTAAACTTGCCCAATGTGCTATGGCTGCTTCCACTGCGCTACGGCTGTTAAAATTGAATTTCTTGAACTGAAATCAGATAATGGACTAAGATAATGGACAAGCTGAAGAATCAATTTATAGAGAAACTTAAAATATTGTTCACGATATCAAATTAGTATAATCAACGATGTGTCTTATGGGGAGCGGTTGATAAAAGCTGTTTTATATTACATCTATTTTCTATTTATTTGCTAGTTTAAACACAATGTTTTTAACATTTATTATGAAAATATCAATTAAAACGATATTTTACTTCTTTTGGTACTATTTCATTTTGCAGTTGTTCTAATTGCATTTGAAATATGCAGTGTGGTTTAATTGCTTATTTAAAATTAAAATTAACTGAAGATAGAATGAACATATAACTAATAACTTTGCAAACGTTAACTTAAAGGATTGAAAAAATATTCACGAAGAATTTACTTGGTTTTGTTGAACATTTAGGAAAATTTGATTTAAAATTAAATGAGTATTTGGTGGTACTCTCTTACGAAATTCATTCTCAGTACTGTAAAAATAAAATCAAATGTGTATGTTGAAGTCCTTGAAGATTAATAAATTATGAATTAATTTTAATTTTTAATGAAGTCATTTAAATGGTTTCAAGTAATTAAAGTTTAAAGTTGCTAATTTAAGTTTTTTATAATTTATCCTTTTGTTTACTGCATAAGATCCTTTGGTTAACTACATAAGATCATTTTATTTACCAATTAAAGATTAAAGTTACTAATACAGGTCTTATAAAAATAAGATTTCTTTTTTGCTATAAATTGACATAAATTTAATGAGTTATTAGATTAAGATGTTATTTAATGAGAAACAAAAAATAACTCTGAATAACTGTTAATATTAGTACCAAATTGTTAATTTTTGTATCAAAACCATGTGAATGTTAAACTTCAATAAAAAAATTTTAAACATATTTAACTTTCAGCCCTCTCGTCAAAATCGCATGAAAACAAAGTTGCTCGTCCCTGTATTTTAGTAGTATAAATATATATATATATATATATATATATATATATATATATATATATATATATATATATATATATATATATATATATATATACATATATATATATGTATATATATATATATATATATATATATATATATATATATTTGTATATTATATACAAATATAATATACAAATATATATATATATATATATATATATATATATATATATATATATATATATATATATATATATATATATATTACATATATATATCATGGCCTACTATATTATACGGCTGTATATATTACATTTTAGAGGCCGATTCTAAGAGGCCTATTTATTAAAAAGATGGCTGCGCAATTACAGAGAAAAAACTCATCATCCAGACTAAATGTAATTTCGAGTACAAAGAAAAGTGTATTTAGCAGCGATAATTAATCATAGAGATTTGTGTATTTATAAACATATATATCTATGTATATTATACATGTATTTGTATCTAATATATATTTTTATATTTGTACATTATACATTTAAATTGACAACACGATTTTTACAAAAAAATTTACAAAGAAAACCAAGGTTTAGACTTATGTTCTTTTATTGTTTTATCTATCTTTATGTTTATATATATATATATATATATATATATATATATATATATATATATAAAGTTATAAAGATATATATATATATATATATATATATATATATATATATATATATATATATATATATATATATATATATATATATATATATATATATATATATATATATATATATATATATATATTATATACATATTTTTTTTTTTTTTAACATTTTCGTTTCCAACAAGGCTGCAAGCAACCACTAATTAGTGTTAAAAGTTACTAATAGAGAAAAAATGAAGACTGTAGAGCAAAATAACGATTGACAGACGACTTAAAAGATTACAAATTATATGAATCAGGAAAGCAAGATGAAGGAAGCGAATTCCAAAGAACTGATGTTCGAGGAAAAAAACTAGACGAATAAGAGTTTTTGGAGCACTTAGGAATAGTAACAGAAAAAGGATGAGACTTAGTTGAATGACGAGTAACACGAGAATGAATTTTGTAGATGGCACAAGAGACGCTATCTCTTTAGAGCAGTGCTTATTATAGTATTTGTAGAAAAGAGAAAGAGAAGCAACATTACGACGATGTGACAGAGGTTGAAGGTTGGCTGCAAGAACAGATCCAACTATGTTTACAATGCGTCTTTGCACCTTGTCTAAAAGAGAAAGGGCATCATTAAAAGATCCACCCCAGATATGGCAACAGTATTCCATACAAGGCCGGACTTGAGATTTATAGAGATAGAGAATAGAATCCAGAGTAAGAAAGTGACGAGCTCGATAAAGAGAAGCGACTTTAGCAGAGGCTAATCTTGCAACGGATTTGATATAAGGTTTCCAAGAAAGATCAGAAGTAAGAGTTAATCCTAGAAGATGAAGGGTAGGAGACTCATCGAGTACATTACCGTTCATAAATATAGGAAGGTCTAAATTATTGCGATAACGATTGGCTGAAAAAAATTGAGTTTTATCTGAATTAAAGTTCACCAGCCACTGTGAGCCCCATGCTGTAGCGGAAGTGAGATCCTTTTCGAGCTCAGATGCCCCCTGCAAGCAATCAGAGGGAGTTGGCTTCTTATCGTGACAAGAATAAATGGTAAAATCATCAGCGAACAATGCCACCTTAGATGTGAGAAAATCTGGAAGATCGTTAATGTAAATTAAAAAGAGTATAGGGCCAAGGATTGAACCTTGAGGAACCCCTGAGGTTACAGGATAAGAAGAAGAGTGCTGTCTATCAAGGACAAATTTTATACTACGATTGGAAAGGAAGGATTCGATAATCTTAAAGATGTTTCCAGATACACCGTAAGAAGAAAGCTTATGGAGAAGACCAGCATGCCAAACTTTATCAAACGCCTTAGAAATGTCAAGAGGGATGGCCTTAACCTCTCCCCCTTTATCTAATGCGCGATACAACCTATCGGTTATTACTGTTATCAAATCAGCTGTAGAACAAGAAAATCAAAATTCATATTGATGATCAGAAAGTAGGTTATGAGATTCGAGATGAGAGATTAAGTGTTTGTTAATTAAAGATTCAAAAACCTTGCTTATGATAGGAAGAAGACTAATGGGACGGTAGTTAGACGAATCAGATCGCTCTCCAGAATTTTTAAAAATAGAGATAACAGATGCTGCTTTCCAGCAGGCTGGAAAACAAGACTCTGATAAGCACTTGTTAAATAGTTTTGAAAGGATGGATGACAGCTCCGGAGAACACTTTTGCAAGACTATAACAGGTATGTTGTCTGGGCCGCAAGCTGTAGAAGACTCTAAGCAGGAAATCACTTTAGATACAGAAGCTGGATATATATATATATATATATATATATATATATATATATATATATATATATATATATATATATATATATATAGGTATATATATATATATTTATATATATATATATATATATATATATATATATATATATATATATATATATATATATATATATATAAAGATATATAGATAGATATATATATATATATATAGATATATAGATATATAGGTATACATATATATATATATATATATATATATATATATATATATATATATATATATATATATATATATATATATATATATATATATATATATATATATATATATATATATATATATATATATATATATATATATATATATATATATATATATATATATATAGATATAGATATAGATATAGATATAGATATAGATATAGATATAGATATAGATATAGATATAGATATAGATATATAGGGTTATTTTTCTCTCTGTCTACTTTTAAAACTTTTTACAGCATCTTTTCGTACAGTAGCATTGATTAAGTTCTGCTTATTGTTAAAAAAAATATTAATTATGATTTTAGAAGTAAAATTAAAACCCCATTTTTTGTGTATATCACAGGTAACAGGCCCGTGCGGTAGATTTTCTCATTATGAGGCAAATCTTCGAAATGCCGCCCCTTAAATGTTTTTCTTTAAAATAACCTTCGATTGTGATTTAAAAAAAAACTGCACAAAATGTACGAATTCTACTTTTTATTTTGAAATTTTAAAATAATGATTTCAACTATAAACTACAACAATGTACAGTATTACAGCTTTACTCTTCTAACTTTAACTTTAGCAAATTCGTTAATTACTGATGTGTAGTCTAGAGTGCTAGCCATTGCAGATTCAATAGAAATTAATGCCAGATTTTTAAGTTTTGTTTGTCCTATTGAACTTCTTAAGTAGTTTTTTATTAATTTTAATTTGGAGAAACTTCTTTCCCCACTAGCTACAGATACAGGGAGAGTTAATAAAATTCTCAGAGCTACAACAGTATTTGGATACAAACTAATTAAGCTATTTTGGCATAAATAATTTAAAACATCCAAAGGTTTCGTAGAATATGGTAGCATTCTGGATACATCACGCAATTCTTCTCTAAGGTCATTTGCATTTATATCTGTTTTATTTTCAACCGAAAGTATAAACTCAAGACTGGAACAATAACTTTCTAGCGTTTTGTCATCTATATCCTTGAGTTTTAAAATGTCATATAAGAACTGAAATTTTTTGCTATGGGTTTCCAGAAGCGTGAATCGTTCATTCAGAGAATTAAGGGTAATGTCCAGAATATAGTTGAAAAAGTTTATTTTAAATTTTTTCTCCTCTGTTAAGGGTTCATCGACAGCTTTTTTATAGTCAAATTGACGCTTTTTCCTTCTGGGTCTAACTTCAGTGTCATCAGGAAATTCTGTACTGCATTCGAGATTCTCTGCTATCTCCTTTGCAGCAATTTTCATCTGAATATATCCAGATTGTCTATAACTTTTCACTTTTTTTATGGTTTCTGATAGCATCCTTACACAATCTGATATATTTATAGTAACAGATTGCAAAAGCTTCGAAACTGAATTAATTTCAAACAAAATATCATGCCAAAGAATTACTCCACATATAAACTTGTAATTTTTAATATTTTTTGCTAACCCTCTCGCTTTAACTTTAGTTTCTGCATCTCTATTGACGTCTTCTATTATCAGAATCAATGCATCATAGATTTCGCAAAGTTGAAATCGTAAAGGTTTTAAAGCATCTATTCTGCTTGCCCACCTAGTAGCACTTAATGGTTTCAGAGTTAATTGAGAAACATATTTTTTTAGCACTTCCCAACGCTTTGTAGAACCAGAAAAAAAAGTGTAAAGTTCTTGTACAATAGAAAAAAAAAATGTTGTTTCTGTAGTAGAAGACGCTGCATCATTCACAACAAGATTTAAAGAATGGCATGCGCAGGGCACATAAAAAGCCCTTGGATATTTTTCAAGTATTCTATTTTGAACACCCTTTCTTAATCCTTTCATATTGGCTCCGTTGTCATAGCCTTGTCCCCTAAGCCACTTTAACTCAAAACCTAATTTTTCCAAATGTGTCAGAATAAGTTTTGCCAAACCTTCTCCGGTTGAATCACTAGCTTCAAAAAAACCAATAAAGAATTCTGCAATTTCATATTTATTTTGAATGGAGTTAAAAGTAACAACTCTTATTGTTAAGGAGAGCTGTTCATAATGACTGACGTCGGGGGTACAATCAGCGATTATAGAAAAATGTTTAGCGATTTTTGTTATTTCGACAATTTTTCTTAAAATTGAATTTCCCATTAAATTTATCAATTCATCTTGTATATTATTGCTTAGATAAGTCACTGACCTTTATCAGACTCTCGTTGAACTCTCCTGATATGTTCTTCCATAACTGGATCAAACTCAGAAAGCAATTCTACCAACTTTAGGAAGTTCCCGTTATTAGGTTGAAACAAATGTTCAGTTGATCCACGAAAAGCTAAACATTGTGAGGCCAATAGTTTAATTATTGACATAATTCTTTTTATAACTCCTCTCTAATACTGAAGTTCCATATCCATAATTCGTTGATATTCAGCGTCAATAGTTTTATTCTGCTTCAATCGAATGTCCAATTCTTTCCATGCTCTAAAAGCATTTCAGTGATTTACAGACTTTTCGTGCATTGTGAGGGCTCTTATAAGATTTTTCCAGTCAGAATAGCCTTTTTTGGGCCAGTCACTAATATCAGACGAATTATCAAATAATATACAACAAAACCAAAAAACGGCATCAATTGCAATAGAGTAAATAAGCCAACTTCTCTCAACGACTTCACCATTGCTCAACACTTTCGAATAATACGAGGGCAAAAATCTACGCTTTCCTTTATTAATAGGAAACTCGAATTCTTTAATTTGATGAGGACCCCTCTCAACCAGTAGTTGACGAGTTTGAGATGACATGCAGAAAGTAAGCCATAATGCAGGATCTGAAGGAATTTCTTTTAATACCTGCTGACTGCCACTGCTAATGCGGCCCGGTTCTTGATGAACTTCTGATGATGTTATTTTTTGAATCTCTTCAACAATTTTTTCTGGAATTGATTGAGGCGGCACTGTGTTTTTATTTGCCAAATCCAAGGCCGTCGCAGTTGACGTGGATGTGCTGCCCGGCTGTTCATGAAGATCTGATGGTGTTAGTATTTGGCTCTCTTCAACAACTTCTTCTGGAAGTGATTGGGGCGGCACTGTGTTGTTATTTGCCAAATCAGTTGCTGCTGATGTAGATGCTCATCTAAACCGCACTTTTGTACTAAGAATTTCTTCATAACATTGTTGAGCTTTCTTTCTTGTTCCTCATTCTTTAAGCGTTTTTTTTTTGTATTGACTTCCAGATAATTTTTTTCTTTTTTGTTCCATGCTGACGATTGCTGTCACTGCTTTAATAAATTTTTGTAAAAATTTTGTAAAATCTTTGTAATGTCATCATGTTTTTAACAGTTAAAAACATGATGACATTACAAAGTTAAAATTTAACTTGCAAAGACAGGCAAACACAAACGTTTAAAAACGTTTGAAAACAGTATTTTGAAACATAATAAGAAAATAGTCCACGCTAATATGCGTTTCAAAACGTTTTTATACATATTGAAAGGAATAGCAAAAGCGAATGCTAAATGAGGGAGAAATTTTTTTTTTATTTTTATAGAAAAATGTGGACAATGAAAAAACTTTTAAAGTGATAAAAACATTCACGAGTTTGGTAGTAATTAAAATTTAAATGAGTCCAGTTTATGATTTAGTACCTAATTATTATTGCAACCCTGAAATTGCATTTTGATTTCGCTACTTTGCCGCCCCTTAATGGTGCCGCCTGAGGCGGCCGCCTCTTTGTATCATAGCACCGCACGGCCCTGACAGGTAAAACAAACTGTTGGAAAATATTTTGATAAAACAAAGCTTGATACGTCTTTGACATTAGCACCTTGTTTAGTTAATAAATCTGAAAGGTTATCTAAGACTGCAAAATATCCACATGTAAAATCTTTAAGTGAAAGTGATGGTACTGTAGGACCACCTCTGGAAAGTATTTGTAGATATGGACAAATAATTATACTGCTTGTATCTGTAGCTAGCAAAGGTTTGCAATAATTACATTTGCTTCTTTTGATTAATTTTTTAGCAATGTAACCTGCTATTGTTGTTGCAACTTCTTCTGCTTCAGGTGAGAGAGTTGATTCAGATATCTCGTTTGAGTTTAAATCTAATATTGCCAGTAATTCATTATTAATTGGGTTATTTTGGTTGTTTTTTAGACCTTCATCCCAAAAATTTATATTCTCCTTAATTAAAGACCGACATGCTAAAATAATTTCAGAATGTTGAACTTCTAGTAAGCTAACTAGAAATCTTCCACCACTCATCTGTCGATATTGCGAAAATCTACGCTCTATTGGGTCACTTTGAAGCCGTGAAGTAAGTACATATAAATATCCTTCTTTAATAAGGTGATGACCTTATTGAGCATTGCTTGAGAACGCAGAGTTAAGCATTGCTTCAGAACGCAGAGTTGTGATGAGAGCCGATGATGTTTGTTGTGATAAGGTAAAATATGGAGATTTCTGCCAAAGTTCAATCCAATTAGCTAATTGTCGAAAAAAAGTTGTTTTATCATCATTAAGAATAATCGCATTACCAAGTTTATTTGGGCTAAATCGCTCTTTAGAATTTGAAATAGTCCACCATTTGTAAAAAATTGTAAGAAAACCAGAAATGTCTTTACGTTCTGGAAAATAACTCTTGAAACCTGCAATTGTTGTTTCATCAAAAATTGATAGTGCAAGAGAAACGTTTTGCTTTTTGTTACCAGGGTGAAGACTTTGATATGAAATTTTTGGAGCTTTTCGTAAATTGCCTTGAAGTTTCTCATCTTTAGAATGTAGATGATAAAAATCTCCCCAAGTAATATAACCAGCTGGACAATTATTAGAATCATCTTTTATATTGAATATAAAGGATGGAAAGACAAATTTTTTACAGTGTAATAAATTATTTCTGATATTTTTAACAAGATGAACACTATCATAAAATAAGTATATTTTAGTATCTGGACTATCAGGATGATTAATGAAGAAATTTGATTGATTACCAAATTTGGAACGAAGCAAACTAAATGCACTTACATTCGATTTATGATTATCGGTAACAACACCTCGAATTTTAAAACCAGATAGCGAAAGAGAACTAATAGAATCGGATATTTGATCTGAAAGCCATTTACCACTTATGTTAACTTCAGGTATCGCTTTAATAATGAAAGGAATTGATTTTTTTAAACTAACTATCATAAATGCAACAACTCCTTTGTACAAAGTACCTGTATCATTTGCACCCACATAAATACCACTACAATATTGTGCTTGTTTCTGAAGATAAAATTCATCTACAATTAATATTACATCTTTATGTATTGAACCTTTCTCACGAAATGTTTTAACAGCCTTTATTGCATCAACTCCACCTTGTTTTATTTTATTTAACAAAGAAATTGAAGGTAATGGAAATGATTCTAGTAAAATTTCATATGCTTGTTTAGATGTATATCTTAATAATAAAGCATATAATAAATTATATAATAAATCATATAATAAAGTATATAAAAAATCATATAATAAAGTATATAAAAAATCATATAATAAAGCATATAATAAAGCATATAATAAATCATATCAGCAGAATATTGTGGTTGACCCTTGGCTTTATAGTATGTTCGACTATTTATTTCATCAAAAAGTATATTTCTATTAGAAGAAGCGGTATTTTTTATGTACGCTGCAAGATTTTCTAACATACTCAAACTAGTTAATTTAGAATTACGACCTTTAGATAACCATGGAGGAAGTGAAACATTATTTCCTTTATATTGCAAAGCTACACATAAGCAATAATCAATTTTTATTGATTCAAAAATTGATGGAAAAAATGTTATAGGATCAAATATTAAATTATAATAAACTACACAATTGAGATGTTTTTTAAATTGGAAACCTTCTGGTGAATGTTTAATGCTTAGCATGGTCCATTCAGTAACTTTATCATTTTAAGAAAAAGAACTAAGTTCATCTTCTTGAAAAATACGACTTTTAGGTGCTCTTCTCGCAATAAGCGATGGTAATGTGGAAGGACGTTTTAAGCAATCACTGGAGAAAATTTCTGGAATAAGATCTAGATTCCAATTTAACTTGCATTTTTTACCACGGATGATAAACTTTTCATCAAAATGCTTTTCACACAAAACGGAGTTTGGTGAAGGCACCCAATCAGTACGATTAACAAAATGAACCCAATAATTCAGTAACTGTTGATTTTTTAACGGAAAATGAAAAGAAGCAATTTTTTTATCTTCTAAAGAACTGTTGTATCCAGTTTTACAACCATATGCAACACACTTGTTAACCATGATATGATTCAGCTTTTTTAGTATTTATTAACTTTCTAAAACAGTTATTATATATATATATATATATATATATATATATATATATATATATATATATATATATATATATATATATATATATATATATATATATATATATATATATATATATATATATATATATATATATATATATATATATATATATATATATATATATATATATATATATATTTATATAATTGCAAGTTCTACTTATTATGCAAGTTGCTTTTTATTTTGCATAATATGCAAGTTTAAAATTAATAGTTTTATCATTCAACTTGTTGACTTTTTTTGTGCGAAAATAGGCCTCTTAGAATCGGCCTCTAAAATGTAACATATACGGCCGTATAATATAGTAGGCCATGTATATATATATATATATATATATATATATATATATATATATATATATATATATATATATATATATATATATATATATATATATATATATATATATACATATATATATATATATATATATATATATATATATATATATATATATATATATATATATATATATATATATATATATATATATTGTGGTTTTTAAAGTTCTCCCAGAAGTCGCACCTTTTTCCTCGTTAATGTTGCTTATTGGGTTAGAGATGGCGTTGAATTTCAGACCTCTTGGTTCTGAGCCAGAACTCTAACAATTGCGCCACGGCTGCATAAAAAGTATATATGAAGTCGGGTAGCCCCGGACATTTAGTAGAAAAAAAAGATTGCACAAATATACTTACAGAAAACAAAGTATCAAAAGACTTTTTTAAAAGTATAAACATTTATCTATCGAATTAGAAACAAAAATATAATTATTGTGTACCTTAATAATATACAAAACATAAAAGAAAAAATGTTAGAAAAAGGGCATGTTTCAAAATTGGAGGGTAGCCCCGGACACATAGTTTAACCACGTTTTTACCTCTTTTTTACTCGTGTGACACAAATATATTATATAATTAGTTAGCATTGGACTGTTCTTAACACGTTTTTAAAAATTGCTTCTGATATATATAAATTGTCACTTGGAAATAAAAATATTGGCCTTTACTAATGAAAATAAACACTTTGAAAACACTTTTTTCAAATCTTTTTATTGGAATTAAATGAATAATTATCATCGATTTGTGTATTATATTAAGTGTATTATTATTTATATAAAAAAGTTGCTCATTTATAATATGTAAACGGATTAAGTTGTTTGGAACCACCCTTCAAACATTTGTCCGATACCACCTGATCATACCTCATTCACAAATACTAGTTTTAAAACCAGTGAATTAAAGTATTTAAAGAACTGTTTTTTTTTTAAATAAATTTTGTAAATAAAATGTATCTATAAAATCAATAAAAATCAATAAAATCAATAAAAAGTTATTAGTTTACATAAAAATTAGATATCTTAATATGTGAATCAAATATGTTGATATGTTGTTCTTCTGATGGTGGAAAACAATATCTTGCACTCCCAGCCAATTGCTTTGGGATAATATGATAGATATTTTTTAATATGATAGTTAGTCTCTTTAGTTTAGCTGTACATCAAGTAACTGGAGTTACCTGCCGTCCGGGACCCAGCTTTTCCCTAAGACATGGCCCAACTATAAATGGGTAAAGTTAATGAGCTTTTAAAGAATTTTAAAATTCATTGATAGATTTTAAAGCTTAATAAAATATCCCATTTTCATTTTACTTTTACAATCTTAAGATATAATTAACAACACTAATGATACATATTTGAATGCATGTATGTTTTAACTTAGAAACGTAGAATAATAGAACATTTTCTACAGTAACACACGTTGTAATTAAAAAGCAAAACTTTTTTATGTAACTTTTTTATACAAAAACGTAAGATGATGCTTAAATTAGAATTTAAAAAAATGTATTTTATCTTTAATTTTTAAAACAGTATTGTAAATGTCTCTTCTCACATCTCGATAACTTTTATAGCTAATTCCAAGTTCAATTGTTTCTAGCTTGTAATTAAGCAAGCAATTACACACACATAATTAAAAGTTATTGATGACTATTATTTAAATGACGATGTTTGTTTCACATAAGAGTTTAATTCGTAAATTGTTTTTTGTTGTATGCGATTGGTTAATCGAGCAAAACTTATTTTGAAGAGTTGAATAACCTTTTTTCTGCAAATGTAAACAATAAATAACATAATTCCTTTTGATGATCGACTACAGTTGTAAAGAACGAAAAACACATAGTTGAATTCAGTTTCCCATTTAGTTAAATACGGCTTTGTGATTTGAATAAAACCCAAAGCATCAGTTACACCAAGTATTAATGTTAGTTTCATAGCAACTAAAGGTAAATTGACACGTGACATTTTTCCATCACCTAATGTCTTTTTGGCACTTTTTTCAAGTTTTTCTATTTTATAAATTGTGATGCACAAACAAAGTATCGAAGAAAGTGTAAACACGGACAGTGGAAGAATGTATGAAAAAAGCTTTGCGTAAAATCCATCAATCCAGCAATTGCCATCATTCCCATAGCCGATGTATGTTGTACCAGTGTACTCAAGTGATAAATTTATTAAAACAATTATAGTTGGAATTAATAGAGAAACAAATATATTGATTTTAAAAACCTTCCATTGGTTCAAAGACTTTGAAGCTACGCTAGAAAATGTAGTAGCCAATTCTACAGCCATGCATAGAACCAAGCTATAACCTGCCAAAAAACTCCAGTGTAAAATTACAGAAGCAATTTTACAAAACATATTCTTTTTACTGAAATATTCAGAAAGTAACAAAGTGCAATCAGAAAGTAATAAATAAACGCATAAAGTTATTGAATTAAAGTTTGAAATTATTCTTAATTCCTTAAAATAAGTGTACGTTGCAAATACGAAAAGATAGCACGCAATACTAACAAACGTTAAAAATGGGAACATAAGATTTACAAATGCTTTTAAAGTACTTTGTTTTTTAAGCGCAAAGAATGTCGATTCGCACACTCCAACACCTTTAGCAAAAGGTATAAATTGGTCGAAACTAAATTTGTATTCGGTGTTTAAATAGCTATAAATTAAAGTTTGATTAACTATAACATAGTTATCTATCAGAATTCGAAGTGCGCAATCAGATTGTAAATGAAAAAGGTTACACGTACTCATCATTTTTACAGTTCCCAGATAATTTACTTCTATCCACATAACAAAATCACGATTTCTTATGGTTTTATTTACAGTTACATAATCGCATAAGCTGGAAAAGTTGGCGTTGACGTCGAGAACAAACACCTGAGGTTCTGCACATATTTTGTTCTTTGTAAAACTTCTAGAAACATCGAATTTATACAACTCAGTCATTACCTGATCGTAAATTGATGTAATAAAAAGAGAATCCGAGTTTAGAAAACTAAAATTTTTTTTAGTGAGTCCATTTAAAAACGTTAAGTTTAGTGTTGTGAGCCATTTGAGTAAAGTTTTGTTTGTTAAATTCTGATACTGTATTTGAGCTCCAGATATCTCACGGAAATTATATTTAATGGTTTTTGTGTCTATAAAACCATTAAAAAGCCAAAAAAAACCTGCTTTTGGGTTCAGCAGACAGTTTTGAAAATTTGCGTTTTCTGTATCATATCTTTGTAAGTAATTTTTATTTTTTACACATCCAGAACCGGCTGCCGAGAATCCATAGTTGCAAATAATTGGCTCGCATTTACTGGTCGAGGGATTATATATAAATTTATTTTCACAGCTTTGGATTTCGTTTATCTTTAAAGTGTCACTAAATTTCATTGCCTTTGGTACAATAAATGAGTTTGTACTATTTGTAAAATTATAATCGTTTTGCGAGTTATTTATATTTTTTATCGGTGTTTTCTTAATTTTAATTTCGTTGTTACATTTATAGCAATCGTAGTTTCTGTAGTTCCTATATAATCCGTAGTACGCATGGCATAAATCGTAGTATTTATTACTTTTCGGACACGTTCTGTCATTCAAATAGCTATGAGAAGAGCAATTGATAACATGTGCATTCTTTCTATATAACGATACATTGCAATTTTTGTAGTTTTTAAGAATCTCTTGCACTCCATCAGTTTCATATGTTTGAAAAATGGTTACATTTTCTTGTGCACTTTTAATTTCGTTCCGGCATTCAAATAAAAACTTAACGGGGTAAGGTACGACAAAGTTACAAAAAGCGCAAGCAGCATTTCTATATATTGTGTTATCAGATCCTATAACGGGGACGTTTCCAAGATTCGATGCGGTGTTGTTCTTTATGCACTTGTTAATATGTATCGTTTTAGCAGAATTATTGCAAGAATGTACCATTAAAACTTCCTCAATTTTGTTTGTAAACTTCACGGCAGGCTCTAAAACTTTCTCGCATACCATATCTTTAAAAGATTTTGTTTTATTTACAAACATAGCTAGGTAGGCATTCAACGGTATAGGATTAGTATTATTCCACAACTTATCAATGCAGCAAGTTCTTGACTCAAAGCAATTTTCATTACAGTTGCAGAGTTTGAAAGATAAGCTTTGCTTCTGGCAAAGAAATTGATCAATGTTGTCAATGTTGCTGATATTCATGTATTGGCTTAACGGAAAAAAATGCTGTTTTTGTGCAAAAAAAGTATTCCACATAACTTGAAACACACAAAATAAGCCTAACATGGTTTTATATTAAACATGAAACTATGAAATTACTTTAACGTTTTATCTGGACATTAAATACATTTAGTTTCAATTTTAAAAATTTTAAAATAATTTGAAATAGATACGTAATCTTTTCTCTCGTTTTCTCTACATGAGAAAAATCCAACAAAAGAATACCGCTGTTACGTTGTGAATAATTTTTCTAACAATTATAATTTTAATAATTAGATAAGAGATACAATTATTAGGCTTTTAATATGAAACTTTTGTGTTTAGATAGTTTGTATAAAATAGAAAATAAATGTTTTATAAACATTTTGAACTTTTATTGTTGAAAAAAGTATAAAAAATGTATGAATATATACAAATATTAAAATATAAGATGGAAAGATTTCTCGAATGTATAATATAAATGGAGTGTCTATTCGCAGGTTTTTCATGTGCGAATAAACTATATTTAATTATTGTCTATTCGCACGTTTAACAAAAGAAAGGTAAAGATCATCGAATTTAAAGGGAATTTTAAAAAATTTTATTTATTGTTACTAGTTTTTAACTTTAAAATAAAATTAGCGCAGTGGAGTACTAACGCAGTACTTACGTTGACTGACTTTTGAAGGATATGCGCACCGTAGTGTATATACATATTGACTACTTTTTGACTGCCTATCTAATAATAAGTATAAATACAACAACGAGGGTTTTGGCAAGGGAGGGTTGGGCAGGCAATCTTTTAATTAAAAAAAAAAGAATTATTTCTTAATGTTTATTTTATCTATTGGCACGTTTTTGTTTGTTTTTTGAATAAAAATTTAATTATGTTTAAGTAATTTTATTTATTTTTATTGTAATTGATTAAAAAAATTAAATTGCTTTCAAAATATATGACTTAAGTTATAAACATTTTTTGTTTGTGAGAGATTTCGTATTAAAAATCTAACTTGAAATTTTTTTCTTAAACGTGCGAATAGACTATAATAAGAAATAGTCTATTCACACGTGCGTGCGAATAGACTCACCCTAATATAAAAGCATGATATGTACGGGTATATGTATAGGTAATACCGATTTTTGCATTTAATCTGGCGGTTTTTTGCATTTAATCTGGCGGTTTTTCTTTATCATAACAAATAGTTTTGCTTTTATTGCTTCATTTAAATTAATTTCCTTATATACAATTTAAGTTTTCTCTTTAATTTTTTAAAACCCTAAAATGAATAGCGCACAAAGACAATGCTCAGAAATTATTGTTGAAGTATGTAATTTGATCATATCAATGATATGATCAAATTACTTCAAAAAATTGATATTTATCAACAGGTAATATCAATCCTGGTGTTAGAGGTGGTTTTTGACAGTCAGGTTGTACTGAGGAAATAAGAAATAAGTTACATGAGTTAATTGGAGATAGCAGAAACTATAATCTACAGGAGATAAAGGTAGAATTGGGAAACGATGTCAATGTCTCTTCATTATGGCGATGGTTAAAAAAATTGAATTATACATACAAAATTTAAAGCCCCATCAGTGAAAGACACAATACTGCAAAGGTAAAAAGAAGAAAGATAAACTTATGTTTCATGGTATTTAAACTTGACATTGGAACGTTATAAAAATATCATTTGATATTTTTGTAACGTTCAATCTTCATATGATAAGAAACCACGGATACAGTCTCCGAGGAACGACCCAAAATCAACGCGTATCGTCATCAAGAAGCCGTAACATAACCATGATTTAAGAATTAAAAATTTTTAAACATAGTCCACAGTGAAGCAATAATTGGCGTAGGAGTGACAGCAGATATCTTTAAAAGATTCTTAAATACACTTAAAAGTATTTTGGGGGAGGAAGAAGAGTTTACCTTAGTGATGGACAACGTTAACTTTCATCATTCATTGTCAAATTTTTATGATAGTTTATGATCCCTATGAAATTCGTTTTTTACCCTAATACTCACCTTTTGTGAAGAGACATTCGAAAACTAAGAATGCTACAAAAGAAAAAATAGCTCCAATTGGAAATAACGATTTATTAGAACGAATGAGGAACGGTTGTGAGCTCATTACTGAACATGATCTTTTAAACTTTGTGAGACACTGCGAATCTTTTCTTACGTAATGATATGACATTAATAGAAAATAAAGTCGTGATTTTTAAAAGTTTGTTTTTTCGAACTTTTTTTTATCAATAAAGGCTCAAAAAAAAAAAATGATATGTAAAAAAATATATCAAAAAAAGGTTTGATAAGTGATTTTTTACTAATATATATATATATATATATATATATATATATATATATATATATATATATATATATATATATATATATATATATATATATGTATATATATATATATATATATATATATATATATATATATATATATATATATATATATATATATATATATATATATATATATATATATATATATATATATATATATATATATATAAATTAGTACAAAAAGCACTTATCAAACCTTTTTTTGATATTTTTATTTACATATAATTTTTTTTTAATAAGCCTTTATTGATAAAAAAAAGTTCGAAAAAACAAACTTTTTAAAATCATGACTTTACCCCAGTAAAAATATCCCAGTATCTGTACTCCAGTGGTCAATTATCGTAACTGTAAAATCTCTGATTTTCAGATTTTTATCTTAAGTGAAACCGTCAAAGATATTATTCAGACCCACTGAAATGTATGAAGAACTTCAAATATCAATTTTAAAAATAAAAAAAGCTGTTTCTTAACAGAAAAAGAAGTGTAGTAACTTCATTTGGCTCTCCTGTAAAATTTGTCAAATGTGAGTTACGATAGTTGAGGTACAGTTATATATATATATATATATATATATATATATATATATATATATATATATATACATATATATATATATATATATATATATATATATATATATATATATTAGGGTGTCCCAAAACGACATGAATTTTTTTAGTTTTTAACTATTTCTAGATTTTCAATTAGTTTCATATGTATTTTTATCTACTAAAAGCAAAAAAAAAAAAAAAAAAGCAAAAAATTTTCATATTTGACCCCCCCCCCCGCCGCTCTTATTTGTGTGTTTTTTTTCTAAAAAAATAACACAAAGGACTAAAATTATTTTTGATAATAAACTATGTTTGCATTGTTTATAATATTCTTGTGTAATTTTGTTTGATAAAATTTAATCAATAGTTATTTTCAAAAAAATTCATATTCGACCCCCCCTTCCCTTATAACCCCTTTAATGTGTTTTTGCCCAAACACAATTCTTAATATACTCCTTTTATATATTTATTATAATATATATATAATATATATATATATATATATATATATATATATATATATATATATATATATATATATATATATATATATATATATATATATAATATATATATCCAATATAATTAACTATTATAATTTCAAATAGTTTTGTAATAAATAAAAATGAAAATTTATTAAAAATAAATTTTCACCTGGTTTATGACCCCCCCCCCCCCCTCTCTATAAGTTAACAATATTAAACAAAGAAGCAAAGAAATGATTGGTATAAGTTAACAATATTAAAGCACAATGGGAATAAGTACTAAGAAATTAAAAATCTCATTGTTTTAAAATTATAACAACAAAATAACAATATTTTTAAGGTATAATAAAAGAGATTGCTTAAAGCATATTTTCAAAAATTAAGTTTTTGAATTGCTTGTTTATTTATGTGAGAAAGAACTTTTCGGTGGTGTTTTACTGCACGGAAAAAGAAGTTCTTTCTGCTCATCATCTTTTGTAATAGATGTTGCATAGTCTTGAACAAGTTTAACAGCTCGTTCTGCTGTATCGTTTACAGATTTCAGTGATTTGATATGCTCAAACATGTGATTAAAATTTGTGTTAGTTTTCTAAAACTTTGGGGATTTTACCAACCAACCGCCTTCCTCATTTGAATATCCGAATAAATTTAGAATGTTACTTTGGTTCAATTAAATCAGTCCAAGTACTCTGCTTTAGAAGAGGAAATTGTGGAAAATCGTGTTCACAGTTTTTTTAAATATTTTTCAGAATTGTTTTAGCAATTTTAGTTTTATCTCGATCAGATACCTAATCAGAAAATAATAAAAGAAGGGACATTGCTTCAGTTCAATACCAAAGATGCCGATTAAATGTTTCCAGGGCAGCAACAGCAACATCATTGTCAATTTTTTTATAAATAAGCATTTCTTTGTAGAATTCTAAGTCATTAAATGGGGCATCGACTGTGCTTGTGCACGCAAGCCATATTTTCACATAAAATAGTAAAGTAAATTTACAAAATCGTGACAATTTCTCTATAAAACTTTCTTCATATTCTGCCAGGTCAGCAAAAACAAACATCTTTGATGTGTACAAGATTGTACACATTCATCTAGCATGATGGAAGGCTCCAGGTTTGTGCCTCTGTATATTTATTTGTTTTGGATTAAGTAATTGCAAAGCAAGTTGACAACATTCTTGAGTGGAACGTTTGGCTATTGTTGTAACAGGAAAACCAAGTGCACTTAAAGAGAAATTGTTGTGTGTATCCAGGATTATCTCTTAACATTTTTTGAGATTTCCGGTTAAGTAAACCACACAAAATTATTACTTCTGCTTGTTTGGTCTTTAATACTGGTTCTTCGATTTTTAATTTTCTAAAAGTAGTATCTGAAGTTAATGAAAGCTTAGGCCATACCTCATTTTTAAAGTGTCTTAATGGCTCATAATTTGGTTATCTACATTCTTCAAAAACTTTTAAGTAAACAGAAGACAAAACTCTTTCAAAAATATGGTGTCGGCAGGCGCACCAAACTAACTTTTTGTTAAAGTATTCTTCAATTAACTTTGCAGAACCATTTATCCAACCTGAATTTGATGAGATTGATGGAGTTGTATCAAAAATCATTGCCACAAGTGTTTTTTCTAGTTTCCATGCCTTTACAGCATCTATGGTAGCTGTTGCCTGACTTTGCCCAGTTGTATCAGGAATCCTGGATACACACAACAATTTCTCTTTAAGTGCACTTGGTTTTCCTGTTACAACAATAGCCAAACGTTCCACTTTATTATCGACCTCAGATACTAGCTTTGAATCCCAGTGAATGGAAGAGTACATGGGTGAAATGAATGTTTTCTTAAGATCGTCTGAAACTTGCTGTCGAATTTTATTACCTGATCTGTGCGCTATGCTTTTTGAGACAGATATTTTATCTAAATTGTGACCTAATGCTTCAGCTACAGCTAAAATGATTCCAGATCTTTCTCTGTTGGATAGATTTAACCTATTAGCCATTAAGGAAACTTCAGGGTTTTCTAATATCTTGATTTTTTTTTCTGTCTTGCAATAGTATTTTCTTTATTTTTATTATAAGTTTTGTCTTCATTATCAAATGATGGCAACATATTGAAGCTTTTTTCTTCTATGTTTTTTTTTTTTGACTTGATTTTATGTTTCTATTTTTTCTCCTTTCTTTTCAATTTCAAAGCATAACTCTTATCTAACGGGCCCAATTCAATTTCATAACATAACTCTTATCTAACGGGCCCAAAAATTGCTTTTTTAAGCTGATCTGAGAGAAAGTCTATATCTGATATCTGGCTATTGATACTACGCGAGGTATCTTTTCTTATCAAATTTTCTGCATTTGATGCTGCAATATCTAACAACAATGATAGTTTATTAGTTAAACTAAGAAGTTGAGTTGCATAACATTTTTTCTTTGAATAATGTATGTAACATTAATATTCATCATAAAAAATTTTCTCATCTCAAGCATTGCGAATAACATTATTTAATAATTTTTGAGAATCATTGAATTGAAACAAATTATATTTACTAATACTAGCTATGATATGATAAATATGATACATAGTTTAGAATTATAATAATGATCAATATTGATACAAAACATATTTAATTGCAATAATACATTTATATATTTAGCCTAAAATCAAATAATTTTAAAAAAGTGGGCGGCAGATGGGGTAAAAACTTTAAAAGAAGGACGGGGGCGCAAAAGAAGGGCGGGGGCGCAAACTTCAAAATTTTTAAAAAATCTTCTTATTTTCACTTTTAACAGACAAAACTACATACAAAACTAAAGAAAAATTTTTTTTTTGGGACACCCAATGCATATTTCAGCAGACAGTGAACTGAACAGCAGACAGTGAACTGTAAAGCAGACAGTCAATTGTACAGCAGTCAGTGAATTGACAACTCTAGCTAATCTAAGAATCAAAAAAAAACCGTACTCAAAGTGAACGTTTACATTGGACATGACGTCCACTCATCAAACTTTGAACTGAATTGCAATTTTTGCAACCAAAGATGAACAAATTTTGATTTGAAAGTCTTTCTGATTGTGTTTGAGTATTTGACAACCATATTTCAAATTTTTCGCGCCGAATTCGGAACAACAAATTTGTGAGGTTCTATTGATGTTCTCAGTTCAGCTGATGTGAAAAATAGTCTAGAAAAAAACCAACAAATGACGTCATGTTAATTCTAGACAAACCAACGAATGTCGTCATGTTAATTCTGGACAAAATTAGTAATTAGCGGTTTGGATTTTTTGATCAACGCCAACAAATCCAATGAAAAAAAAAAACTGTTGTTTTATGGTTCTCTTAAATCTGTATTAAATCTACTTAGTTTCTTAAATCTGTATTGAGTCTACCACATTGCGATTTTGTCTTTCTGCCACATTCTTTACACTTTGCAAGTTGGTTTAATCACGCAAAAAAAAGTTAAGCGGAGTTTTTTAATTTCAGACTTTTATCTTTTTTAAACATTAGTTAAATAAAAGATAGTTAAGAATTAAAAATTAAAATGTAAATTTAGATAGAAATAATTGTAATTGTAATTTTTTTTTTTAACAAAGAAGTTGAGTAGACTAACACATTGTATAATACTTGTTTTGAATTTTTTTTATTGAAATAGTCATAATACTTAGTGTTTACAATATTAAAATTAAGTAAAAAATTGTCATCTTTCTAAAAAATAAGATATTAAAATATAGGGATATTAAATTTTTACTTTTCTTTGCAGCCACATTGCGTATAAAACAAAAACATTTATCAGTTCAATTGCGTATAAAATTCGCAAAACCAAAACATATTAACTCTATGTCCTTTAAACCAGGACCAATTATTGTCGAACTACCAGATGTTTTCTAAAAGATATACACCACTAACAGAAGCAAAAAAATTTAAAAAATCAGATAATTATAAAAATGTTCTTACAAGCTTAGATTTTACTGAGGCTGAAAGATATTTAAACTATTAAATTAAATTATTAATTAAATTATTAGTTATGGATGAAGCGCAATAAATTTAATAGTGATATCAATATAAAAACATCGCCCTTTAGGCATAAGAAGCAGCGGAAACGGCAAACTCAAAAATATACAAAACAATACATAAGCATTACTGCCCTTCTTCTACTCTTTTACCAACAAACTTAAAATACAAGATATTGTAAAGATCGCCAAGACGGATGTTGAGGTGACGGTGTAGCTATCTACATTACTGACGTATTTAACTCTCATGAAGTTAATCAATTGCATACAAATCATCTCGAACAAGTATGAGTATCTATAAAAGTTAACGATAGACAATAAACTTATTGAATGTATATATAGACCAAACGATGCTAGTTTAATAAATATGTCGCTGAATTCTTCAAATTACTTCATAGCTTAATTAAGAAACCTTGCGGCCGTGGCGCAGTGGTTTATAACACTTGCTTTATAAGCAGGATATCCAGGTTCGAAACGAGCTCTGGACATATTTTTGTGTCACGGTAAAGAAGGAGGAGTGAACTTCCTGGTTAAATGCACTTCCGCGGTGCTCTGTGACAAGACCGTTAGGTCTTCTTGGGGCACCTAAATAATAAAAAAAAACTTTACGATGACTGTTTGGTTGTCGGTGATTTTAACCTCACGAATATAAAGTGGTTTAATGATGGTACTAAATCTATTTAACCAAACCATCCTACCAAGTATGGTTTCTGGAACATTTACTAAAATAGCCTTTTTATACAACATATCACATTTCCTAATTTCCAGACTGACAATAGTTCCTCAAATAATATGTTGGACTTGTTATTTACCTACAACAGTAATTCTATTTTAAACTTTGTCTCCGAATACTATACTAGGTAAAAATACGAAGGGTCATTTTAGTATCATTTGAAGATTCTTAGTTTTAGAACCGTTTTCCAAAAGTAAATCTTAATCGTTTAGTTTACAAAAAAGGTGATTACGTTTCAATATCAAATTTTATTGCATCAATCGACTGGGATTTTTTATTTTTACATAAAACTGCGGATTAAATGTTGAATATACTAATTTTAAACAATCGCACTGTTTGCGAATACCTTATTCCCAAGATTAATAAAAAAAAAAAAAACAAAAAAAAAGTATCCTTTGTGTTACTCCACGTATAAAAAACCTGATCCGAACAAAAAAATCTGCTTTGTATATTAACTGCTCTACTAAATGCTTTCATTTAATGAGCTTAAAATAAATTTAAATTGTCTTAATCGTTTAGTAAAAGCTGAAATATTTAAAGCAAAAAAAGCACATGAAAAAAACAAAATAACGAAATCCTAGAACAACACAAAACTTGCCTACAAATATATTAACAAACAAACAAAAGTTAAAGACATAATTCGTTCTCTTAAAAATACTTCAGGCAGAATTATTAAAGCTCTTCCTGATATAGCTAATCTTCTGAACTGTCAATTTAAATCTATGTTTACACTTAAAAACTCTGAATATTTTCCATCGCTAAATTAAATTGATATTAAATCTGAATGCATTTATAAAGAAAACTTAGATTTCTCTATTTCAGACATTATTCAGGAATATACCAATCTAAACCCTTGTAAACCTTTTGGATCTGACTGCTAAAGATATGTGCCAAAAGCTTTGCAATTTTATTAACAAAAATTTTTCATGAACTCTTTAATTCTGGAATAGTATCCACTTTGTGGAAATTTTCGAATATTACTCTGGTCTATAAAAAAAAGATAAATTACTTGCAGAAAACTATAGACCTATTTGACTAATTTCTGTTGCCTGGAAAAACTTGTAGAGAAAAAATTTAAAAGCACATTTAACGATAAAAATCTCTGTAAATCAACATGGTTTCCTTTATCATAAATCATGCATAATTAATCTAATAGAGACTTTTGATATAGTTTCGTTTTCCATAGCATCTCAAAAGTTTATTGATGTAATCTATCTTGATTTCGCCAAAGCATTTGATTCTGTACACCACAATAAACTTATGTTAAAATATAGATCTTTTTAAAGATCTTAATTTTAACATAAGTTTATTGTTAAAAAGTTATTATTATTATTGTTATTGTCGTTATTATTATTATTGTTATTTTTAAAAAGTATTTAATTTATTGTAGGAGTTTGCCGTTTATCCTAAATTCGGAATAAACGGCAAACTCCTATAATAAATTAAATACTTTTTAATAGGCAGAAAGCAACTCGTTACAATTAAAAATACCAGCTCTGTATGGGTTGATGTTCTCAGTGGTGTTCCTCAAGGTTCTGCTCTCGGTCCGCTCCTCTTTCTCTACACAAATGATTTTGCAAAACTCATCGAAACCTTTAAGATATTGGCCGATGATACTAAGCTTTTTTCTAAAACCTTATCGCAGTTTAATCTTGTTGATCTGCAGGATCGTCAACGTTTGATATACAAGTGGTCAAACACTCGGTTACTCGGTAAATTAGACATCTCAAAATGCTGTGTTATTTGTTACGGTCAAAACAAACCTTATTCTAATTTTTTTCTCTAAAATAACGAAGAAATAAATCAATGCTGAAGAAGCTCAATCAAAGAGCGTAAATTTGGAGAGACATTTTTACATCTAGCCTCAAGTGGAGCACACATATTCAAACAGTTATCTCTAAACTCACAAATTTTTTGTTCTTTTTTACAATGTTTAAGATATAATAGAAAAATTACAAGTGAAGATATTGTAAAAGTAAATAAATAAAGAACATGTATACCCAAAGAAGACCATTAGGTATTGTCACAGAGAACAACTGATGAAAAACTTGAAACTTAAAATTTATACTAAGTATAAAAGTCGTTATTCAAATAAATTAAATTGTTAAGATTAAAAAATACTTTAAAAACTAGAAAATATAAATAAACAAAAAATATTTGATTTAATAAATAAAAAGAAAGCGGACACTCGCAGAAGACTATCAAGTCTTCATCGAGAGCCATTTGTAAATTTAAAAATCTCATATGAATTAAATGCACACATACATGGTCAAGTGTATAAAGCACAAGAAAAATTTAACTGCATTTTTTAGTATATATTCAGTTGCATCACTTCATAAAAAATAAAAAAATAAGTTATTCAATGTTTAAAAATACAAAAATATATCATCAACGTAGTCATGGTATAGTTAATGATATATATATATATATATATATATATATATATATATATATATATATATATATATATATATATATATATATATATATATAAAATAGAAAATGTATTATTATGGTATAATAATAATAATACAAACACTCTTGTGCGTTTAAAAGTGCTCAATACTATTAAATAATAGAGCAATATTTATTTATATTAAATGAATAAAAACAACTTTTGATGGAACTCTGAGTTTCATGCCTTTCGGCAATCATCAGCCATTGTGTATTTCGTCACTTAAAAACCGATTAAAAATTACAAATTAAAATTACGGTGGAACGAGTTCTGACCACTGATCTCTATAATAATATTATAGAGATCAGTGGTTCTGACGTTACCAAACATAAAAAAACAAAACAAAACAAAAATACGTCAAAGGTTTTAGTCCCCGGTATCAAATAAGGATAGTAAAAACTTTTTTGAATGCCGGCACTTTGATATTATTTCATATCTTTTATTAAGTAAGTTTTCTCCTTTATATGATAATATGTGAAACTTCTCGCGGAGACAAAGATTACAAACTTTTGATGCTTGATTGTAGGGCTTATATTGTGCTATTATCTTCCATGTAATCAAAGGATTTATATGTTTCGATTTTAGCTCCCATATTTCTTTGGAAAGTTCAGTGTCATTTATATATTTGGGTGCATTGAAAGATTTAAGATGGTTGGCATATCTTAACTTAAATGGGGTCTCACTTATACCGAAATAAACTTTATCTTTGCATTGAGGGTTACCAGAACGTTGAGAGAGCTGAAACAACATAAAAATACCAACTAGTTCACAAACTTCTGCTCCATCAAATGCTCTCATTGTGACATCAAATAATCCGCCTCTTTTCTTTATCCAAGCTTCGTCGTTATTAAAAATTAAAGATTTTCTTGCATGATATATTATTTTTTTATCGTCATTTTTTATAATAATTTAATAATAATTATAATAATACATTACGATAAACATAATTTTGGCTTGTATCGTGACGACGGGCTTGCTATTTTTGAAAACAAAAGCGGCCAGCAAATGGAAAAAATCAAAAAGCATTTTACACATATTTTTAAAAGTAACAAACTACTTATCTCCTTCCAATGTAATATTAAAATTGTCAATTTTCTTGATGTAACATTGAACATGATTGACATGTCTTATCAACCGTATTGTAAACCTAATAACCAACTTATGTATGTTCATTCAGAGTCAAACCATCCATATAATAAAAGAAATCCCTCGCACTATTGAATTAATATTATCGAATATGGCAGTAAATGAAACTGTGTTCAATAATTCAATTATCCCGTATGAAGAGGCTTTACGTAAATCAGGATACAATTCAAAACTCACCTACCAACCGCAAATAAACAAAAATCAAAAAAGACATCGCAAACGTAAAATTATATGGTACAACCCCCCGTTTAGCAAAAATGTTGAAACTAAAATTGGAAATCGCTTTTTAGCTTTAATTGACCAACACTTTCCAGTAGGACACAGGCTTCATAAAATTTTTAATCGAAACTATATTAAAGTTAGCTATAGTTGTATGCCTAATTTCAAGTCTTTAATAAATACACATAATAACAAAATTTTACATAGCGATAAAAATAAAACATCAAAAAAATGTAACTGCATAGACAAAAATATTTGTCCGTTAAATAACCAATGCCTTCTTAGCAATATCGTATACCAAGCCACTGTAAGTTCTGGTGATCCTCAATGCAAAGATAAAGTTTATTTCGGTATAAGTGAGACCCCATTTAAGTTAAGATATGCCAACCATCTTAAATCTTTCAATGCACCCAAATATATAAATGACACTGAACTTTCCAAAGAAATATGGGAGCTAAAATCGAAACATATAAATCCTGTGATTACATGGAAGATAATAGCACAATGTAAGCCCTACAATCAAGCATCAAAAGTTTGTAATCTTTGTCTCCGCGAGAAGTTTCACATATTATCATATAAAGGAGAAAACTTACTTAATAAAAGATATGAAATAATATCAAAGTGCCGGCATTCAAAAAAGTTTTTACTATCCTTATTTGATACCGGGGACTAAAACCTTTGACGTATTTTTGTTTTGTTTTGTTTTTTTATGTTTGGTAACGTCAGAACCACTGATCTCTATAATATTATTATAGAGATCAGTGGTCAGAACTCGTTCCACCGTAATTTTAATTTGTAATTTTTAATCGGTTTTTAAGTGACGAAATACACAATGGCTGATGATTGCCGAAAGGCATGAAACTCAGAGTTCCATCAAAAGTTGTTTTTATTCATTTAATATAAATAAATAAATATATATATATATATATATATATATATATATATATATATATATATATATATATATATATATATATATATATATATATATATATATATATATATATATATATATATATATATATATATATATATATATATATATATATATATATATATATATATATATATATATATATATATATATATATATATATATATATATATATATATATATATATATATATATATATATATATATATATATATACATAGGCGCCCGCAGAAAATTTTCTAAGGATGGGGCAAAACATTTTTTGTTATTGCTTTTTTTCCTGTTATCTATTATGTAAAATTCAAGATATGTAAGATATAAAATAAAGAGAAGAAAAAAATTATATGTCCGTGGAAAAAAGAAGACAATTTAAACTTGTCAGCACCGTTTTGAAAATGTAGTGTGTAAACTACGAAACATGCTAAGATTGAAAAATATCGTGTTTTTCATACAAATAAGCAATTATTTCGGAAAAAACTTAATTAGGTTTTTTCCGAAACTGTAACGAAGTATCACTAAAAGATATTTTTTACAGAAAAACTTAGTAACAAACTTTATGGCATAAAGAACGTTACAAACAAGAAATTTTTTTTCTGTATTTAGAAAATACAGGGAGGGGGGCAAGTGCCCCTTCTTGCCCCCTTTGCGAGTGCCCATGTATATATATATATATATATATATATATATATATATATATATATATATATATATATATATATATATATATATATATATATATATATATATAAAGGACTACAATATGACAGGACGCGCAAACTCGATTTTCTGACTTCGCTATCGAAGGTTATTAAATACTTCTTACTAAACGCTTATAAAATTAAATTCAACCAAAAAATGTTTTGTAAAACTAATATTAATAAAATAATTTTACAGTGAATATAAGTTAGTATTATTAAAAACTTAATGACAAAGTAATAATTAATAAAAACTATAAAACCTTTTTAAAAAGAATAAAAAGTTAGTATACTTTTATTTGTTAATTTGCTTTAAATTTTATATATATATAAAACTCTATAAGTAAATTAACAACAAACACAAGTTAATAAAGTTTATATATAAATATTACTCGGCAAGGCGTTCTTTTTTAATTGATGTCTTATAAAGACATGCTATTTTTTGCTTGGTCTTTTTCCAAATTATGAAATTCCATGCAAAAGAACATTAGCCAAACGCCTATAAAGATTTTTTGATGATAAAACAAAATCATATTATGTATCCATTATAGACAGAATATTTATAAGTCTTTTCCTACAACATGCTCTGCGTTTAGTTTTTTTCACAAAGTATAACCCAATTCTAACAAGCTGATAAATACATTCACGAGGAACAGTCAAAAATCGGGAACAGTCAAATATTCTCGTGAAACCTCTTCACGAGAATAATTGAAAGTTAATAATACTTGATGATGAACCTATACTAACAAATGAAGCTAAAGACTTTGTCAGGTTCATCCTCAGCATAAACTAGTTCACCCTCACATTTTTTCTCCATCCATTCTGCCACATTAGCAGCAGAGCTCTCTTCAGTTTCTGAAAGTCTCATATCATAAATGCAAATTTCAATTGAAGTCGCATCTTCGAAACTGATTGGACTTTCACATGTGTGATCTTTTTTATTGGGTTGTACTACTTCCACTAATTCTAGAAACGCTGCAGCAAATCGATTTAAACGCTTTGCTTTAAAAGCAGAAAAAACATCCCAAGCTGCCATAAAAGCATTTGCCCCTGTTGATTGTCTGTAAACAGAAAATTCTCCATCAAATCTGTCACTTTGTAACTCACGAAGTAAGACGTAATCAAAACCGACTGAAAACAAATGCTTGCAGACAGCTATCAATCATTCAGTGGTTTGCACAAGGGCTTTTTTAGTATCATGGGTAACACATTGAATTCGTTTGGATCCATGCCCTGATTTCATAGATTTAAATAGTTCTAAAAATATTTGGAGATTATTCGAGTTTTTATCTTGCACAGATCGGTTGTGGTCTCTTAGTCTAATATTTTGCCCTTTTGCAGAAACATTAACAATATTCCACCAATCTAAAACCTGCTGAATAAATAAGGATGTTTTATTAGCTCCTTTTAGTTTCAATGCAGCTACTACTTTCTCATTAAATATATTTAAAACATGTTGCACAATCTGTAGCTGAAGTCTAGAAGGATAAACAGCAGGGATATATGAACTGATTTCAAAATATTATCTTTTTCATAATTGTTATAGGTTTTAGACATCAGAAGAAGAACAAATGGTTTTATTGTCAACAGATAACTTTTGACACTTTTTAGAAATCCAGTTGTTACACAAACATTTAAGAATATGAACTTTATCAAACAAAAGAAATCAAAATCTTTACGTGGAGGAAGCACGTTAATCCATTTATGTTTCTCAACTTCATCTTTAGGTAATTCAATAACACAACACTTATTAAGTTCATTATAATTTCCTTTACAATTCACAATTCCACATTTGTTTGGCATTATGAAAGAGATTTTCAAAAAATATTACTGTTGCGTCAAAAACGCTTCCACGTTTTTAACGTTACAGAAATCGTCAAAATTTCGAATTTGCGCGTCCTGTCATATAGTAGTCCTTGATATATATATATATATATATATATATATATATATATATATATATATATATATATATATATATATATATATATATATATATATATATATATATATATATTGATTGATTGATATATATATCAAAATTTATTAACTTGCTGTCACCATCCTAAATAAGGCGTGAGCATGTTCAAAAATGTCTTCTAAGAAACAATCATTTGTATAATAGATCGGCATAAAACTGGAATGAACTACCTAAGCAAATAACTTTCTACTCCCCTGTACTTTCTTTCAAAAGTAGACTAGACTTCTGGTTTTGGGAAAAATTTGGAACAAATGTTTATAAGACTGATTGATTATAGTGGAATGTTTTTCTTGCTCGCTGTATATAAATTTACACCTACAACAATAATAAATAATTTTAGAGCTAATTTTTATTAAAAAAGTGTGAAAGCGAGGTAAATAAGTTATGTAAAAATTGTCGGATGCTTTTTAACAATGATAAAAATATTTTTGAATGTTCTTGGGAAAAATTTCTGAATTAGATTTATTTTAGCCCATCTTAATCATTACTTTATTATTATTATTTGTAGTTTTACTTAAAAGTGGAATTAAAAGTAAAACGAGTTTAATTTATTTATAATATACAATATTAATATACACAAAATTTCAAACACAAAGAACAGTTGTTGAGAAATAGATAAGGAGAGTGCTAAATTCTGTTGATGTTTGACAACTGACTGCAAGAGAACGAGACAGCCATAATTTACTTTAACATTTTATCCAACAAGAACCAGATACGTTATAAGTATAACGATAGAATATTATTTGATTAGCGCAACATTATTGTTTTTAAAATCTTAAAATTTGGCTCTTATCTCTCTGCTCAATTTTCAGAAAAATATATATTTTTTTTTTTGTTGAAAAGTTATTTATATAACTTTTCAACAACAACAACAAAAAAAGTTATTATAATTATTTATAGCCCGGATGATTAAAAAAACAAACAATTGGTTTGACGTTTTTTGAATAATTTATTTTAATAAGTATTTTATTTTTGTAAGCTGAGCAATTACTCCAAGAACATTGAGTAAAAGCAACTTTTTGCTTTTACTTAATTTTTGCTTTTACTTAAAAATTTTAGAAACAGCTTTTTTTTATTCACCTAGGCCGGGTAAATAAAAAAAAGCAATTGCTTTTACTCAATAATTGCTCAGTTTTACATGAATATAAACTTAGGCAGTATTGTACAAATTTTTATTCGCATAAAGCTGACCAATTACTGAGTAAAAGCAATTGCTTTATTTTACTCACCCGGCCTAATATCTTGAAACTGAAATGTCTGAAAATTGGCGAAATAAATATAAAATAGCATTCTCACTGATGTGTTTTGTATTAATATAATAATTTGCATTTTCGAAATTCTTAAAATTATTGAATATTTGATGGTGTACCACCTTAAGTTTTATTTTTTTTAAATAAACTCGCTTACTCTATGAAGAACGAAGTCGTATATAAATATATCGATGCATATTATGAGAGGTAACACCCACCGAATTTCCCGGTATAAGTGTACGTATAAACTTTATTGCATGAGCAAAAATAATAATTGCCTTGTTTAAAAAACCTTTAGTAAACCTTTTTCTTTAAAACTGGCCTCGCAAATTTCCTAGCATAAGGAACCTTTTGAATACCCCTGCAAGAGTATGACAGAATGACGGCAAAATTCTTAAGAAATCAATCATTTGCATAACTTATATTACGAGACTTTTAGAAACCATACTTCCAGACATGTCTTAGAATTATTTTTTAAAAATTTTCTTTATAGTTTTCAAATTTTACATTGTATTTTTGATTGTTTTTATTAAGCATATACAAAGTGTTTTTAATTACTTTCACACAACCCGTTATATATGAAATATTTACACTGCTAAAATACCAAACGATATACAATGGTTGTTTTACAAAAAGAAATAAGGAATAATATAAGAATCTATCAAAATGATTTTATCAACATAATGACAAACCTAATAAACATGATTGTGTTCTATAACCAGTTATAATAAACTCAATATACAAACACAAACATATAAAAATATTTGGATATATTGGATCAATTACAAAAAAGAAGAAGCTTTTATGACGACATCTTCTTCAGCGTTCTGATCATGGACGTTTTCTTTAATGTCTCGTGTTTCATAACCAGGTTTTTTTTTTCCTGTAACGGTATCTTCATCAATATAAACAGCAGAAATTTCTGATCCAGGGGCATCAAACATCGGATCCAACAAAATTTTTTCCTACAAATGAAAGTTGTATTATCTAAAACAGTATGTATACACAGGTGTAATGCAAAGTGTTATTTATAAATTAACCATTTATATCTTATTTATAATATAAATAATAAAATATTTATAATAATTTATTACTTAACTTAATTAAATTTAAAAAAAGATGTTATTTTTTATGTTATAATTAGTTTATATAAAGTTATTTTGTTTCATTGAATTTTTTACAAAAAAAATAAAAAAACAATGAAAAAATATTGCGGCGTTTCTTACCAACGATCACCTACACGGAAAATATTATGTTAAATAACATAGAGTATCTAATGTTATCAGGTTCTGACTTAATATGAAAACCTTTTATGTAAAATAAGAACAAAATCCGTCTGTAGAAATGTATCTAGTAAAAGTATTTTTAAATCAAGTTTTTATTATAAACCAATTCAACTAATAAAATGTTTCTTAAGAGAGAAACTGACAAGCTTTTGTTACTAATATCACTTTGCCATATGCTTCTTTAGATAAAACTGACCAGCTTTTGCTACTACATTACTTTAGCATAAATCTCAATATTAAACCATAACTAACTTTGTATAAAATAATAGTTTAAACAAAGTAATCTAGTACGCTCAGGGTTGGCACTCAACAACAAAATACCTAAAACTAATATATGAAACTATAATACAAAATAACTAATGCGTAAGCAGCGCATTGTGCAACTTTATCTTTACACTATTTACTTATACTATTTGTAAAAAAAAGTTATCGTAACTTAAGATTTACAATTAAAAAAAAAAACTCATACTAAAATAGATTTTAAACCCCTTGCACCAGTCTTCCGTTCTTGAGCTAAGAGTGCTATTTTGCGTAGAGCATCCTTTGTAAAATGAAGATCAACCTAATATTAAAAAACTGTTAAGTAAACGAATTTGAAAAAATAATTACCAACCAGTAAGAAATTAAAACTGTTATTCGCAAAACTCAATAAAAAAAAATTTCGTTCGATAAAATTTATAAAAGACATAAATCATAGCAACCTTGTCCATTTTAAAAAGATGTTGATACTGGGGTATAAGCGCATTCTTGGGTTCTGTTAAGATTGTAACTAAGGCGTTTACATCAAGAGAGTTTATTGAAACTAATATAGGTAATCTGCCAACAAATTCAGGTATCATTCCATATCCAATCAAATCACGAGCTTCAACTTGAGCAAGGAGAGCATCGCGATCACTTCTTTCGCTTGGCTCTAATTTAGATATTGTTTGTAAGTCCATTATTTCGTTTGACTTTTTTTTTGTAGATGAACCAAAACCAAGTGACTAACAAAGAAAAAAAATATAGGAATGTAAAATTATAAGTTAATAAAAAAAAAATTAACTGTGACATTTTTTGTCTATAACATAAAAAAATCAAAATATATATTAACTTTATCCTGCTGTCTGCGCCTAACTATATCTTCTAAACCATTAAATGCACCAGATGCTACAAACATAATATTGGTAGTGTCAACAGGGACATTTTCACCCCTCATTTTTCGTGAAGTTCGTTCTGGAACGTTTACAACTGTACCTTCTAACATTTTTAATAGACCCTACAAGAATGCAAAATATTAAAATTAATCAAAATAAAAAAAAGATTGAATGTTAACGCGATGGTCTTTGGATTTATGAGTGAAAAAAATTTGCTATAAAAATATAAAACCTGTTTATGATTGTATTCGGAAATGATGTGTGTATGTATGTATGTATGTATGTATGTATGTATGTATGTATGTATGTATGTATGTATGTATGTATGTATGTATGTATGTATGTATGTATGTATGTATGTATGTACGTATATATATATTCATATATATATATATTTATACTTTATTATTATGAAAAAACTAACCTGTTGCACACCTTCTCCACCAACATCTCTCACTTGATGAAAACCCGAAACACAGCTGATTTTATCAACCTCGTCCAAAAATATTATTCCTAAAAATAAAACTTTACATATAAACTTTCTAATAGCTTTATGAAAAAAATGGAGGCAAAAAGTTAAGAGCAGTAATGCAGAGGACATGGTGGGGATCAATCCCTAAAATTCTTCCTTACAAAGCAAGAGCTCCACCCCAATACCACTATAGCAATAAAGATATATTTACAACATCCAAGTCGGGTTGGATAAAAGAGAAACAACTTATTCAATGACTCACTAAAGTATTCATACTAAAAACTAAATTGATTAACTGCAATTGATTAATCAATTTACCCATTACTTAATCAGTTAATTTTTTCATTCATTTGTATTCACATTTTAGTATTGGATAGTAATATCCAAGACTAAAATTTAAATATTTATGTTGCATGTATTTGCAATGACAAAAAAATCAAGTTGATACCCAACTATTAAAAGTACGTGAATATTGTCATGTTAAGTATGTTTGGCGCATTACTTATACAGTTTCATAACAGTAGCTACAAACTTCCACAGCTTAACAAAATGAATTCTTATTTGACTACAAGTAAAAACCTTTATCACTGGTGACACATCTACACACAAACAAATTTAAAATAGTTTTTTTTTGTAAACTTAATTTCTAATAAAATTGTTTTTCATTTCATTTTTAAATAGTTTTGCTTGTTTTTCTTAATAACTTAATTAATTGTTATTAAAATTTACCAAGTTTTCTTTCACTCAATTACAAGATAAAATTTTTTTTAAATGAAAATAGATTTCTCCAAAAATTTTCAAGATAATTTTTCAATTTTTATATAATATAAAGTGTAAAAAATTATCTATAAAAAAGAATTAACTAAAAATTTTTTTTCTTCATATCAATAATTGAACTTAACGCTGAACTGTTCACACTAACTCCTATTTACTTTATGAATTATGTAAGATTATTGTCAAGCAAGATTATTGTCAAGCATTAAATCATTTCAGTCAATTAATGTTTCTTTCTATTCAAATGATTATCTAAAATCTGAATTAAAGGTGTTGCCATATAAACTATAAAAAATTGCAAAATAACTACTTAAATAGATTAAAATAACTACAAAATAAGATTTATAAGAGGGGTTAATTAAGTGGGTTGCACTGATATAATGATAAACCACATTTCTGACATTTTTTTTTAATTTTTTAAATTTTATTAAATTTACCTCCTTAAGACTCCAGGGGAAGGGGGGGGCGGCTACTATGAGTGCTACTCTTTTTTTTTTCTATTTTAATTTTACTTTTTGTCAGCCAAGAACCAAGAGGCTGTATGTCCATTTTTTGTGTTTCCGAGAAAATCAAGTTTTAAAGTTTAATTTGTAAAGACATTCTGCCAGAATGTCCGAATAATTTTTTTAATATTTTTAATAAAAGTTGTAACATTCTTAATTAAAAATAAATTTTTAATAAAAGTTGTAACATTCTTAAAAATAGATTTATTACACACATACCCTATTGATTGTTGAATATTTATCAATAATAAACAGAAAAAATACAAAATGTGGACATATGACCTCTTGGTTCTCAACTGACAATTTGTCATAACATATCTTACCACTTAGTAGTTACTATTTACACAAGTATTATTTTTAAAGTTAGACAAGTAGTGTGTTATTTCAAATTAGACAAGTAGTGTGTTATTTTAAGTTAGACAAGTAGTATGTTATTTTAAGTTAGACAAGTAGTGTGTTATTTCAAGTTAGACAAGTAGTGTGTTATTTTAAGTTAGACATGTAGTGTGTTATTTTAAGTTAGACAAGTAGTGTGTTACTTCAAGTTAGACAAGTAGTGTGTTATTGTAAGTTAGACAAGTAGTGTGTTATTTCAAGTTAGACAAGTAGTGTGTTATTTCAAGTTAGACAAGTAGTGTGTTATTTCAAGTTAGACAAGTAGTATGTTATTTCAAGTTAGACAAGTAGTGTGTTATTTCAAGTTAGACAAGTAGTGTGTTATTTCAAGTTAGACAAGTAGTATGTTATTTTAAGTTAGACAAGTAGTGTGTTATTTTAAGTTAGAAAAGTAGTGTGTTATTTCAAATTAGACAAGTAGTATGTTATTTTAAGTTAGACAAGTAGTATGTTATTTTAAGTTAGACAAGTAGTGTGTTATTTCAAATTAGACAAGCAGTGTGTTATTTTAAGTTAGACAAGTAGTATGTTATTTTAAGTTAGACAAGTAGTGTGTTATTTCAAGTTAGACAAGTAGTGTGTTATTTCAAGTTAGACAAGTAGTGTGTTATTTCAAGTTAGACAAGTAGTGTGTTATTTCAAGTTAGACAAGTAGTGTGTTATTTCAAGTTAGACAAGTAGTATGTTATTTTAAGTTAGACAAGTAGTGTGTTATTTTAAGTTAGACAAGTAGTGTGTTATTTCAAGTTAGACAAGTAGTGTTTTATTTCAAGTTAGACAAGGAGTATTTTATTTTACAATTAAGAACTTTATGCAAACATGTTATAAAACTTTTCTTCTACAACAAACTACAATCTAGTATAGATTAAAACACATCATACCTTGTTGAGCAAGTTCAACATTGTAATTAGCTTCTTGAAGAAGTTTAGTGATTACAGATTCAATATCTTCTCCAACATAACCAGCTTGCGTAAGTGAAGTACAGTCACACATGGCAAATGGGACATCAAGGCACTTAGCTATAGTTTGCGCTAACAAGGTTTTACCTGAAAGAAAAAAAAATGAGTCACTCATAAAAAGTAATAAAGAAGCAAACTTAAACTACAACAATAAAAAAAAGATTCTTCAGCTACATTAAACCTAAAGTGATAAATACTTTTATTTAATCTTCTACTTCACCACTTCTCAGTCTTACTATTGACTCAGATCATTCACTATTGACTCAGTATCAGATCATTCACTATTCAATATTATGATTTTTGTATAAAATTTCTTGTGACTGTCAAAAAAAACTATACTTTTGGATTTTGTTTTCTCCTACTTCACGATACTTTTATTAATTTACACTTTATGAAAATCACAAACTAACTTTTTTAAAAAACTGAAAAGTTCTTTTTTATTTTTCAAAAAATCATTCTGTTTAACGGGGATTAAATAGGCAAATATAATGAGGTATTTTTATAAAAATGCAAAAAAATAATTTTAGAATATGTTTAGTGTAGCAATTTTAAAATTATATAATTATATAGATTGACTTTAATTGCATGTTAAAAAAAAAAATTTATATCAGATGGTGAAAGTTGAAGAAAAATTTAGAAAATCACTTTTTAACTTAACTTTTAAACTAATTTCACTTAAATAACTTTTGATTAATATCAAATTTAAATCTAAAACAATAAAAAAAACTGTTTTGTTCCAAAAATATGCTCAACTTTAAAATATAGAAACATTTAAAAGGAATCAATTACTATGAAAAATAAATCACAATAACTGTAAAATCACAATAACTGTATAAGTTCTGTAAACCTGTTAATTGTAAAAAAGGTGACATATATTTAAATGACTTCATTATTGCAAAAATTGATAAAAAGTAACATAAACCATGCAGATAATCGAGTCCTAAGTGTTAAGTGAGTCCCAAGTACAACTTATGTTGAACTCTTTATTTATTTATTTTTTAAAAAAAAGATGTTGATGTGTTCGTTGCCACCTCTTTACAATTTCTCTATATAAATATAACACTTTTGACATCTAAGTATGAAAAAACACACAACATAATTCTTATAAATGGCATATCTTTCAAGTCTGAAAATTTTTAAAATCCTTTTATAACTTAAAAGTATAACCAATGATATTAGGAAATCATTGTTTACATTTTATAATTATAATATACATTAAATAACAGCTTGAAAAATGATTCTAATCAGCAGCTTACACAACATCTCATTTTACTTTATTAGATACACAACCTGCACTGAAATCAACAAATCATATACTAATGCAGAGCAAATATTTTTAAATGTGCAACACTGAACAATCCAATACAGGAATAAAAAAACTTGCTTAAATTTTCAACAAAGTAATAAAAACTTGACTAGTTGAAGAAAGTGTCAATCAAAAACTAAGTATTGATGGAAAAATATAGCAAAAATTCCTTTTACTTTTAGTCAATTTTACAACTGAAAAAAAAAAGGAAAAACAAAAGAACAAAAACAAGTTATTCACGATAGAAATTTGGTTCAACTAATAAGATGCTGTTGAACAGAGATTACAGTTAAAACAATTTTTTCAAATCCATGGCAGATTTTCAAAAATAAGCTTGTCAGTTATCAAGGTAACAAAAGTGACAAAACAAGTAGTTAGTAGTAAATATCAGATGCAGACAGGTTCATCAGCTCTAGAAACAGCTGTTAAAAGTTGAATCATTACTGCCATTGTTAAAATATACCTGAAACATACAAGAATATCTGAGTATTGATGAATACTATTTAAGTGAATGGTATTTTATACTTCAGGTGTGACATTTTACATTTCATATGATTTAAAAACATCATTTGAGGAATTCATTCATTCAAATTAACCAATATCATTTTTGGAATTTAGTCCCATTCAAGAACTACCCTTGCTGCAGATGTGAGGTTAACTCTGACAATCTATTAGTATGTGGAACTCTATGAAGTTTTAGCACATTAACAGAAAGATTCGTAATACTAATAGCTAAGCAATATGCTAACAGTCTAGATTTAAACTTTGCAAAAAATTTTGAAAAAGTAATCTATTAACTTTTGACCAAATATGGACAATTTAGTGCTCATTTTGGATGTTATTCAATAAATGGAACTCCATTTTTATCTTGGATTTGTTAATAATCTTTTTAAGAACCTTTTTGACTTGTGATCTGGCACCAAAGTTTGGCAAGTTGAGTAACACATTCAACTCCAGCCATCGCATGGTGGATACTTCAAAGACAATGATTGCTAAATAAGCTTGTGCATATGAAGTCTTTAAGTTTATTGAGACTCTACTAATCAATTTTTGCAATAATGAAGTCATTTAAATATATGTCACCTTTTTTGAAACAATACTAAAGGAAAGCTTTTAGACTGAAATTCAAAAGATCTTTCCTATTTTTGCCAATATTGGTCAAACCAAAGGTCTGTGCTGTTTTCTACCATATTGAAGAATTTGAGATAAAACATCAAAGTTCTTTACAACAATACACTGAAACACCATACTCAAAATTCATTGTTCGTTGTTCCTCAAAGTTGCCATGGTGGTCATCTTGCTAACCCTTTGTATAATAGTGATGAGATATTTTATGAAATAAGTTTAAATTAGTTTTTGATTAATATATAAATGGGGAAGAGTCTTTGCATTTTTGCATCTTTCAATCTTTAAGATTTTTTTTAATTATATAAGTGAACATTGACCAGGTGTCTGCGTGATACAATTCATTTTAGAATTATGTTCTATGTAAGAAATTCTCCATCTGCGGCTGAAAAATTATATTTAAAAAGTATCTGCATTTTTTTGTTTTATAACTTTTGATGATAAAGAAATTAAAACTGGCGTAAATTATTTTTTTAATTTGCAATAAAAGAAACAGTTTGATATTTTATGATCCAATAGAACTTAAAGTTTAAATGACATGTTAATCATGGAATATACTATTATGGTAAATTATGCCTAATGTCATTAATTTTTGGTCTACTCTGCTAACAAAATGCAAAAATTCTTTTTTTGAAAATATAAAAAAGCAAATGTCCACAATAACTTGCATAGATAACTTTATTGCTTTATGTTAATATTTGCCATTTATTCACATTCAACAATATTGACCAGTAATGGTCACTAGCCATTCATCAGACACAATCTACAGACATTTTTATCATAAAAATAAAACCATTAATGAATTTAAAATGCATATGCATTTTAATATATTGTGCCTAACATAAAGTAAACAAGTTGTGTGGCGAGGAAATCGCATGTGCCACAAAAGAACTTCTTGAACTTCTCATGACGATAAAAATAAAATTATTATGAAAAAAATAAAATTTAAAGCAGCAAAAATGTACAGGGATCAAAATTTGCACTTCCCAGCAATCTTAGGCTTTGTTTTAAAGCATAAAATGGCGCATCATTTGCATATGTATTAAGCCATTTAATGTAAAGCTGTAAGCCATTTCAACCAACGTTAAGCCATTTAATGTAAAGCTGTAAGCCATTTCAACCAACACACTTTTTATTATTTACTGTTTAAGCAGTAAGATAAACAGAGTAACTAAGATTATAAAAACCACTTATGAAGTTCGAATGACGATTATGTAAAAAAGTTTGAATGACATTTATATTTGATATTAGCGCTATTTACAAATTTAATTATGTTAAGATAAAACAAAAAAAAAAATAATTTTTACTAACTTAACTTTTCCATCAAAAATGTTCAGCAAAAGAAAAGGAAAAAAGATGTTATATTATATGGAATAAAAGTATTCATAAAATATAATAGAAAAACCTTTCTTTACCATCTTGCAAGCGCAAGAAAAGTTATTTAAACAATTTCTTATATATATAATAAACAATAACAAAAACAATTACCGAATTTAAAAAATAAAAAACTAAATGAAAAATTATTACATAAAAACATTAGATGTTAAATTTTATTTTTTATTATATACTTTTGATATTTTAATTTTTGTTTTTGTTTGTTTCGTTTTAATGATTGATTTTATCAAAAAAATTAAAAAAACATGAATTATTACAAATTTTAAATGATATCTTATGAAGAGTTTATTTTTTTATAATTAGATAAAAAACTTTTTATATGGATATAAATCTAGTTATACAAGTTTTTTATTTAATTATTACAAGTATTTATGCTTGAAACAAGATAGCTCTAGAAATATCTTTGTTTATATTTGTAAGTTTTACTTTGCTAGTACTTTTGTTGCAATAAGTAATAATTTTTGTTTGTTAATAACTTTTTAAAAGTAAAAAATCATTATTTTACATTTTATTATACAGGTAAAGTTCCCTTAAAAACTACGCAAATTTTGAAAATGGAATACATCCGTTACAGGTCAACTATTTGAATTTGTTTTTTGAGATTTGAAAACACATTATAGGGTTTTTCTTCCCTGGAAGTCATTATCCTTGTTTTGACATATTTAGTGAAAATTTCAAAGATTCCCCTTAAAAACTACAAGGAACATAATTGTATTTATATGGATGAAAATTTTCTGAAAGTTATAATTTTTTTTTTTATTATATCAGAAATTAGTGTATTATGATATATAAGGAGGCTCACCCCCAGCCAGAATTCGTGATAACTGTATATAGCTGACCCAGAGAAATGGCTGGGTGCATATGAAAGCCCTTGATGTCTGGATTTCAAAAATATAATATTTGAAATCCAACTATTTCGTCTCGGAAAATAAAATGAGTTTTTATTTTTATTCTATTACAGCAACTAGACAAATGACAGCATAACTAATTCTTGCATTTTTACAGTAAAAAATTTAAGTGAGTGATAATTTTATTATTACATGACTAAAACATTGTTTTTTTGTTTTTATGACTTTGAAAAAAGAGCATACCTGTATTTCTTACATAAAATGATTTTTTGTTATTATTGGTGTTAAAATTACGGGAAAGGGCTATTCTCAATACATCAAAACAAAGAACCACTCATTTTTACGATTTTGGAATCATTTGGTCTTTCAAAATGCCCAATCAAACTAAAACTCACAAAGATTGCCGGAAAACTGTGTTTCTTGTGCTTGAAAAAAAGCACAAGGACAATTTCACCATCAATGGCACAGGAAATTTCAAGCTTGTTTGAACAAAAGATCAACTTTGAAGATGAACGAACGCCAATTGGGATTTGTAAAGGATGTCGTTCACTGAAGCTAAGTTTCGTGAAAATATGAGACTTTTGGCATCAAATGACAGCACAGTTGCTCAATAAATTCCAGCTTCTGCAATAGCTGGCACAGATGCTTCCCCTCAAGGAACAATTCGTCTGGCTCAAGCAAAAGGTGGACGACCTTTACCTTCACCCCAGGTAAAAATGACTTTATTGTAGTATAATTAAATGTGTTCAATTTTATTAGTTCTCAATGCCAAAAATGTGGTCAATTCTTGAGAAAAGTCAATTACTTTAATTGTGACAACTTGTAAAATTTAAAATAAAATTGCCAAAATATTTACTTATAGGTCCTTCAAGTGCAAGAAGACTCTTTGGATCAACATCCTTAGTTACTGCAGGGGATCTCGTTCAAGTGCAAATCAATACTGGATTGTCAAACACAAATGTGAAAAAGTTAGCGACAACTTTGAACCAAGTTTCAGCAGTCCAAATTACTGAGCCAAACATTTGCTCCAAATTTTCTGCATTAGGAAACTCACTTGCCAGATTTGTTAATCAAACAGATATTTTACCTGAACAAGGCAATGGAGTTTTTTTTTTTTTTTTTTTTTTTTTTTTTTTTATTTCAATTCACCTCCTCAAGGCTGAGAAGGCCACTACAGACGAGGAGGCTACTTATTTGTGGCTATAACCCTCTCTCAACTCTATAACTCCGAAACACGAACCTTGACAAACAAGGCTGCTGCGCGGAGAAACGAGTTGAGCGCGGTACTACCAGGGACGTGGTGGGGTCGAACTCCAGTTATTGGCAAGAAACTTGTAGTTCAATGTAAAGATCTGCAAGAACTGATAAATGAAGTTCTTTTGTCACGAAAAGTCTTCAGCAAGCCACTAATCAAACTTGGCATTGATGGTAGTGGTGGGTTTCTGAATGTCACACTGGGAGCTATTGAGAAAATGCCTTGTGAAGATGATCCTCCTCCATGTAAGAAAAACTTGACTACAAACTCTTCCAAAGATAGTGGCTGCAATCGTCAGCTTATCATTGCAATTGCTGAAGATTTATATGAAACCTATTTGAATGTCCAAAATGTTCTGTCTCTCATCAAGCCTAACCCTAAGGATTTTGTTGTTTCTTGTGATCTGAAGCTGGCCAACATTCTCTGTGGACTTCAGTCTCACTCATCATCCCATCCTTGCACGTAGTGTGATGTCCCATCAAATAAACTTGCACAATCTGGAAATCTTTGCACCTTTGGGTCTCTCAAATCATCCTGTCAAGCTTTTGATGCTGCAGGACGTGACATGAAAAAGGCAAAAGAATTCGGAAATGTGGTTCATCCTCCATTACTTGCTTTGGATGATGAGCGATTGGTTTTAAATCTAATTCCACCTATGGAATTGCATCTGCTGCTTGGAGTTGTCAATCACCTCTTTAAGATCTTGAAGTCAATGTGGCCGCATGCTGAAAAGTGGCTAGATGCTCTTCACATAAAACAACAACCTTTCCACGGAGGACAATTTGCTGGAAATGATTGTCACAAGCTTCTGAAGAACCTGGATTTATTGCAAAATCTTGCAGAGAAAACATCCTCAATTTATATTTGTCCCATCATCAACACTTTCTGGAAATTTGAAGCTGTGCTTGCTTTGGGTCCACATTATCTTCTGATTTCTCTAGAAAAATTGACTTATTCAGAGAAGCATATATGGCAATGCCATCTGGAAGCGTGACTCCAAAAGTTCATGCAGTATTTTTTCATGTGAAGGACTTCATCCAAAAGAAAAATACTGCTTTGGGAATCTTCAGTAAACAAACAACAGAAGCTATGCACCATCACTTTCATCAACACTGGAAAAGATACAAGAGACCATCAACCCATCCAGAATATGGAAGGCAACTTCAAATATGCATAGTTGACTTTAACAGCAAGCATCTTTAAAGGCAGTTATGAAACAGGAGCAGAAGACTTATTTCAAGAATTAAAAAAGTTTTGCATTATTTTTGTTACAGTCTTTTTGTTAGAATGTATTATTGTTTATTTTTATCAAGCCAGTGCTGTAAAATGAATGAATACATATGATATCATTGAAGAAATAAAATTATTACTAACTCAAACTTTTTGATGCTGTAAAAATGCAAAAAATGGGTATGCTGTCATTTGTCTAGTTGCTGTAATATAATAAAAATAAAAACTCAATTTATTTTCCGAGACGAAATAGTTGGATTTCAAATTTTATAATTTTGAAATCCTGACATCAAGGGCTTTCATATGCACCCAGCCATTTCTCTGGGTCAGCTATATACAGTTATCATGAATTCTGGCTGGGGGTGGGCTTGCTAACTTAGTCCAACAACTAAGTGTAGTTTTTAAGGACTTTACTATCTAAAATAGCATTTTAGATAGTAAAGTCCCTTAAAAACTACACGATTTCTCCCTTAAATACATTACATTAGGTAAAATAAGCCTATACAAGCCCACTTAGAAGAACCAGGAATGGAGAGAATGTTTAAACTGATCTTCTTTAACTAAGAAATGTTAAAATTGTTATAACTGGTACCTTTCTGTTCATTTTGTACTCATAATCTCTAATCAAGTATGTATATTCTTAATTTTTAGTGTTTAAATAAAATAATAGTATGGGAAAACCGCAATTTAATTTATAATTTTTTAATAAATAATTTTTCATATATCCTATTATTCAAAATATATATTGTTATTGTATTAAAAACTAGATTTCCTATTTTAAAGCTAGCGACCCCTTAAAAACTACATCCGTAGCACTGCAAAAAAAAAATAATAATAAACATCTTTAAGAGTTTGTAAATTAGTTAATATTACATTGGTGGATTAGAACAAGTAACATTATCTAGAAATAAGTAAATTGCAAACTTAAAATTAAACTATTAAACAGTAGGAGGTCATAATGCATAAATTGAGCCATTTTTAAAACTAAAAATTTGATTTGCATTCTCTTTTTGAAGATTTTAAAATTATAAAAGAGGTAAATTTTTAATTAATTTGTCATCTAGGATGTTTAGAGATACTGATTCAATCATTATTTAATAATTTCATTGTTATTAGTGGAACCCAGAGCTGAAAGTTTATACAAGTAGTGTTTAAGGGGGTATGTGTTTTTAAGAGAACTCTACCTGTACACTTCATTTGTCATTTTACACCAAATATTAATATACTTTAACAACGTAATAAATTTCAATTGTAAATATAACATACCTGATCCTGTTGGTCCCAACAACAAGATGTTACTTTTATCAATTTTTATTGAATCTTCGTTAAATTTGTCCAAATTTGAAGTTGTTGATGGAGGGGGTTGCAACGGCTCTTTTAAACTGTCAGAAGTATAAACAGCTCCTAATGGAGAAGATTCATTCTTACCAGAAGCAATCTGAAGAAAGTCTATTGTAAGATAATTACTATCGTAACTATACATTATTATATAGACCAGCACACATGCCAGTGTCCTAGAATTAGACCAGCACACATTCTTGTTTCCAGTATTTATAGTTCACTTTACCTTATATTTTAACTTATAGAAAACATTTCAACAAATGAATTTGAAATTGAAAAAAAATTGAATGTGAAAAGTAAACTAAATTTAAAATTGGCATTTTTTCATTTAAATAAATAAACTTGTGTTTTTATTTTATAAATTTCGATCTTATGGCATTTTTTTGTTGTGTATTTACACAATAAATAATGCCTTAATATCGATACTTTAAATTAAAACTTAAAATTGAAAAAAATGCAATACAATTTATTTTAAAAATAACTTATCAATTTAATGTGTTTTAAATTATCTGACCAACTTGCAATGTACATTAGAGTGTGTCGATTTTACTTTTTTTTGTTTGTTTCTTTTGAAATGTGATAATGACTAGTTATCAAAATAAGTTGTTTTTTTGTTGTTTTTTTTAAAATCATTTCATGTTTATATTATGACACTGTTTTTTTTTGTATAGGTAAAAAGACCTAAGAATGCTGGTGTTTTTTTTAGAATCCTGGTTAAAACAAAATATTTATCCAGCTATTTAGTTTTAATTTTAAGAGACGAAATACTCCTGTTAAAATGCTAAAAAGGTTAAAAAAAATTTGGTATAATTTTTATGTCTTTAGATATTTAGGATATACATTTTCAATAGAGATCTCATAATGTCAGGTTATATAATAGGTTATACTGCTTCCAATTTTGGTTGGAAATTCATAAGTTTCTGAATAAAAGCATTATTTTCCTTGCTCAGTATAATTTTAAATGTTTGGTTTACTTACCCTTTCTAGTTTTTACATTCCAATACAAAATGCTAGGCTAAGGAGCCTCAGAATGTTAGATGAATAAAACTTATTTAAATAAAAATTCAAAGTTATTTTTATTCAGTTTCTTCTTTGCATTATTGAATGAATATTTTGCCTACAGTATACTTCTGTATAGTTCTACTATCAAACCTCCCTCAAAGCACACTTTAATCAGTTTTCTTTGTTTACTTTGAAAATTAAAGAGTGTTTACTAAAGTAAAGTGCGAGTACAAAAGTGTGTTTTGATATTCTTTTGGAGTTGTGAAGTACATTACAAAAAAGAGACAGGGAACTGTATCTATAAATTGTGCTCTTAACTGCACAAATGAAATAGGGTGTAACCATCTTAATGAGTTAGCTGAAGAACTTATAAAATTTTAATTGATGCAAATTAAGTAAAAACATGTGTATGGCAGGAAGATATTGATACCACTAGACTTTACAACCATGATGAAACCCCCTAGTTTGTAAACTATGAAGTTGATAGTATTCCAAATAGTTTAGATTATGCTGGGAGAGGGGAAAGTTGTCAAATAATGATAAGTGAAAATAGGGAATGCATAACTATACATCCTTTTGTTTCCTTTGGAAGAGATATATCAATGTGCCATATCATATTTAAGGGAAAGGGGATAAGTGTCCTCATGGCTCCAAAAGAAGCAGTTATTCAAATTCCAAATTTCCTAATCTCCACAAATTAAAGTGGCAGCCAAGACCATAGTACACTTTTAAGTGCATATTAAATGTTTGACCATTATTTATAAAAAACAATATAAAACGACATATTTTTGTTCAATCTGATGGTTATTCCTCAAGACTTAGTGGTGACTATGGTGAGTTGACATTTCTAAGAAACAAAAATATTTGTCTTTTCATTGCTCCACCTGACACAACTGGCATTACCCAGCTTGTTGATAAAATCAATCAGAAATTGCGCTCTGAGTAAAGAAGTGCAAAATCTGCACTTTATTCTTTGTTAATGACAATCAACAAGAAAGGTCTCATAAAAAAAATTTGCAGTTGTGGCCAGAGTGGGCATCAAAACAAAAAATTATAAATGCAGGTAAAAAAGTTGGGATCTTATGTGGAGGACTCGGTGTTAAGTGATGCAGGAAGATAAGTTCTTACAAGCCAAGCTGTGTATAAATGAAAATACTGAAAACAATCAATCATCAACAGCACTAATAATTTTATCTCCAAAACATGTTCATTATGACTCAGTAAGCTATTGGAAACATAAATACAAAAGTGCCATAGAAGCTTATCAAACAATATTTGATACATCAACATCATTTGAAGAAATACCTTTGCCTGTAACCAAAGTAACAAGGAAAATGTTAGTTACCCAGGTTCACAACTCAATGGAGGGGAAAAAAATATTAGAAACAGTTTTATCAATCAAGGAAGACAAATTTAAAAAGGAGCAAGCTAATAAAGAAAGGAAATCCAAGCAACAACAACAAATTGAGACAACTCCCTAACAATTTATGTTTGATGCTGCATCTTCTGCATTACAATCTTGTCAAATTGTAAGAGGAATACACAAGGTTCTGAAATTGCATCAAAAGCTAATACCATTTTAGGATGAATTTATTCATCCTAAAATATTATAAATAAAAATAATATAATATAAATTTTAGGAGAAAAATTCATTCACCAGTAGAGATATACACAGTGTATATTAAATTATACACAGTGTATATTAAACCACACATAGAATTTGCAACTCCATTCTGTAATAGTTATTTAAAATCAGCATCAAATGTATTCAGCAACAAGCTGCAAAAGTATCTCACTTTTTAAAACAACTCTTCTATGAAGATCGCTTACAGCTTCTTAATTTAGACTTAATTTAAAAAAAAACTCATTTTGATTGTATTTAACAATTTAAAATTTAAAATAAAATTGAAATGTTAAGCCATTGACAATAGAACCTAAGTACGGTAACTGTAAATGCTTACGCAGAGAAATAAGTAATAATTGTGAAATAGGTCACTAATATAGTGTAGGGAATTCTCAGAACAATCTTCCTAACAATGGTATCCAACTAACTTTAGACAACCTTTTTAGAATTTATTACAATAAGTTTTAAATGAAAAAAATTAACAAAGAACAGTTAAATAAATTGTAAATTTGTAAATGTGCTTATAGTGTGAATAGCAGGGCTTGTATTTATGCTCTGTTCCACAAGAGTTATCTCATTGCAGTAAATATATAATACTAAAGAATATTAAACAAAAAGATAAATAGAAAAAAAAAAGAAAGATAAATTTTTAGAAAAACTTGATAAATTTTTTGATTTGTTTACATGCAATTGTAAAATACTATTTTGTATTGAGTTGAGTTATTGAAGTTGTGAAGAAATTTGTGAAGAAAGTTGTGAAAAAAATTGTGATAGAAAAGCACATTGTATGTACTTGTAAAAATGAAAAAAAATCCTTGTCTTGATATGAACTTTGTTAGATATCAAAATGCTATTAAGGCATCCCTTAAATATCTGTCATTGTCATTGTCAGTGACTCAGATGAAGTCTGTGGAGAGCCAAAAAAAGTAAAAGTAAAAAGTGGTTTGTATAAAACCATAAATACTAAAAATGTAGCAAAAGCAAGTTTAAGAGGCCATACAGATAGGCCATAAGAGAAACTGAAGAAATAGCAACTGTTAGAAGTAGAAAATTCACAAAGATGTTAAAAGAAGAAAATTCACAGGTTTAATAGTGTCCCTTTCATACACAATTTGTTGAAAGATGTGTAAAAATGACATTCGAAAGTGCTTGTCGTGTCTTTGGTCAGGCCAGAAGAGATATATACATATAGCTAGCAGAGAATTCAATAACTCTAGTAAAAAAAAAAAGGCTGCTAGGTATTAATTTATTCACAATTAACAAGAGAACTCTAATTTTATGTTCTTATGTTGTTTTTTTGAAGTAGTTATATACATTAAAGTGCTGAAAAACTTATTTTACTTTTTGCAATAAATTCTAAACTTTTTAAAATAGACTAGCCATTACAACATTTCAATAATAAACTAGCCATGACAAAAAAAGTTAAAATTGACACATGCCAGTTTAAATCTCAAATAGTTCATTTAAATCTTTTTAAATGCTTTAACTAGCATTAAAAAATCAGACATTAGCAAAAATAAAAACTACCTCCTTTAGCTTGAGATCTTGCTCGTTCGTCTTGAAAACTAACACTGTCTGATGCATTAGATTCAAGTTGGCCAGATAAGTTTACAGATAATCTTTTATAATGATTGTACACAGCAACCGAAAGTACTTTTTTAGCCACTTCTTGTCCCACTACATATTTAGATAAGTATTCATAAATCTAAAAATTTAAATCCACAATATAAAATTTTAACTTCTTTAAAATCTAAAGCTAGAATATAATGTACAGGATTCCCAGAATTTAAGATAATTGTATGACTTTGCAGGCTACTTTTAACTAAAATTGCATGATATTGCACGCTATTTCTCAATAATGTTGCATGCTTATAAATGCTTTTACTTTTATATTTAGCATATGGATTGATAATTTCATAATAGCATATTAGATGCTTTTTATATCATATTCAATATTAAGAGAAACTTGAAACTGATGTTTATAGAATTCGTATATTTATATGAATGATTGACATTATATATGAATGAGAAACAACACAATACCAAGGATAGCCCCTTGTAGTATATTAAAATCAATTATAATAATTGGTTGAAAATTAATGATTCAATAATTTAATTTTTTTTTTTTCCTATTTTACTGAATGGAGAAAATCAGCATGCTTAACTTTATTGAAAACTTTTGAAATCTCAAGATAATTAGCTCTTCTCTCTATCCTTCCATCTAATGTACAATAAAATCTGTTTGTTATGATGATTAACATTATTATTATTTTAAACATTTATACAGGATTGCTTTTTTTAGTAATTATATAAATATGGTCAACTGTTATCATTTAGGGTCTTGTAAATTTAATAAGGTAGATAAAAAACAAAAACAAAATGTAAAATCAAGAAACAGATAAATATTTATCTTTTTTTTTATTTTAGTTACTCTAAACTCTTGGTTTAGGTGCTCTATAAGATCCTTACATTCTTATCACAGATCATGCAATTAGTTTAGAAAGAGTTCTGGAGAATATTTTTGTAATACTATGACAGGAACGTTGTCAGTATCATAAGCAGTAGAAATGTTTAAAACAACTTTAGCAACAGAAGCCGGAGTGATGAGGATGTTTAACAATATAATAACATATTTTATTGGGACGACTAGAAGAATGCATTCATCAGATTCAAGAGTTTAATTAGTAGAGAATTTTTTAGAAAATACTTCTGCCTTATCCATTAAAGATAATAGAATAAGACCCATTTATGAAAGATTGATTGTTAGACATGTTTCCAATAAGTCTAAAGAACCTAAATTCTGAGATAAAATATCAGATTTAATAATCTGAAAATAACAAACTTTAGAACTTGAAAATACCTTTTTGCATCAATTTCTTGCAATGATAAAAATATGTTGTTTGTAAGAAGTAAAATGATATGTCGATGAAAAAATTTTAGTGAAAAAAATTGGAACAGATTTTTTTTATTCTTAGTCGAGTCTAGTTTTCGAGGTCCCAGGTTTGCAATCAATGATTAATAATGATAATTTATAGACTTTTTTCTCTGTTGTGTGTTTTTTTTTAACTATAACTTTAAAACATATTTACCTTTTTTGGAGGTGGAGGCTCCTTCACCCTTTTATTCTGGTTGTTAGGATTAGATGTTTCCTGTTGTGCTTGTTGGTATTTTTCGTTATGAATTGATCGTTTTGATTCTAATTCAGATAAAACCACAAAAAAATTTTGACATTTTTCACATTTAACAAATCGAGTAGCAGCTGAAAAAAAAACTCAAAACAATATTCCTTGTACCTTAATGTTCTAAAAATATAATGCAAGAAGCTTCACTAATTATATATAAACAAGAGTTACTATTGGAAGCTGATTTTTTGATAAAAAAAAATATATATAATTATATAAATAATATATAAACTCAAAAAAAAAATTAAACTATTTATAAAATTGAGGAAAAAATCAAATGTGAACATACAAACAAATGTTTCAACTTGGGTACATGGTTCTCCACACTTTGGGCAACAAAGTTGATTTCCTTTTCCATTACCACTTGTTCCTTTTCCACTATTTGAGCCACCACCATTTATAGGTGGATTACCAATGCCATCAGATTTTTTTAAAGCTCTAGAAGATGTACTGAATGAGGCACAGCAGTGATAAACAAAATTTTGTTTTCCTGCCCATACAGATTTCGCTGCAATTTAAAATTTAATCAATAAAAATTTTAAAAATATATACATATATATATAAAATATAAAAAGAAAGAGAGAAGGCATATACCATTTTTTGTCAAATTTTTTTGAAAGCAAACATTTGACAGACAGCTGGCTGATGATGTAAATGTGGAGAATGTTTGTAATGAACGTTGAAGTGAATACAAAACTGTTGGTTTTTGCATCTTATAATGTTAGCTTTTTTGTCCATATAGCATTATTTCTTCAATTTATTTCTTCCTTCGCTTCTGATAAATAAAAACACTATAAAAATATAAAATCATGTGATATAAAAACATAAAAACATGTGATATAAAAACAGCAACTTTGATAAACATTTAGTGATAATACATTTTAAAATTATTGAAAAACAATCTCTATACTAAACTATTGCAATCAATGTATAGACAAAAAACATCATTTGTAAGCAAATATTATATATATATATATATATATATATATATATATATATATATATATATATATATATATATATATATATATATATATATATATATATATATATATATATATATATATATATATATCAGTCATGAATTAAGCATATGGCATGGGGGTAGGAGCTGACCCCCACCTGCACTCCCTAAGCCGGTCAAGTGGCGCTCCCTAAAATTATTGTTACTCATTACAAAATTCTGTATTTATTTAAACGGAAATAGAAAAATAGGTAACAACAAACCATGGTAATCAGAGATATTTTGTTTGAAGAAAATATCATAATTATAATGTACACAGTCAATAGATTTTTAACATAGTTTGGCGTATCAAAACTACTGTGACTGTACAGTGCCAGATATTTATAAAACTACAATTTTTGACAAACAGTGACAGATATTTATAAAACTACAATGACTTTACAAACGTTAGACAACTTTTTTTTTAAAGCAAAAACAAAACATTATAAATTAACTGATTTCAACATTGTTGAGCAACTTAGACTTGCTTTTGTGTGTTAGAAATGTTTACGGCAAAAACCCCTCCCACTTAAAACTTACTTGCGCCGGCCTTACTTTTAAAGATGTGTATGCATTAATATCTCCAGCAATGACAACTTAACTATAAATGAAAGACGTAGATCTATTTATTATAGAGAAATAGATTCATCATTGTTTTTTCAGATCAACATCATGTTTTTCAGTAGACTAAAGATCAAAATTTATCTGTTATCAAAGATGACAAAACAATGTCTTTTTGGATTGACATTATGACTTGAAACCTCACCATAAGTGTCACAACTCCATAGGTACAAGAGGGGTATGACAGATATCTGTTAAAATAAAATAATGGTATTTTAGGAACTATTAAGAGTAAGAGGCTATAAATTTCATGGAATTCTTATTTAAATTTTTTTAATAGTATAAACAACTGACACATATAGCATTTTTTAATTTTTTTTTAAATATCATTTTAAAACTTTTTTGGATCATTTAACATGGAATCACTATTTAATGAATTTGCGGTAGATTGTCATAAGTTGTATTAAAATCTTGGTGGGAAGAAATATAAATAGTTGATCAAATTTGTTTAATAAAGTTAAAGTATAGAAAAAATATAAAATAATTTAATATTTGTAAACAGAATAATACTAATATTACATTTTTAAAATACCTATAATAAAAACCACTAATATACTTGGAGGTATTAAATTCATCAAATAAATATCTATCTATTAAAAAACATCTGATTTTATCTATTTAATATCTTACTTATTTATCTACTATTTACTTTTAAAAAAAATATTCTTAATTTTAAAGCTATTTTTTTTATAACATCATTATGTATACTTGTATATATACTGTATACACATTATCTACCACAAAACTTACCACTTAAAAAAACTTAAAGATTTACTAAATAATATAGTAAATATGTTATAGTGAGTTTTGCGGTAGATTTTTTTTTTTGAAAAATGAAAAATTTCTGAAAACTTCAATAGTTATTGAAGTTTTCTATATTATTTAGTAAATCTTTAAGTTTCTTTAAGTAGTAAGTTTTGTGGTAGATAATGTGTATACAGAATATAAACAAGTATACATAATGATGTTATAAAAACAATAGCTTTAAAATTAAGAATATTTTTTTTAAAAGTAAATAGTAGATAAATAAGTAAGATATTAAATAGATAAAATCAGATGTTTTTTAATAGATAGATATTTATTTGATGAATTTAATACCTCCAAGTATATTAGTGGTTTTTATTATAGGTATTTTAAAAATGTAATATTAGTATTATTCTGTTTACAAATATTAAATTATTTTATATTTTTTCTATACTTTAACTTTATTAAACAAATTTGATCAACTATTTATATTTCTTTCCACCAAGATTTTAATACAACTTATGACAATCTACCGCAAATTCATTAAATAGTGATTCCATGTTAAATGATCCAAAAAAGTTTTAAAATGATATTTAAAAAAAAATTAAAAAATGCTATATGTGTCAGTTGTTTATACTATTAAAAAAATTTAAATATGAATTCCATGAAATTTATAGCCTCTTACTCTTAATAGTTCCTAAAATACCATTATTTTATTTTAACAGATATCTGTCATACCCCTCTTGTACCTATGGAGTTGTGACACTTATGGTGAGGTTTCAAGTCATAATGTCAATCCAAAAAGACATTGTTTTGTCATCTTTGATAACAGATAAATTTTGATCTTTAGTCTACTGAAAAACATGATGTTGATCTGAAAAAACAATGATGAATCTATTTCTCTATAATAAATAGATCTACGTAAATAGTAGATAAATAAGTAAGATATTAAATAAATAAAATCAGATGTTTTTTAATAGATAGATATTTATTTGATGAATTTAATACCTCCAAGTATATTAGTGGTTTTTATTATAGGTATTTTAAAAATGTTTAATGCAAACATTTAAGTATAAAATTAAAAAAATAATAATAATAATCATGTTGTAAAATAATTATTCTGCATAAATTTGACTTTTTTAATACTGGCATATAAATATAATTAATAAATGCCATATTTATAGTGAGTCGATTTAAATTTAGAAAAAAAACTTCTGGACTAAAGTGATTGTTTATAAGTTTCAATTTTATACTAAATTATTTAGATTGTTGTATTTTACTGAAATTTTCAGAAAAATAATATATAGCTAATTATGTAAATAGTTAAAGAAATGAAAAAATATATTTGAAGACTATTACCTAAATATACCAAAGTGATTAGTATTTACAAAAAAAATTTTGTTTTAAAAAAATATTTTTTGCTTAAAATGTCGTCAACTACCAGCTTTGTATTAAATTTCAATAAATAATTCGGATTTGTGTCGTTGAAGTGACGAAAGGAAAACATTGATGCCGTTGCTGTTCAGGTTGGCACGTCAAGCAAGTTTATTAGTAAAAACTTGAAAAAATACTCCAAGTTTAAATATTATTTTCGGATCCTGCGTTTGCTTTTTGCATTCCACTTGGATCAAAGAAGCTAACATGATGTCATAGGGCCGAATAGAAGACTCCCTAGAATATAACGTTATCAAGTGCTGACCCCCTCCCTCCCTCTCTCTCTCTCTCTCTCGGCTAAATATCGGATAATCCTAAATATCGGATAATGACTAAATATAAAATATTTTTCAAAATTATTGTCATGTATGTATGTTTAATGGGAAAATTACAATGGGCAGCTATAATAAAGGAAATTATTATTATCTTTATTATTATTAAACTAATATCAATTATTCACTAGTGATTTATAAAATTGCATTTTATAATCATGAAGGTATAATATTTTCAAAATGTTCAATTGTAGTTTACTATAGTTAAATACAATAGTAATTAAAAACTTTTTTATATTACTACTATAAAGAAACTATAATATCGCAGCTATTCCGCATTCTAAATAATTGAATAAAATGAACCTTAAAATGATTTTAACAATTAAATATAATGTTAAATATTTAAAGTAATTGAACCTTATTTGAACTAATTATAACAAATAAAACATGAAACATTGCTGAAATTAAAAAATTAGCAAAAATTATTTTCTCATGGTGAATAAAAATGTTCCTTCATGGAATAAACTGGGAAGGCGTTGACACCAGTATCCTGGAGAAAGTCATTCCATTTAGATCAAGTTCCGTTTCATCAATCCAATCGGCACTTTTACCGTTTTCCACATTAGAGATTGGAACTATTATTTCTTGTTGTCGACGTGCAATGACTATCTGAGGCTTTATTTTTACGGATGGAACGGTTGATTCCTGGATGTGTTTTATACTGTGACTGCGCAGCATGACTATTAATGCAAAGTACTGTGACATTTCTTGATACGGATTTCAATAGCGGGCAAGGATATTGTCAGTTTTTAAACTTTTTGCTGCAAACAGAGATGGAAACTAATGGTATGCTAGGTACGTTGTTCGTTCTTGAATCGGAAACAACTAGCAACTGAGAAGAAAGAATTTTCAAATCTGTCTATTATTGCGAAAGTTGGTAAAATGCGAACTGCGAACCGCGAACTGTGAACCGGAAAATGCGAACTTTTTTGCGAACCAAGACATTATATTTTAATGACCACTACGGTTATGATATTTAAAAAAACTTTTGCTCGTCAATTTTTTAATTTAAATTAAATATAGTGTAATTTGGTATATTTTATTTAAAATAGATTGTATTTCTTTTAAATTAAATATAATTTATGTTTCTGCTTGAAGTCCATAAAATTTATAGTAAAATAAACAATTTAACGTTAAACAGAAAATAAAAAATATTACATCAATAGCAACTAATTGAACTATGGTTTGCGAAAAAGTTCGCATTTTACCGGTTCGAAGTTCGCGGTTCGCATTTTACTGACTATCTATTATTGCACATCAAATAAGAACTTCTTGGTTTCAAACAGTACTTATTGTCATTACATCTTACAATTTGCGTAAGCTATAGGCTAGTTCGTATGTGACTATCATACCATTTCTGATTCTTTGACAAGAGGAGTTGTTCTTGTACTCAGACTCAGTGGGCTCAATGTACTCTGCCACTGTTGGAAAATTATCATTAATCAAGCCTGACCAAATTTTAGCAAAAGTGGTCCCTGCAAAATAAAATTTTTTCTTCTCTAAAGTGACATCGATTGTACACCTCTCTCATTTAGATGGCTACCATAGTGGTCATGTGGTAATATCAATCCAGTTTCTTACTAAGTTCCATTTTTCTTTCAACTCTGATAAATGCACTTCTTCCAGGAGCGTCTGTAGCAAGAAATAAAACATCAAAATTATGCTGGATAAAGTGGTGTACTGCAACGGTTATTACTTTTTGGTCACTTGGGTTCTCATCAGGGCCACCATCAACTGTCAAAACTGAAATTGGTTCAACCAATCAAAATACCACTTCTGGTAATGATGTCAAACTTTTTGAGTGTAAGCAATTTTTGAAAATCAAATTTATGGTTGAATGCTGTTGATTTTGAGTGTTTCCCTGATCTGATTGCTATATAGTTTGGTCCGGAATATCCTACTGCTTCTCGGTTTCCAAAACAATTAGGATGAATTAAGATTCCAGCATACACCGATGGAATTAATTTTTGTCATGCAGCCACCACCCAATCATGGTCAGGTAAGCTGACTCTGTACTCGACGTGCATCAGCAATCAACTTTGCTTTTTGGCAGTAGTCAGCCCAATTGGAACATGAGCTTTATCATTTTAACTGAAAAAATTCTTTATTCATTCCCAACATGGACGCTAACTCTTCCAAGTGCCTTATAGTAGCAGATAAGGGCTGTTTCAACATCAAGGGATATTACTTTGCTTTGTATAACAACGTTCTTGTTGTCGATAGTGGCTACACAGCGAGTGCGTCAGGATTATGTTTGGCGATTGGTCGAATGGCTAGAATTCTTTCACTCCACCTTGTTTTTGAAAGGCTTTGAAAAGATAATGGTATGTATTTTTTTAACACATCCCATTGAGCAGGACTCTGAGAAAACAAACAGTAGAAGCTTTCTAGGCTTCCAAAAAAAGTTATTACATCAGGATTTAATAGAGAAAATAAGGCAAATTGTGTTTTTTAAGATGCGGGTCTTAAAACCATTTGTTTTATCGCACGTATTTGAACCATTGTCATAACCTCGTGAACGACAATCTTAAAGTGGTATGTTTTGTCTTTCTAGAGTGGCAAGTATTTCTTTTGTTATTTTTTCTCCTATTTTCCAGTTAAACTCTATGAAACGTTTGTTTACTTCAAATATCCTAAAGTAAGATTTTGTTGTTCAATGTATGAAATATCCGGAGTTGCATCAACTATCAACCCATAAAAGATTCCATCTTTTCTTTGATCTAAAATAGTTTGTAGAACTTTTTCTGAACATAACTTGATAAATTCATTTTGGGAGTATCAAGAAAAATAATGTGGTTTTCCCTTCATACTTTTCGATTCTAACTGACTTTGTTGTACTTTGGCAAGAACTTGCTGTGTCACTTCATGATGGCATATGAACTTTATATGACTTCATATGAACATCCCTAATTGTTGTGTTCTCTCTTTGAAATGCTAAACATCTAGATGGTAAAAATAATGTGACATCTATAATCCGTTTTAGGATTGCTTTCCACTTATTTCTCTCACATTGTATTTGGAGTCGTTTTTGTTTGTCTATTCCATTTCCTTTTATTGACTCCAAAACAACTTTCCAATCCAAATATTGTTTTCAATGTTCAACACTAATTTGATTATTAGACAAAATATTATACAACTTTTTCCATGGTATCATTTTAGGTGAAAATCCTTCACGGGCTAAACTGCTCAAATTGTAGTTATTTTAATTACAAAAAATGACGCATAGTAGGCAATAAAGTTTTTCTTTTATTAAACTCCATGCTAACCATTGTCTTGGAAAATGATCTCGTGTTCTTTTATCTGTCATTTTTGTGAAAAACAAAGATTCATAAAACTTTCTTCCTTTTAGACTTTTTGGTAATTTTGCATATATCTGGTAAACTTTTCATAAACTGTAAAATGTTTCTATACATTGGCGCTGTCCATCTGAAATCAATTTGGGCCATGTACCAAGGTCATCAAGAATTATCGCAGTATTTTTGATTATATTAGAATCAGAAGTATCAACGGCATTTAATTCTTTTTTTGCCACACCATTATTAGACGTATCTCTTGTGTCTTGTCTATAAGAAGTAGTGGATCCATGCACATTTCCTTTGCCTGATTTTTCACCTATTGAACCAATTTCAAAATGATTTTCAGCTCTGACATCAATGCTACAGTTATGCTCTCATGCAATCCTTAATTTTACCATTAGAAGAATCTTTGTTTCCTTATCGGAAAAATTTGGTTATTGATTGACAACCAAGAGATTCTTTTGATCTTATCTTGATCTTATCATTTTAAAGTTTTCTCTTTTGAGCTCCCGATTTATGCTTGTAATTTGAGTTTGACATGGTGTTTGAATAACTTGACAATCTAAAAAAATAACTTTCCTTTTGAAACATCATTTAAATCCTGGACAAAAAATGTATCTTTTAAAAAAGTAAAAGTTTAGTTTTGGAACATCAGAATCACAATATTTTCAAACATGTCTGAACTTAAAAAATTCCAGAATAAATTATTTTTCTTTTTTAGTTTATTGATTTGATAACAAAGTTTAACTAATGTAAAATGATTAACATGAAAGATTATGGACCAAATTATGCTAACCAATCCATTAACGAAAAAAACTATTATATGAGAAAATAATATACTTTTATACACAACGGGCCGCATAAAAGTTTTAAGACCATAACGCTCTTAAGTGCAAATTTAAATGTCAAGCTACTTGTTAACAACTAATAACCTTGTTAATACTTGTTAACGACTAATAACGTTAACGACTAATAACTTATATTTTATAACGAAGATGAGTTTAGCTTTAGGAATCGCTCAAAGAAATCGGTGTAAAAAAACGGCAATATATATGAAATAAGTAAAAAAACATGGAGGTTTCCTAAATTGCTGAAATGTCTGTTTGTTTTCTAATTTTTAATTTTAGACGATGTTTTTGGTTCAAAAGTTTTTCTTTTCTTCTTACATTTATTTTTAACTCAAAACAATAACATTTTACTCGGATTTACTGTACTGTAATACCTCTTTACATCGGGGCCTCAGTGCTACAGTACCGCCATCCCTTCCCTTGTGGGGGCCATGTCCATAGGTGTGCATATTCATCATCTTTTTCACCAGCTATTAACATATGAAGAGGAAAGTGGAATTCACGACTAAAAATACGACTGCCGTAGTTCCATAGTAACATTGTGGCTATAGTCATTGTTTTTTCTTTTGAATCAGGTGCACTATCATCAGAAAACTCAACAACAAAGTGATTTACATTCCCATTAAACCACCTAAGTTTATCTTTCTTGATTTTAACTTTCAAATTTAGATCGGCAATCATTGTGATTAATGCTGTCACTGTGCTTGAAACACCTCCTTTTATAAAATAAATATCTTCAGTATTGAGATTGTTAACAAATGTTTTATTAGCTCTATCAGAAATATTTAATGTTTTCAATAAAATATTATGCTCTTCGTAAGATATTATATTACTTTCATTACTGCGTTCAGTTAAAGAATTATTTTGTATTTTACACAGCATGGTATACTTTCTCCTTGATATATAATTCAAGTATTATCTTAGAACTGCTTTTCGTAAACAAGTGTCACTTTTTAATTTAACATCGGATATCTTAGCAACAAAATTTTCAAGAAATTTTCCTCTTTTATAAGAAAGTATTAAGTTTTCCATCTCAGTTATTGAAGTAATACTTCTCAAATAATCGACGTCTATAACAAGCTGAATTTGTTGTGTCATTAATCATTTCAAAGCTTGTATATTTACTTTCACGTCGCTTTTGTACATGAATTTTTTATACATATATTTTTTATATATAGGATGGGATGGTTTGGCTAAAGATTCAAATCCTAAAGTTCTAGGGATTCCTGCAATATTAAATGCTACTGGTCTAACTCAAAAAGATCAATTTATCAACTATTTTAAATCATGGAAGCTACTTGATGATTTGATTGTGTTTTGTTTTGACACAATAATTAATAACACCGGCTGGAAAGCAGGATGTTCAGCTTTAATTAAGAAGGATATCGGTCGTGCAATTTTATGGGCTGCTTATCGGCACCACATTTATGAGTTACACATTAAACACATCATCTTACCATTGTTTTAGGCAATTTCGTACATTAGTAACATATTATTTTTTTCCTGTGCAACCTCTAAATAATTTTCTTTTAGCCCACTTTTTTTTACCAGTAACGCGTTAGTTAGTGAAAAGTAACATACTAGAAGTTTTCGAATGAATTTTAAAAAACTGACGGAAAAATCTTAAAAAACGTTGACAAATAGGCGCGAAAACTACAAATTACTTAGATTAAGTTATAATGTTTGATCGTCCTAAAATTTTACAAGAATTATTTTTGAATGGTTATGCACCTCACATAAAATGTTTAACTTGAAATTTAAAAAAATGCGGAAACGGGACACCCTACTGCCGATGTTTTTTTTTTTTTTTTAACACCTTTGCTTCCAACAAGGCTGCAAGAAACCACTAGTTAGTGTTGGAAGTAACTGGAAGAGAAAAGATGAAGATTGTAGAGCAAGATAACGATTGACAGACGACTTAAAAGATTGCATCGTTATTGCTAACAGTTGTGGCAGAAACAATCAGCCATTCTTTAGTTGACAGCAAATTAGAAATTATTACCGGTGATTCAAGCATAAACGAAGTTGAGAAATGTGTCAAAAGATATTCAACGTTATACAACAGCAGAAATTAGAGTACAAAAATGTTTGATCGAAGTAAATGCTATCCTTTTTTGTAATAGAACAGAAAAATTTAGGTGATTTCGAATCTGTAGGAAAGAAATAGAAGAACTTGAAGTCTAACAAAAAGAAACATTCTGTACAAACTTTTGAACGTTCTCCTGCATAAAAGTCGCCTGAAAAAAAAGTTATCTTCAGTTGCAGGTGAAACATTTCTTGTAAAACCTGAGCGTCCCAGAAAGTTGTAGAGCAATTTTCTTTTGTCATGTAGTCTATTTCCAGTTTCAGAAATATTCGCCTGATCCTCCGAGAACCGTTTTGATCCAAAAACTTTGTTTCGCCTCTCTCATTAGTAAAGTCAGCAGAGCTCTTACAGCGTACCACAACTACTATATAAATAAACTGTATTTGCTAATAATTGTTACTATGGTTACTAATTATGGTTGAATATGAATGATTTAAAATTCAGGTTTCCTTAGAAACACTCACTTTATTTCGAGAGCAATATTAAAATGACATCATGCTAGGTGGGTGGTTCTAGGAAAATGCGACCTAGCGTGACAAGGTGGGTGTATTAAGAATGACTAATTTTTGTGTTGCGTCACTAAGCAATGACCCCAATTTAATCTAAGCATAACAAATAAGTGTTAATTTAAATGATACATAGCAATTTGTCATAATTAATAATTTCTTCTCTTACAACTTAGACTGAAATTGCTCCATATTTCCGATTATTCAGAAAATAATATCCGGGTAAAATAATGATAATGTATTATTTAAATAATATACGTTTATGTATTATTTTTAGAATTTTATCAAAAAAATATAGCAGCATTATTTCGCAGTATACAAATCCGCCCTTTTTTCATATCTATCTTAAACTATTATTATTATAGTTTTAGCCGTAAAATATATATTTTACGGCTACAACTATAGTAATAATTTAAGATAGATGTGAAAAAAAGTGCGGATTTGTAAAATATATATTTTACGGCTACAACTAAAATAATAATAATAATTTAAGATAGATGTGAAAAAAAGTGCGGATTCGTATACTGCGGAATACTGCTGCTATATTTTTTTGATAAAATTCTAAAAATAATACATAAATGTATATTATTTAAAAAATACATTATCATTATTATTACCCGGATATTATTTTCTGAATAATCAGAAATAAAGAGCAATTATAGAGTAGAAATATAGAGCGGAAATATAGAGCAAGCGGCTGTAGTTGTAGTCGTAAAATATATATTTTATGATGTGAAAAAAAGTGCGGATTTATATATTGCGGAATACTGCTGCTATATTTTTTTGATAAAATTCTAAAAATAATACATAAATGTATATTATTTAAAAAATCGATTATCATTATTATTACCCGGATATTATTTTCTAAATAATAATATGAATAATATGTATATATATGAATAATATGTATAATAATATGAATAAAATGTATATATATATATATATATATATATATATATATATATATATATATATATATATATATATATATATATATATATATATATATATATATATATATACATACAATATATACATACATTGCTACAGCAGGGAAAACATCAACTATAATTATAGTGGAAAACACAAAATAATTATAGTAGGAAAACACCTTACTATGATTATAGTAGTAGAACAAGTAACTTTATACTCAACTGTACTTTCTTTTAAAATTAGATTAGATCACTGTAAGTGTAATCACAATAAGCTCTCCAGATATAATTTTCATAACAGAAACATGGTGGAATGATACTTCAGCAACAATTATACCTGGTTATAACCTTTATCGCAAAGACCGAATGAATAGCAGAGGTGGTAAAGTCTGTATTTATGTAAATGACCTAATTGATTCATTTGAAGTCAATAATGAACCTTATAATAATAAAAATATTGAGCAGATATGGTGTACCATTAAAATAAGCAATGAATGCATATTATGTGGCCGCATTTATAGACCAGGAAGTGATGATTTAGTAAACTTTCAAAATGTAATCAATTCTATTAAAGAAAGTTACAATTACTTCTCAAAAACTAAAATATATACTGAGGTTTTGATATGTGGTGACTTCAATTTTCCATCCTTGAATAGTATATGGAATTCTAGTTATGAAAGTGTCTGCATTGGAGAAAAAGAGAGACAATTTCTAGAATGCATTGAAGAATGTTATCTCACACAACATGTAAAAAAACCAACATTTCAATTAAATGACACAAAATTAACAAATATATTAGATTTAGTATTTACAGCTTCTCCTTTTCGCATATCCAGCTTGGTACATATGGATCCTTTGGGGAAAACAAAAAGAGGTCATCATGTTTTAAATTTTCATTTTAATTATCAATTACATAATCGCAAAAATGAAAGTATTACTACAAAGCGAGTATACATGAAAGGAAATTATAATGAATTTTCAAAATATTTAAATAAAGAATTAAAACACGAAATTCGACTTAAGCGTAACCTTTGGTATCGATACAAAGCCTCTCATTTCAAAAATTTAGATCTTAAGGAAGAATATAAACTAAAAAATAAGTTAGTTAAAAAACTTGTAAAGATTACAACACAAAAATATGAAAATAAAATTGCAACAGAATCAAAAAAAAAATCCAAAACAAGTTTATGCTTATATTAACAGTAAACTAAAAGCTAAAGACCATATAAGAGCAATTTCAATTGAAAACAATGAAATATGAACTGACAGTCAAGTTATTGCTAATCAGTTAAATCGGTTTTTCAATTCTGTATTCATAAACGAAAGCCTAACTAATATGCCTACATGTGAAAATATAACAGAAAAAATTTGCCCAACCCCATTGTTTAATGAGAAAGATATTAAAAAACGATTATTGAATCTAAATGTGCACAAGTCCCCAGGTATCGATAGAATTCATCCAATTTTTTTAAGTAAGTGTGCTGACAGTTTAGCTAGACCACTCTGTATGATATTTAACCAACCATTTCTAACTGGAACATTGCCTACAAGCTGGTTAAAAGCGAATAATTTTTAAAAATGGGGATAGGTTGAATGCAGGTAACTACCGTCCAATTTCATTGACCTCTGTTGTTTGTAAAGTAATGGAAAGTATTGTTAAGGATACAATAATGAACCATTTAAATAAAAATAAGTTATTAATACCAGAACAACACGGATTCATTAAATCAAAAAATTGTGTAACAAACCTTCTCGAGACATTAGACATAATAACAGAAGCAATAAATTGTGGAAAATGTGTTGATGTTGCCTTTTTAGATTTTTCTAAGGCATTTGATTCAGTTCCGCATTCCAGGCTGCTCTTGAAACTTAAGTCATTTGGTATTGTCGGAAAATTGTTGCAATGGTGTAAAGCTTTTTTAGCAAATCGAAAACAGAGAGTTGTTTTGGGACTGTTTGAATCAGAAAGGGAAACAGTTCGTAGTGGGGTACCACAATGATCGGTCTTAGGACCCTTACTTTTTATAATTTATATAAATGATTTAACAAAAAAGTTGAATAATAAAGCAAAACTATATGCAGACGATTTAAAAATAATTGCAGTTCTAGAAAAAAATAAAATAAATAACTCTCTACAGTTTGATCTTGACATCTTATTTAACTGGACTAAAAGATGGCTTATCAGTTTTAATAAAGATAAATGTAAAATCATGCATTTTGGTCGTGATAATCCGAAAATAAAGTATAATTTAAAATATAATGCTACAGAAACAGAGATTATTCAATATGGACTAATAGTAACGTCATTGGAAAGAGACCTTGGTGTTTATATTTCAGACAATTTAAAATGGGAAGACCACATTGAAAAAATGGTAAGGCGAATCAAAAATTGGGTATGTTAAAGCACGCAATCATCTATCCAGATGAAACATCAACAAAATTGTTATATATGTCACTCGTTCGGCCACACTTAGAATATGCTTTTCAAGTGTGGAACCCATATTTTATTAAAGATATAAACTTAATAGAAAAAATTCAGCAAAAAGCTACAAAATTTGGCTACAAAAAAAAGAAACAGTTACGAGCAAAGATTAGAGAAAATGGACTTACAAAATCTATCAAATAGAAGGAAAAAAGGTGATCTTATCCAAATGTACAAACTCATGAACAAAATTGATACTATCAATTGGCACCGTGAACCAGAAGTATTGGGTAGGCTAACTAGAAGACACAATCAAAGGTTGCGAAGGCAGTATGTTCAAAACTTTTTGCCGAGGCATCATTTCTTCACGAACCGTATAGTTGAAAATTGGAATCGTTTGGACAGTGAAGTTGTTAACGCTAATTCAGTAATTGATTTTAAAAATAAACTTAAAAAGTTTAGCGAAAAACAGTTGTTAAAATCTAACATCTACAGTTGTTAGATTCTTTCTTGAAACTCTCAAGAACACAGCTTCAATTATTATTATTACTGGTTGAGTATAAAATTAGTAGCGAATACTTATAAAACTGGTTGTTTATATAAACAAACAGTTTTATAAGTATTCGCTACTAATTTTATACTCAACCAGTGATCTAATCTAATTTTAAAAGAAAGTACAGTTGAGTATAAACTTACTTGTTCGGGTAGTTCATTCCAGTATTTTGCTGATCTATTATATAGTTGGTTGTGTCTTGGAAGACAATTTGGAACATATTCACGTCTTATTTTAAGATGGTGACCACGTGACAATTAGTTAATAAATTTTGGTTGATATATATTATTAATTATATTAAATCGATGTATTAGTCTGAAAATTTGGATAAGATCGCATCGTAGGCGCCGAAACTCAAGTGATGGTAGATTGAATCTTTCGTAGTATTGAAAATTTCTCAAGCTTAAAGCCCATTTTGTAGCTTTACGTTAAACAGATTTAGCAAAACTACGTCAGATTTTAAATACGGGGCCCAAGCAGACACTGAATATTCAAGGTATGGTTTTATAAACAAGGTGTGGTTTTATATAATTTGAGAGCCTAGGAAAGACGAAATAATATTAAGTCTGTATTAGATTGGTTACACAAGACTTATGATGAAGGAAGCCATGTTGATTTGTAGAGAGCAGATTGTTATCGTTGATGTGCTTTAAGATTTTATTCTTTAGAACTTTTTCAAATATTTTGCACCCAACCTAGGTTAGTGAAATAGATCGATAGTTTTTCAGGAAGTAGTTTTCATTTTTTATGTCAGTAAAAAAGTCTAACAAGCTTGACAATTTTTTTTAAAAAAAAAAGAACAAAACGAAATTTAACTTTTCATCATGTTATTAAAAATAATAATATTAATATATATATATAGAAATCTACTTTTCTTCACATATTGATTTTGTTTTGGTACGAGAAATCTAAAATAAAAATTTATAAAAAAATAAATAACTAAAAAAATATTTTTAGGGGAGAGTGCGGCATCATAATACACGGGGCATCATGAAACATTGCAATTATAGTAAAAACTGTATAATAGTACTTCATTTCATTTTAAAAAATATATCATTTCTGAAGTATGATTCGGACCGTTGGATGCATTATTTTGGGCATAATTATTAATTTGTTTGTCTTTCAAATAAAAATTCGCTTTTTTTCTAAGTATTGTGCTTTTTATTTACTTTTCTAAAAGTGCTCACAACTTGTACCCCATGATTATTAATGAATTTACCCCACGATTATTAATGAATTTAATTTTGTAGGTAGTTTAATCTACAAATTGCACTAATCGCGTAAAAAAAAACTCTGTAAAATAAAAAAAGTTTTGAAACAAAAACCAAAAGTGTTTAATGTTGCCCCACTCTCCCTTAAATATTGAGAAAAAAAAAACAACTTGAAAAACCTGATATTTGTTGACTTCTGATTTTAACGCAGATACTTTAGAACGCTCTTGCTCCAAAGCTACATGCATTTCCGCTAACTGTAAATAAATATTACTATAGTCAGTAAACATAGCTACATGGATTTCCATGTGAATATTATTGTAAATATTAATAGTTACTATACTGTAAATATTATTAGTTAGTAACCAAAGCTACATGCGATTTTTTTTTAATTAATCGTAATGAAAAGAAGGATTTGAGCTTGTTTTAATCATCCGGACAATTTTTGTTACGTTTGTGGAAAGTTCACTATCAAAAATCAAGAAAGAAAGAATTTAGTCAAGAGGTGCATATCAAAGTTACTTTGGGATCAAACTTGATGACCAGGATAAAAGTTCCTTTTAGGCCTAAAGTGATTTACGGGAGCAGTTTACAGCTCTCGCAAAAGTACAATTTTTTCATAAATACAAACCACTATTTTTTTCTCTCTACTTTTAGATATTGATAGAAAAATAAAAACTCTTGTGCAATCGAATAAAAAAAACTAAGTTTGAGCTTCATATGGACTAATTTTTTGCTAACATAAGTTAAAAAAAGGGAAAATTTTAAAAAAAAGCGTGCGTATTTAATGAACGACCCCTTATTTCAGGGAAAAAAAGCGCTAACTGAAATGCAAATGTTTTAGATAGGACTAACTGATTGGTTTCTTAAAAAAAAATTAGTTTCTTAAGAAAATGCTATTATGATAAAATAAATTGATAATAGTCATAAATCTTTTTCTTAGTAAATTCTGTCTTCTTATTAAATCTATTATTTAAAATTCAGTTAATGATATTAAACATTTAAAAAAAATACATTTGAAAAATTAAAACAATTTTTTGAATGTTATAACCGATTCTTTTTATTTTGCTCAAACTAATATATATATATATATATATATATATATATATATATATATATATATATATATATATATATATATATATATATATATATATATATACATATATATATATATATATATATATATATATATATATATATATATATATATATATATATATATATATATATATATATATATATATATATATATATATATATATATATATATATAACGGGTGTTCACTTGAAATCCGGACTGACTTTAAGTCAATATAAATCTGACATAATGTATTGCAATTGTACCATGTGATAAATTATTTTAAAGCGTTTAAATTTATCTTTAATATGCTACATTTATATTTAGATTGAATGATTATTCAAATTGAAAATGAAACCTAAACAAGACGACACTCGAAAACGTGTGTACAACTTCTATATTGAAAATAAAGAAAAAGGCAAAAAGTACACCGTAGATCATTTAGAAAAAGAAAAAATTGCCAGATCGACCATCTATGATATAATTAAACGTGCTGATGACGATTCTGGATATCTTAGACGTCCTGGTTCAGGAAAAAAAGCTCTAAAAATGACCCAAAAAAAAGTACAAGCGTTAAAATCAATGTTTAATCATGATGGCGTTTCTTATAGGAAAGCAGGTAGAAAATTTAGAATATCAGCTTCTTATGCCCATAAAATTATTCAGACAAAATCAAAGATCAAGAAAAGAAAGATGAAAAAGATTCCACATCGAACTAATGATCAAAAACTGATGGCAAAAACAAAGTGTGGTAGATTATATCGAGCTTTTAGCAAATTTGATTGGATCATTGATGATAAATCTTATTTTACTCTTTCTCATTCATCAATCAACGGAAACGATAACTTCTACACAAGTGACATAAACCTCTGCCCATCTAGTGTCAAATATTATACAAAGCGAAAGTATGAACCCAAGCTCCTGGTCTGGGTAGCCTTTTCTGTAAAAGGAATGTCAAAAATTCTAATCCGTCAAAGTGGTAAAATTTTATTCAATGAACAACCATGTCAATTTTTTCCAATATAATTCATATTAGTAATTCAACATAATTCAGAACACAGCAATTTATTGATGATGTGAGGAAAACTGATGAGTAATACAATTGTCATATATGTAGTATGATTTTAGCATTAATTTTCTTTCACTGAAATGTGTGAGTTACAAATATCAGTTCGAGCACAAATTAGTATTTTAAAAGAGGAGGGATACACCGAGAGAAGCATTGCTGAATGTTTGTCTGTTTTTAAAACTGCAGTTCATAACACAATAACTCGATTGCAGCAGACTGGCAGCTTAACTTCCCAAAAAAGGTCTGGTAGACCAAAATGTACCTCTATGCAGACTGACCGCTTGATTCATCGCACTTGTACTAATTCTCCAATGTCATCATCCACAGTAATACAACACAACTTGCCATCCCCTGTTACTGTTTCCTCCAGAACTATCAGACGAAGACTATCCTCTGATTTCAACCTGCATGCCCGGCGCCCTTCTATTAAACCTAGGCTTTCTGCCAAGAACATCAAGGATCGGATTGCCTTTTGTCAAAAGCACAAAGACTGGACAGCATTGGATTGGGCGCGAGTAATGTTTTCAGATGAAAGTCAAATAAAGCAGTTTGTTCCTCTTCATTCTTTTGTTTATAGACCTGTTAATCAGCGACTAAATCCCAACTACACCAAATGCAATGTTAAACAGTGCCAATCAATCATGGTCTGGGCTTCAATTTCAACCAGAGGACAAGCAGGTATTTGGTTCATGCCTCCTAAAACCACCATTAATGCCAATGAATATCTGAAAATTTTGAAAAGCAATTTGCTTCAGTGGCTGCTTCTTTCTGGTTGTACAATCTTCCAGCATAATGGTGCACCATGTCACCAGGCAAAGGTGATTACTAAATGGCTTGCTGAGAAAAATATTCAGGTACTTTCTCCTTGGCCGAGATCCTTGCCTGACTTGAATCCAATAGAGAATTGCTGGCATCTGTTAAAGAAAAAGGTAGCCGCTTTAAAGTCATCATCATATGATGATTTGAAAAAAAAGATAATGTTGGTTTGGTCCAATGAAATCACTCCTGCTTATTGTGAAAATTTGATCAATTCTATGCCCAGGAGAATTACTGCTGTGCTAGCGGCTAAAGGAATGCCCATAAAATACTGACATGACATGGACATTTTGTGCTTTATTTCACAAAGTATGTTGTACTTATTCCTAGTAATATGAATTATATTGGAAAAAATTGACATGGTTGTTCATTGAATAAAATTATATGGTTAAAATCAGTTTTTAGTCTTTTTCAACCCTTGGTCTCAGACTTTTGTCCAGTACTGTATATATATATATATATATATATATATATATATATATATATATATATATATATATATATATATATATATATATATATATATATATATACAGTATCGGACAAAACAAGTGCAACCAAACAATGCTAATTTAGTTTCTTTATAAAGTGCTGCATTTTTTCAATTTAGAGAAATAACTATGTAACTGTTTAGAGACAACGTTCTTCAAGTTTTATTTATCACAAAGTTCATTATTTGTACACGAAAAATAATAAATTAATCAAAAGTTTCAAAAAAAGTTGATTTCCTTCTCGACAAAACAAGTGCAACTCCAAAAAATGTTGACCAAGCTGTATTTCGCTATCAATATATAGTGACGAATCCTTTGTTGTCAATCACAGTCTTGTATCTTCGAGGCATAGATTCGATCAGGTGATCAATGAAACTTTGTGGAATCGCTGCCCAGGCCTTTTGGATTTGTTCAAATAGTTGATCCTTATTACGAACACCTTCACGATCAATTCTGCGGTTGACAATCTCCCACAGGTTCTCGATAGGGTTGAGATCCGGAGATTGGGGCAGCAAATCCATCACTGATAGGTGGTTGTCTTGAAACCACTGTTTGACTTCTTTTGCAGTGTGTTTCAGATCGTTGTCTTGCTGAAAAACTCAATTTTATTGGCATATTCCATTCAGCATGAGGTAACATAACATCTTTCAGGATATTTTTATACATGAAACGGTCCATTATTCCATCGATTCGATGTATTGGACCTAGACAGTTAGCAGAAAAACACCCCCAGACCTTTACATTGCCTCCACCATGCTTCACGGTTTTATGGCAGTAACGTAAATTGAGGCGTTTTCCGGCCGGTTGACGTACACGGCAAATGCCATCGCTCCCAATAATGTTGAACTTCGATTCATCAGTGAACAGGACAGTTCGCCATTTCTGCACATTCCAGTCAATATGAGATGTAGCAAACAGGAGTCTTTTCTTCTGGTTCTTTAGTGAAATCAGCGGTCTCTTTGCAGGGTGTCGAGAAAACAATCCGGCTTCAACAGCACGTCGTCTGATTGTTCGGTCCGATACAGGCAGCTCTAATTGCTTTCATATCTGGACTGATGATATCCAGGGATCCTTCTTGACGGATCTGACGATTATAGAATCCTCTCTAGAAGTAGTGGAATGCAGTCTTCCACCTTTGTTACCTGCTGCTAACTTCCCAGTAGAACGATATTTGGAACATAGTCTTGATACGGTCTATTTTTTCACGCGATATTTATCACAAATACTTTTTTGTGACATTCCATTTACGTAATCGCCAATAATTTTCTTTCTTAGTTCCAATTCAAGACTGTTGGGAGCCATTTTTGCACTTGAAGTCATAAAAATAATAAAAATAAATAATCACGCTTCTAAAGGCTTACCGTGTTACATTTACCTTGTGATGACACAATAATGCTCTGGAACACAACGTCTTGGTTGGATGTGGACTGTATTGATGTAATGAAACACTTGTTGTATTTCACTTCTTGTATTGATGTTCTTCGATAAAACACTTTGATAAAACTCACTTCGATAAACTGTCTTGATAATACTGACTGATTGACTTCCATATACTGACTGAATTACATGTCGGTTTAAATGTCTCTTATATAGTAAAATGAACCTGTGTGACCCTGTTCTGGAAGATTCTAGATGCTTTTTTTTGATGCTTCTAGAAGCTTTTGGATGCTTCTGACTGTTTCTGGATGCTTCCAGATGCTTCTTCTGGAAGCTTCTGCATGCTTCTGGAAACTTCTGGAAACTTTTTTTAATTCTTAAAAAACTTCCGTGACATTGACACAGATCAGACTTAAGAAAAAGAAACAAACCAAAAAAGTTGCGCTTGTTTTGTCCGCTGCAAAATGGCACTTGTCTACAAAATTCTGCCTAAGTGTTGTCACCTGTCAGCTGATTGCTTATGTCATGGCATGCTATGACTCCATACTCCTGATCTGTTTGCTGTGGTAGTATAGTTCGTTTTATTTTTAAGACATGTAAAATTAGGAACACTTTTTAGCATTGTTCCATGTTGGTTGCAAATGTTTTATCCAATACTGTATATATATAATATTATTACACATAAAATTATTGCATATTAATTTTTATATTATGTAATGAATTATATACTTTATATATTCATTATAATGAATTAGATAGACTTATCTTAATTTGAGCAAAATAAAAAAATATATATATATAATGCACAATTAAATTTTCTGCTAAAAATAATTGTAATATAAACACGTTTATAGTGTAATCTTTAATTGTTGTAAATAAATCTTCGTGCTTTCTATTACAGTAAGAAAATATATTTTTCGTTAGCAGTGAAAGTTTATATAGCTATTTATATCAAATTTTATATCTAATGAGTAATGTTGTTAACAAATAAATTGATAGCCTATGTGAAAATCCGAAGAAAACGCTTATCTTTAACAGCGCAATAAATAACGCTTGTTATGTATATTGTATGTATGTATGTCTTGTAACAAACTTAAGCGTTACAAACCTATGCTTGTAACGAGTATAAAATCAAATTTTGTATTTAATAATCAATTTTTTTAATGAATAAACAGATAGATCGCGTAAAAACCGAATGCTATAGTAAAAGAGACGCATGAATTCATGGCAGCAATACTCAAAATCATAAACTATAGCAAATATGTCTAGAATGGGACAGTTGTGATAACAAAGCTTATTATGAAATAAAGGAATGACCTCCTCAATCTGAGTTTGTTGTCGGCAGGCACAGTTTACATCACCCCCTTGTAGACCTACTAAAGATCTACTTTCTGTCTCTTCACAATAATCTGGAATTAATTAAAAGTTGGATTAAGAATCCAAGTTGATTAAAGAAAAGTTGGATTAAGAAAAGTAACACACTTCAAAAAATTTTACCTGACTCTTAAGACACTGGAGTTGCAGGTATGAAATTTCTTTGTTTCTGTCATTAAAAATATCCTTAGGAATTATCGAACTGATCGATATGTTGATATGGTTGAACAAATGATTGTAGCGTTTGAAAGAACAGATTGTAGAATGTTGCTCAAGATGCTTTTAGTTCTTAGACCTCAATAAGGACTGTCAAATGCCTAGTAGACATTATGCCTGTATTTGATGCTTTATTGTGTTTTTCATGTATGTGTTATATCAGACTAATGATTAAAGAGTACTTGATTAGTGTTATTTTTTATTTTTTAGAGAATCTTTATAACTTTTTTCTCTGACGTGATAGGAATATTTTGATTTAAGTATTGGAATCAGCAAGTCAAAATTAATGAAGAAAATATGATTTTAATATAGGAGGTTTATACTTATTGACCAGTGGATTACTGTAAAATAAATAACTATAAATAAATATTTCTACTTAAAAACCAAAGCTACATTTACGCCTGTAAAAATTATAATTGAGTAAAACAAAACATAAATAAATCTTAAACAAGAATAAAACATAAATAAATCTTAAAATTTTTTTTTACAGATAATTGTTATAAATGTTAAAAATGTTTAGTGTTAATGTTGTCTTTTCTGATTTTTCTACTGTAGGGTTAAATTTTTTGAAAATTAAAACTGTAAAGTGAGCATGTTGTAACTAAAGCATTCTTTTAACTTAACATCAACACTATTTTAATTTTTTTTTCAATATAAATCTTGTACATCATATATTTGTTAGCATAAAGAAAAGTTATATACAACATCAATTCAAAAAATAATAAAAATTTAAATATTTGATTGAATATTACCAAGAGCTATTCTAGACCCTTTTCAAATTGAAATTTGAAGACTTTTTTTTTTATTTACATTTTTAACAGAGAATATTGTTTTTTTCGCAAAAAAAAAAACGCAGATTTTCTGCTAAATTTCTCCTGGACAAAGGGAATTTTTTTCACACAAATTTTTTCCCAGAATAGCCCCAGATTACATATATTATGTTTCAATATATCATTTACTGGAGTTTTTTATATTTAATAAAATCCTACTAAGAAAATATAACACTTGTTAAAACGAAAAAAAACAAAATAAGTAAGTAAACAAAACTCTTTTCCATTTTAAGAATATTTTTCATAAAGACTAAATGTTACTAGAAAGTCAAATAGCATTTTGTATGTAGTCTATGTGTTTTTTAACATCTGTAAACTCTTTAGTGTGTGCGTGTTTATATATATATATATATATATATATATATATATATATATATATATATATATATATATACATATACACAAAAAAAATATTCGTACACTTAAAAAAAAAATCATAATTTTAAATATTGCACAGGGGTTGTCCGATAAAATATTCAAAAAAAATTTTTAAATAAAGATTTAAATTTTAAGAATTTATTTGTGTATTGGTGAACTAATTACTTTTCAAACCTATTAAATTTCACTCGATTGATCTAATGATGCATAAAATTGACTGCAAAAAAAAAATAATCGTATAGTTCAAAAATAATGTCAAGCTGATTAAACTCCATGGAAATTAGTATTGAGTGGGGCCTTCTTTAGCCTTGATGGCCTCAACTAGACAATTTGGCATTAAGTTAACCAAATTTTGGGTCTTTTTAATTGTTATATTATCCCATGCGCTCATTATAGCTTTTTTGAAATTGTCTTTGCGTCTAAATGCTAGGTCGCCAATTTTTCTATCCAAAATATACCACAAATTTTCTATTTGATTCAAGTCTAGACTTTGAAATGGCCATTCCAAAATATTGATGTTATCTATGTCAAAGTATACCTTCATTTTCTTAGCGGTATGTTTAGGATTGTTATCCTACTGGAGTATGAAATCGCTTCCCATTCTCAATTTTTAAGTATATGTTGGCAAGTTGGTTTGGAGAATTTCACAATACATTGAAGCATTCATTTAGTCATTATTAAATGTAAATTACCCCACTCCTTTTCAATTCATACTACCACAAACCATCACATTTCCTCCTCCATGCATTACACTACCTCGCAAACAACTCAATTTATAAGCTTCTCCTTTTTTTCGCCACACCTTTTGGACTCCATCCGACGAGACGAGATTGTATTTTGACTCATTTTACTACAAAATTTTATTCTAATATGATATCAGTATTTTTGAGTACTTTGATGCAAATTCCAGTCAACGTTTCATTTGTTTAGAAGTTAAAATAGGTTTGAGACAAAATTCCAAAATAATTTTGAACCACTCAATATCTCAATATCCTTGTTCTCTTATACAATTTCTGATTATTTGAGGAGTCACTGTAATGTTACAATCTTTTTGAATTTTCAAAGCTAATTTAGCTGCAAAAATAAATCTATTTTTCTTCATATTAATGATGGCAATAATGATATTTTGATCAATTGCACTAGTGGTTTTGCATTTTTGTTTTCTAACAGCCACACTAGCAACGGTTTCAATCAGATAATGCTTCTTAACAATTGAAAAAAATGAAGTTATGCTTTGACACAAATATCAATGTTTTGGAATGGCTATCTCAAAGTACGGACTTGAATCCAATAGAAAATTGGTGGTATTTTTCGGACAGAAAAATTGGCAAACGAGCATTGACAAGACAAAGACAAACAAACGAGACAACTTGAAAGAAGCCATAATTAGGGTATGGTATAATATAACAAATTAAGAGACCCAAAATTTGGCCAACTCTATGTCAAACCATCTAGATGAGGCCATCAAGGCTAAAGGAGGCCCCACTCAATACTAATTTCCATGGAGTTTGATCAATTTGACATTATTTTCGAACTGTACGATTATTTTTTTTGCAGTCAATTTTATGCATTTTATTTTATTTTTTAAATTTGTTATTTAGGTGCCCCAAGAAAACCTAATGGTCTTGTCACAGAGCACCGCGGAAGCGCATTTAACCAGGAAGTTCATGCCTCCTTCCTTACCGTGACGCGAATCTATATATCGCGAAACTATATCCAAAGCTCATTTCGAACCTGGAATATGTCCAAAGCTTGTTTTGAACCTGCATCATTAGATCAATTAAGTAAAATTCAATAGGTTTGAAAAGCAATTAGTTCACCAATACAAATTAATTCTTAAAACAATTCTTGATATCTAAAAAAAACTTTTAAATATTTTAAAAGATTATTTTTTTTTTGCATACTGTATATATATATATATATATATATATATATATATATATATATATATATATATATATATATATATATATATATATATATATATATATATATATATATATATATATATATATATATATATAGAAAGTTCCCTACAAACTGTAGTTTTAGAGAGCGCGTTAATAAACCAGACCAAAAATAGTTTGAAAATTTATAGTTTTTTTTTTCAAATGATAGACTGCCTGCCTAAACCAAACCCTCAGTCGATGTAGCAGCACTCCCTTGCGAGTCAGGCTATTTGTCAGTCGATGTAGCAACACTCTGTTGCGAGTCAGGCTATAAGATAGTCATTGTAGCAACACTCTGTTGCAAGTCAGGCTACAAAATAGTTGATGTAGCAACACTCCCCTGTAGCAGCAGGCTATAAGATAGTCGATGTAGCAATACTCCGCGCATTTTTTAAAAATATATTTTAATAAAACAACAACAAAAACACCATTAATTAAAAAAAACTCTCTAGTCATTATTATTGCGGTTTTTTTTAAAAACAATAAAATTTAATATACTTACACATTAATTTAATTGTTTTGACATTTCAAGACAATCTAATACAGCTTAAGAGCCGAGGTAATTAAAATTGTAGTCGAAAGAGATTTTTTTTACCATAAAAGTCTCTTTTGACTACGATATAAGAATATATATATATATATATATATATATATATATATAATTAAATATAAATTAAAAAACGTTTCACCTGCTCAGAAAGTTCGTTTTTTACAACAGTTAGCTGTTCAACTTGTAGTAATATCTCATATTTCTCTTTCACTAAATTGAATGATAGTAAAAAAAAAAAACTAAATCAAAGAAAATAAATCTAAAAAAAAATGAGAGGTTACAATTAAATCAGGAAGCTTAATCAGTGCAGGATTTATGTATAAATTATATATATGTATAAAAGTTTAGAACCAATTCTAAAAAAAAAGTTGTCCAAGTTAGCAATTCGCCAGCCGAGAACCAAGAGACCGCATATCCATTTTTAAAGACTTTCTACAAGAATATCTAGCAAATTTTTCTAAATATTTTAAAACAACATTGATTGCTGAATATTTATTGATAATAAACAGAAAAAATACAACATGTGGACATATGGCCTCTTGGTTCTCGGCTAATAAATTGTCATATATACTTTATTATAATTCAGCATTATTTGTCCCAATTATTTTTTTTGGATAAAATAACAAATTGTAAGTTTAATATATAAATGTACAGTTATTATTTTATTAAATACATTTGTGATAATTTGTGATATACAAATTTAGAGGATATTATTAATTTTCTCTTTGCATATATTGTTTATCACAAAAATATAACTTTATTGTAAGTAAGTGGTAATCAACGGAAATTTTCAATAAAAATGTTATGCATATCACTTTAAGAAGTGATGTGCATAACATAAGAAGTTAGTTATGTGCATAACACAAGAAGTTTATTATAATAAATATTCTACCCACATTCTGCAAGATGTAAGCCAAAAGTTATAAAAAAGGAAAAAATAAGTAGAGAACTGAAAAAGTAGTAAGATAAAAAAACTGGGCAGTTTCTTACAGGTGTATTCATTCTTATATGCGCTTTTATTCATTCTTATATGCGTGTTTATTCATTCTTATATGTGCATTTATTCATTCTTATATGCGCAATTATTCATTCTTATATGCATGTTTATTCATTCTTATATGCACATTTATAGTGGGTCAACCACCCATAAAATCTCTAATATAATTTAATATAAACAATAAACACACTTTTTAATTTTTATATAGATAAATTTAAAATATAAATTAGGTTGTACAAAATGAATCTGCATTCCAGCCTCCAGTTTTTGCTCCATAAGCAAGCACTTCCATTGTTGAAACAGCACAAATTAAACTAACATTCTCGCCACGATTTGCAGGTGACTGTAAAATTGCTGGCGAACTTCTTAGCGAATAACCATATGTGTTGTTATTTGTGTGCACATTAAATCCAGTTTCATCCAAATAGAAAAGTTTTTTATCTGAAATTCCGTTAATTTCGCTTGCAAATGCATAGCATACATTAATAACTCGTGTTGAATTTTGTTCTTCTGGCACATGCAAAACACGATTTTTTGATAAATGCGAGCGTTTGAGTTTTCTTGAAATAGTAGGTTGAGACATGTTGAAGCCTGCAGCAGAAAGATTTTCTTTTATTGCTTCTTGCGTTTGTTTTCTTGTACGCATAATTTGATAATATTTTTTATTTGAGCGCTTATAGGTCTTTTACCTCGTTTTTTTTAAATCAGAAAACAACTTGAATGCAGTCATGTCGTTGAATTCTCCTCTGCCTAACTTAACAACAAGATTTTGAACTGTGCGCTTCGATAAATTAAGAAAAGTGGAAATGCTTGTTGTAGATTGATTTCTTTCAACTAAATACTTAAGGATTTCAATGTGCTCTTTTGTAACATTTTTCCTTGTTTTACGATTAGTACTGCTTTTCTATTCCATCCATAGGGTAAAAATTTGATATTAATAATAATTATAAATAATTAAATTTAAATCTAGATAAATGAATAATTAGATAAATAATAACTTAATCAATCAAGAAATTTAATAATAAAATTAAACAAAGAACTAATACTAAATTAAATAAATCATCGAATGTAAAAAGTCTTCATTTTAAGTATTTTTAACCTCGTTTACCAGGAAATAAGAAAAATTTGTTTTGAAAAAATAAACTGTTTTTTCAAAACAAATTGTTTAAATGATTTTTTTTTGTTCAAATTGAATAAATGTGCATATAAGAATGAATAAAGGCGCATATAAAAATGAATAAATGCGCATAAAAGAATGAATAAAGGCGCATATAAAAATGAATAGACAAGCATATAAAAATAAATAACCCTGTAATAAAGATATATAAAGAAACAGAACCCTTTACCACAGTGATTTAGTCATCTTATTTTTGATACACAGTTTAGCGCATCTTGTAGAATTTACTTTAAAACATGAAATAACAAATGTTAAATAGGCACAGAAGGCATCAAGAATCAAACAGCATCAAATTGGGCTGTGGAGTAATTTAAATAATAGGTAGAAAAAAGATCTTTATATGATGTTTTTTATCTTCATCTAAAACTAACCTTGACACTCAATTATACACTAATGAAAGTGATGTTCACTTTTTCTTTAACTTAAATTTTTAAAAAATAAAATACCGCAGGATTATTTTGATCATTTAAAGTTTTTATGTTGCAAAAACTCAAGTAACCAATTAAAAAGTTTTTATTCAACAAATTTTAGAAGCTACAGAAGAGATTTGTGAAAAAATTACTGTTTTATACAAACATATCCTAAATATGGGGACATAAATCTTGTAGGAGAAGTGAAGCATTTTCATCAATATTAAGTCAAGCCCATAGTTCACAGATTACATTTTAAGTCTTTGTAAATTGTATTAAAAAAAAAAAAATTTTTAAGCTAGATTTTATATTTTAAAGTTTGTTATGAAAAAATTACAATTTTAAGTTGAAAAATTATTAATTACATTCTTTATTCCCTATCATAGAGAGTTGAACAGAAATTATGAACAATTGTATTTCTGTTTTACTCTCCATGTAGCCAAAAATCATACTTGGTACTTGGTACTGACAAACTAACTAGACTAATTAAGGGCCCCATATATAAACAGCTTAGGGCCTACATCAGACCCTGTGCATAATTGAGAGACTTTAACAGTGCCAAGTATTTGCAGAAACTTGCTTAAATGTGAAACTTGCTTAAATGTGAATATTTTAAAAAGTAAGGGGCATAGAAAGCTTGTAATTTTTATTAAAAAAATATTGAAAATATTGAGCCACACATATGCAAGTTTGTACTTATTAGGCTGAAACACATAAGCAAGTTACTGAAACAGGTTTGCACATACACAAATTTGAAAATAAGCTGATCCACCCTTTAGTCAGCACTTATGATTATTGCACATACAAATGTTTAAAAGTAAAAAATTTGCTATAAAGCACAATTTACTGTATTAAAAAATTTTCAGTATTCTTTTTTAAAGTAACTATAAAAGTAAAAACCACTATAAAAACAGTTTTTGCACACACATATTTGTTGTTGTAAAATTTAATAAAAAATATTTACTTTCTCCTTCTCCAAGAATAAAACACAACTGTTTGTTTCTCCTCTTCACTTCATTTAATTCTTCCTGAAAAAAAGCATAAACTTTAGTTTAAAATTAAAAAAAGCAGGTAACCTTAAATATTAAAAATAAAAATTGTAAACTGATGATTATAGAGCGCTGAACCCTGCAGCATGTTATAAGTTCTATTTGTCAACATACTTAATTCACAGTAGATTTATATTCCATTCAAATTTTTAATTTTATACCCTTATAACCAAAATAAATATTCTAGGTATTACCTTTTAAAGAACAACTATGATATTATTAAAAGAATTGATAAATATTTATTAAAACACATAAATACATAAAGAGGTCAACATGGCAGCCCCTTGTACCATTTTTAAAACCTGCTAGTGGTTGCCCCCCTCAGACAGGTCTCAAAAACGGTATAAATATATACACACTCACATATATGGTAATCTTACAGTTAAGTGGCCTAAATTAATTTATTTTGTTTACTTATTGCCCCGTATTATCTTGTTCGTGGAGACCTTTTAAACATAGGAATATTCATTGGCTTCAGTACATATATCGACTATCTTATAATCGGCTTCTGCAAGGGAGTGCCGCTATATTGACTGAGGGTTTGGCATGGGGCAACAATCTCCATGTGCAGTCTCCACTGACGAGAGTGCAATAAGCATAAAATAAAACTATTTTAAACCGCTAGTAAGTTTACCTATATATATATATATATATATATATATATATATATATATATATATATATATATATATATATATATATATATATATATATATATATATATATATATATATATATATATATATACATATATATACATATATATATATATATATATATATATATATATATATATATATATATATATATATATATATATAAAATATTAATTTATACAAAACAAAAAAAGATTACTTTAAATGTTTCAATCGTATTGTTTAATCTTGCGATTTCTTCATCTTTGGTATGCAACTCATTCCTCAAAAAGTCGTAAAGAGTTTTATCTATTGAAGGAACAACATCATTTTTATCTTCTATCTAAAAAAATAAACTAAATAAATAAAAAAAATAAAAACTAATAAATTAATATTTAAAAATACAACAATTTTACAAAAATAAATTATCACCTTAAGTAATTTTATTTTGATAGTTTTTAAATTTATTTATACTAAAAGATAAATATTAATATATATTTTGATCTTGAAATTTATATTATTATTGCCCGTTTTTAGCAAACTTTTACACTTGTAAATGATATTTATTTTGAGAAGTGAAGTAAAGCCGGCGAAAGTAAATAAATCTGCAATAATTTGTCAGCAATAAATCTGCAATAATTGAGGTCAGCAATAAATTGCCGACCTCAAGAAAAAGAGGTCGGCATCAGGTCAGCAAATACAAAGGTCTTACCATAAAACATTGAAACGAGGTCGGCAAAACTGAATTTTTTTTTGCCGACCACAAACATGTCTAGGTTGGCATTGCCGACCCTAATTCTGAGGGTTGTATATATATATATATATATATATATATATATATATATATATATATATATATATATATATATATATATATATATATATAATGCATACATAATGAGTATTTATAAGTAAAAAAGAAATAAAATTAAAAATTTAAATGACTGAAAACAAATATTAAAAATATAAAATTCTAAGTTAAAAATTTCATTAAAGAATTTCTTTATTAACTATCTTACTCTCGAGTCCCCCCATTTATTAAATTTTAATTGTTGTCAGCAAAAACTTTATATCTCAAAACTAAAAAAAAAAAAATCAGTGAAAATCGGCCTTAAAAATTAGAATATAATTCTTTCAGTCATCAATAAAAACAAAAAATTTCAGTGTAAACAGGCTTTTAAAATTGCCGACCTGGTAAATCTCAGTTCAGCATATTAAATCCTATTGCAATTATGTAAAAACAGCTGTTCAAAAATGGGCATGAATTAAAATGCTAGAATTAAATAGTTTTGAGCGTATTTTGTTCAGTTCAGTTTTGTTCAGTTCATTACTCAAGAGTAAGAGCATTAACAATTTCTTTAAAAGCAAGACACCCGTTACACCCGCTTTTAAAGACATGTTACGCCCATGTTACATGTTACGCGCCCATGTTATTTATCAACTGAAATACTTAACTGTTAATAACTGCTGTGTCTTTTATTATAATAATATATTAGCATCAATTAGTTAATTAATAAAAAAATATTCTAAAAAAAAACCAAAATAGACTCCAATAGGAATTAAACCTAGAGCGCAGGCACCACAATTTAATTTATTAACCACTACACCACAAAATATTGAGTCTCACTAAGTTAATAGAATTTAAATAAAATGAATTTGTTTTGACGCATGATATTTTTAAAGTAATTAACGCGCTTTAAAATAAAATAACTTCCGCATGATTAATACGTAAGCGTTACATAGGCATTATGTCAGCTATCAAGGAATGCTTACACTATCAAGGAATCAGGGAATCAGCGACCCGAGTAAAATTTTTATTTTGAACTAAATAAAAATAAGTGAACTAAAGATCCTTATGGTCTTTAAAAAGTTTTAAGACCATAACAATCTTTAGTTCAAAATAAAAACGGTAATTAAAAGAAGAACGAGATTAATATTAAAAAAGCAAAAAAACTGAATAATAAAAAAAACGAATGTTTTTGATTGGTGGATAAACATATGGTTGATTTCATAATAGTCTTGAGTTCTAAGTTAACTAACCTTAAATGAACTTTTTTGAATAAAGTGAATGAATGAACTTTTAAATAAAATGAATTAATTACTAGAAACTTTAACATTTTTTTGAATGTCTGAAAAAAAGTAAAATAAAGCAAGTTTGTGATTGGTTGGAAAAACCTTGTTTCAAAAACATTATGACAACTTAAATTGAATATAATAGTTTTTGTTTTAAGATTTTAGAAATTATTAAATAGTAAGTATAAAAATAATCATAAAATAGAAGCATGTAAAAATGGAAAATAAAATGGAAGCATGTAAAAATGGAAAATAAAATGGAAGCATGTAAAAATTGAAAATAAAATGGAAGCATGTAAAAATGGAAAATAAAATGGAAGCATGTAAAAACGGAAAATAAAGTGGAAGCATGTAAATATGATAAATAAAATGGAAGCATGTAAAAAGCGACAAACATTTACGACTTTTAAAAGGAAATCAGTATCTGAAACACCAGCTCAGAAAAAAGTAAATACTTATGAAAGAAAGTTACAATTACAGGCTTTTACAGGAAGACGTGCAATCGCCATTATATGATCTCACAAATAATATTTTGTTTTGACATTTGAACATGGCTTTTAACGCTATCAAAATTTAAAAATTTGAAAAAACTTATCTAGCAAATGGGGAGAGTGGGGCACCATGACACACTTTTAGTTTTTGCTTTGTAACAATTTTTTTATTAAGTCTTTTTTAGGTGATTGTTTAAATTTGTAGAATAAATTTATACTTACAAAATTAAATTTACAAATTACCAAAATATAACAGGTTAAACTTGTGAGACTATTTAAAGTAAAATTCGAAATTTGTTTCAAGGTACTCCACCCATGGGGTACCTTGATACACACTATGAGCATCATTAAAAAAGTAAATAAAAAGTATAAAACATAGAGAAAAGGTAGATTATTAATGGAAAGATAAACAAATTAATAGTTGTAACCCAAAATCACATTTCAGAAGACCAGATAACATATCATTTTAAATGCCATTCTTAAGTGTCAATAAATCATGGCTTTGTATAGAAATTGAATCACCTTGTATTATATTTACATTACAAAATAACTTTTTATTTTTTAATAAGGTTTATTATAAAAAATGCATACTTATATTATTTATATGAATTAAAAAAATTATAAACAACTTTCTACAAAATTCATTATCAGTAAATCGTTACTTTATTTAAAGCAATTCGCTAATATAAAAAATTTAGTTAAAAAGTTTCTATCATTTATTTCTCTAAGGTATAATTCAGAATATTTTTTATTCAGCATGTTTTTGAAATAGCCGCAGTCACATCGTCAAAGCAAAAATGGTCATTAATGACAAAGCAAATGTGCGCCTTCCTGCTAAAGCCAGAATTAAAAACAGCTAAAAAATGAAAAAATTCTACGCTTACAAAATACAAAGCTAATAATTGGCTTGAAAATATTGATTAAACACTACGCTAAAATGCAGAGTATGCAAAGAATGCATCACAAATTCAGATTTAAAAAGGCTACACTTCGGAAAGGAGCGTTGTAAAAAGATCTAGTTGATTGCAACATAATTCTGCAATCATACATGCAGCATCAGGAAGCTTTTGATCTTTATGAAAACAAAAGGCATGAATTTATGCAATCGAATCGAAAAACTAAATGAGATAACTAGGAAATTTGATGTCACCTAAACAGTACTACAATTAAAGTAAAAATTTAGAGAAATTTTGATAATCTGAAAAATTATTTGATCTTCTACTTTTCAATTTTTTAATTTCTGCTGATCAGTGTTGATCAGCAACTTTCAAACAATTATTTTGAGCATTGACCAATTCTTTATGGGTGACATGGACAATTATTTATGGGTGACATAGACAATTATTTATAGGCGACATGGATAATTATTTATGGGTAACATGGACAATTATTTATTGGTGACATGGACAATTTTTCATAATATGTCTTAATTTACTAAAGACTGTAACTAAAGACATTTTTTTATTATTTAAGCAGAAAATTTAATAAAAGAAATGCTGATTAGGGTGACACAAAATAAATAGCCGCAGTTGCTTATCCTGTTCTACAAAATTCAGTTAGTCTAAACACAAAATTTCACTTATTTTTGTTTGTTGGAAGTGCTACATGTAATTTTTGAAATATTGAGGATTAGCTGAACTTTATGTCATTTTTACAGGTTAAAATATGTTTATAACTAAATTTTGTTTGATATTAGAAAAAAAAAAATACTGTTTATAGTTTCATACAGTTAGCTATTATTTTATGTTAATTTTTCAACTTTAGGTTCTCAGCATTACCAGTTCCTTAAGCAAAATACTTTTTGTTATTAGCTTTCTATGTCCCCTGACTACCAAAAGAATGTTCTGTCTCTCATTGTGGGAACTGTGAACAAAATCCTCATTGTGGGAACTGTGAACAAAGTTTTCAATTAAAATAATATTTCTTTTTGCGTAGTCATTGGTCACACTAAGATTGCAAACTAATTAAGTGAAATGTATGTATGAATCTAGTGCTAAGAAATCACTTGAAGTTAGAGCTGGAAAAAATCCATATTTAATTATTTCAGAAAGTGGGTTTATGGGTTTTTTGGGTTTTATTTTTAAATGCTAGATATCATTATCAAAATGAAAAAATCAAATATTAATGACTGCATGACATAATATGGAGATTTCCAGAAAACTTGATGAATATCATAACGAAATTGTTTAACAGATTAAAATATTAGCAAAAAATGACAATGTCATAATAATAGTTTTCAAAACTTAAATTGTAAAAAAAAAAAACTCAAAAAACCCAGAAATTCTATTTTATTTGTTTAAAAAAAAAAAAAATCCAAAAAACCCTCTTTGTCCAGCCCTGCTTGAAGTATGCCACTCTCAAACAAATTTGTTGTGACCTGTAAGTATAAAAAAAAGCTAACTCTCCTTCATAACTAAATCCTCTGATCAACAATCACTGGTAACAATAACAGCAGAAGGAGCTTCTACAGAAACCTCTGATAACCCAAGAACTGGAAATTCTTGGGTTGTCAGAGGTTTCTGTAGAAGCACCTGCTTTCATATGAGGATTACCTAAACGATAGTACAACAACTTTAGGAGACAAATACCATGTGTGGTTACTCATGCTTTTCGGAAGTAAGTTTCCAACTTCAAAACACCATTCTTTTTTAATTGTTTCAGTAATTTTGAATGGATTAAAATCATAAACAATATCCTCTGCTTTGTTTGATTTAAGAAAGGCAGGTCCATAATAAATAGCAATAATAAATGCTACCCTTGAGACCATATGTTTCTTTTCAGGAGTCAGATAATCAATTACTGTCGATGTCATAGCGAGCATTAGAAAGTATATTGCATAGGCCATAAACCTTGCATTATGACAGGCGCCATGCTGATAGATGTGAAAATTATTTAATTTCTCAGATTTAATGTTCATGTAATACACCAAATATTCAACAAGATGCCTATAATTACTACTAAAAAATTCTTATTTTTATTTAACATCCTTTAAAAAAAAAGTATATTTATGGAAAAACTGATACATTTTATATTATTGTTATATACATGGGGAGGATTTCATGTTCTAGTGCTTTAGTTACAAACTTTTTAGACTTCAAATAGAATTTGCAGAGATTACTGCCAACAATAAGGTCTTGCTCAGGAAATCGTTAGCACCATGTTATCCATTTCTTCTAAAAATCTTTTAGCAACTTATTTGCAGGGGCTTTAGACTTTTTCTTTAAAATTGCCTTAAAAGCCCAAGTAATATTTATCACGGCGATACAGTGTCTACACAATAACCAAAGAAATGGTTTACCAAGAAATCTTGCCATAATAGTTATTGGACCAGATTTCCATCCAGTGTTACTGTGTTGTCAGAACAGAACCCTACAACATAGTCACAAATTTCAAAATATTCTAAAAGATTCATATTACTTATAGCCATACCGATTCCTCTACCATTATCAGTTGGCACAACACCAAGTAAAAGATCATCTTTGGTTTCAAACTCTGGGCTAGTTACAGATACCGATATCTGCAGGAGTTGCCTGTCTAGCGTCCTCCTTAATATGCTTCAAAATTTTACTATCAAAATGTAAAACTATAAATCTTGTTAGCCATTAAATCAATATATTCATTACGTATCTTGCCTCATTCCTCTACTAATAATCTTTAATGTCACCTTCTGACAGATTCTCTGCTTAAGTTAAATTGTTAAACTAAAGTTAAGCAGAGTAAACTATTTCTCTCATAAATAGTTTACTACGCTTGGAATAATGGTTTGATCTCGAATGCTGAGATCGAGCCTTATACTGGTGGAAGTTGTTGCTGCAATGAGACCCTCACTGGTTATCTCCTTTTCTACTCTGAAGTATGCTGGTCTAAACTGATGCATACTCTTTGAGCTTGCTTCGTGAAATAGTTTACTACGCTTGGAAAAAGGGTTTGATCTCCAATGCTGAGATCGAGCCGAGCTGAGATAAAAAATGCTTCGAACATAAAATTTTCAAATTTACATTTAGTTTTTCCTGATCACTAAGGAATCTAAAATTTATTTTATAGGCTCCCTAAATTTGGTAGAACCAAAAAATGTACTGCTGCTTTTTTTTATATTGGATAAGTCAGATTTTCCAAGCAAACGTTTTTACAAACTTAAACTTTTCTTTTTCTCAAAGTCAGGTTTTCCAGTTTACCATCCTGATAATTTACAACAAGATCCATCAATATGAATAGCTGGGTTAAAAAGTTAAAAAAACAACATTTTTCAATTAATGATCATTAATTTGAAGTCTAAAAATAATTTCATAGAATTACTAAATCTTAATAAAATAATAATTAATAAAATCTTTTTTTAAATTGTTAGGAAACAGATTTAAACAAAATTAAACAAAAAGAAAGACCAGAACACTAAGGCTGATTTTTTTATTTACTTACATTTGAAAAAATAACAACTGACTAATCAACACAAAAAGTAAAAAAATCTGCTAATCGTGCTGACAAAAAATAAATAATTTTCCAAACAAACATTTTTTTATCTTAACATCATTTTGAAATATAAACATAAATGTCACAAAATTCAAGGTATTTTATCTTTTTTATTTTTGTTAGGGGTCTACTGGATTTCAAATTTTGAATTCTGGCCAGAATAGGATTTGCTGGAATTGCTGAAAAAATTCTGTCTGGAACGATGTAGTTTTTTACCTTCAAGATTGAAAGTGAAAGCCTGCACTTCAGCATCATGATACATAATTTATATTTACAACTTTTATATATATATATATATATATATATATATATATATATATATATATATATATATATATATATATATATATATATATATATATATATATATATATATATATATATATATATATATACACACAGGCCTTGGCATGAAGAAAATTTTAGTCTGTGACACATGTCTTAAATAAATAAGGTAAAAAATTAATTCCAGAAAAGCAAGTCTCCACACAAAAGCTTTCGTGCGGAGACTTGCTCAAATTAATGACTTTTTAATATAAAATAAAAGAGTATTGGCTTTAGTACATTCATCGACTATCTTATATATCTGCTGCTACAAGGGAGCACTGCTATAAAAGAGCGCTACTACATCCATTATCTTATTAGCTATATTTATTTAGGACATTAGCTACAAGGGAGTGTTGCTATATCGACTATCTTAAAGCCTGCTTATACAAAAAAGTGCTGCTACATTGACTGAGAATTCGGCATAGGGCATCAATCTTTTTTCTTTTGTTATTTCAATTAAAATTTTTAATGTCAAAAAACTCTCCACTAATGAGAATGCAGCAAGTGAAAAAATATAATTACTTTAGAGCACTAAACTGTAGCTTTACTTAAAATTACATTGTATTTGTTTAGAATTTTGTATTTTTTACCTAGGTTTACCCAGAGTCCTTCAATACTCTGAAAAGAAAATGATTTTTTTATTTATTTTACTCAGTCTGTGACACATGTCATAAATAAATAAGGTAAAAAATTAATTCCGGCATTCCGGCCTGAACCGGAATGACCTAAGTCACAAATTTTGACTGAATACCAGCCAGAATGGAATTCCGGTCCCTAATTTTCATGCACATTGAAAGCCTTAGTTAACTTTTTTTTTTTTTTAATTATTCCCCAAGGCCCGAGGGGGATAATTAAAAAAAAAATTATAACAATAAGCCTTAGTTAACTTAATTAACTTAATTCAATAAAATTATCTCATTACACTAACATCGCTAATATATATGTCTGAAAGAATAAAAATAAAATTAGAAAAAAAAATTATATTTTAAAATGGGAGTTTTTGTTATTTTATTCCTTCTCTGAGTGTAATGGTTTAACTGTGAAACATTTTTAATTTGATTAATACAGTCAACTCTTCTATAACACAATTAATTCATACCGTATTGTATGGAAACCTGTTATAAAAATTTGATTTGGTAAATGCATTATTTGAAGACTACGTTACAAGAAACACCTTTAATTAGCCCTCTAATCCATCTTCTTTTCTTTTCTCTAATTGGCTGATAATCCTCTTCACTTTTTCTTCACACAATTTTCTTCTTGGTTTTCAAAAGTAGTCAGGTCAGGTTTATCCTACTACTGGTAACATGTAACCTAGTAAAATATACTTAATGTCCTGCTGCCTTGTAGAATATGCCTTTACAGGCAAAGGCTAGGAGATGCCAACTCCGACATAAAACACCCTCCTGCCTCGGGGCTCTTGGTTGAGTAAAGGCTAAAGATAATGTTTCGATAAAAATACTCATCTTGGGCAGATGTTAAATGCATCCGGCTGCTGTCTTGTAGAAGGCCTCCTAGACAAAGACTTAAGGGGTAAACAGATTCTATCTGTTGACCAGCCTCGCACCCCTTCTTCATCTATTAGGCTGACGCAGATGTATTTTTAATACATTGTCTCCAGTTTAGGATGTTGAATGCTGGATCCTGACTGGGTTGGGTTTTCCCTGTGTCTCTGTTTTTATGACTAGGCAATTCATTCTATTATCTCCTAATGAGGGTACAGCTCTAAAACTCAGTTGTATGGTTCTGAGGCCAGCTGGTAGTCAGGTTTTCCAAACTCTGTGGTAGCTCTCAGAGAGGCTGATTCCATCAACAACAGTAAAATATCAAAGTACTAACAGTGCCATGTTGCGCATGGATGGTGTCCCTGTTTGTACTTTTAGTGTGCATTGCCAAGGCCATATCAGAGCCCTTTGTTACGGCTTAGGGTTTATTAATAATAATAAGGCAATTGCTTGGGCTATTAAATAGTGTATTGAGTATTATCCATGTTTCGAATCGAGTTTTAAATTAACCAATTTAAAAATAAATAAACAAAAACTATAAAACACAAAAAACCACAGTCATCACCAAGTTCGCTAAACCTATCATTCACTAATATTCGTGGTCTTTGAAGAAACTTTTCTTCTGTTGAGTCTTACCTCTTGCAAAGCTCACCAGACCTACTTGCTCTTTGTGAGACTAACTTAAGTTCAGCTGTCTCATCTTGAGATCTTAGTGTTGATGATTATTTTCCTTTAATTCGCCAAGACTCCAATAGTCACAAGTTTGGCATGGGCATTTACATTCATAAGAATTCGCCAAATTGTCGGGAAACTAGGTTTGAATCCACTGACTACTTTTTTTATGTACTTTTGTTTAGCACCACTTCACTCTATCACCTTTCTCTTTGTTCTATATCGCTCACCTTAATCTCAAGACTGCACTCTTCTTGATGTTATTTCTGATCATATTGACCAAGCCCTCTCTCTTTATCCATCAGCCAATATTGCTGTTGTCGGTGACTTTAATGTTCATCACACTGAATAGCTTGGCTCCAGTGTCAGTGACTCTGCAGGCATTAAAGCCCACAACTTTTGCCTTTCACAATCCCTAACTCAAATAGTCAACTTTCCAACTGGCTTTCCAGACAACTCGAATCATTTACCTTCTCTACTCGACTTGTGTCTTGTTTCTGATTCTAGTCAGTGCTCAGTTTCTCCACATTCACCCTTAGGTGCCTCTGATCACAGTTTGATTTCTCTAAAACTATTATCTCATTCTTCTTCATCGTCAGACTCCCCTTATCATTGCACATCTCACAACTACCTTAAAGCTGACTGGGACTTTTTCCGTGATTTTCTTCGTGATGGCTCTTGGGTAGAAATCTTTTGTTTTCCTGTTGACAAATGTGCTCCTTACATAACTTCATGGATTCAGGCTGGCATGGAATCCTTTATTCCCTCTCGATGATTCCAGGTCAAGCCTCACTCTTCTCCATGGTTTTCCTCAAATTGTGCTGCTGCAATTGCCAATCGAAACTACTACTTCCATATCTATCAGCTAAACAATTCTCCAGAAAACAGATATCTGTTTAATACTGCTAGGAACCATTGTAAAAAAGTTTTGTCTAACGCCAAAATCCGCTATTCTCAGATTATGAAATCTCATATTTCATCACAAAAATTAGGCTCTCATGACTTCTGGAGAATTTTTAATATTATCAATAATAAGAGAAAGTCTGCAATTCCACCTTTTTTGTATGGTTCAGACTTTGTCACCTCACCTAAAGACAAAGCTGAATTGTTTGCTGAGAACTTTTCATCAATATCATTTCTTGATTCCACTAGTTGCGTTCTACTTGAAATAGCCGTCAAGCAGGCTGATCGATTGCTCGACATCTGTATCACTCCAGCTACTGTATCTAAAGTGATTTCCTGTTTAGACTCTTCTACAGCTTGCGGCCTGGACAACATACCTGTTATAGCTCGCAAAAGTGTTCTCCGGAGCTGTCGTCTATCATTTCAAAACCATTCAACAAGTACTTATCAGAGTCTTTCCAGCCTGCTGGAAAGCAGCATCTGTTATCCCTATTTTTAAAAATTCTGGAGAGCAATCTGATTCGTCTAACTACCGTCCCATTAGTCTTCTTCCTATCAGAAGCAAGGTTTTTGAATCTTTAATTAACAAACACCTAATCTCTCATCTTGAATCTAATAACTTACTTTCTGATCATCGATATGGATTTCGATCTTCTCGTTCTACAGCTGATTTGCTAACAGTAATAACCGATAGGTTTTATTGCGAATTAGATAAAGGTGGAGAGGTTAAGGCCATCACTCTTGACATTTCTAAAGCATTTGATAAAGTTTGGCATGCTGGTCTTCTCTATAAACTTTCTTCTTATGGTGTATCTGGAAACATTTAAAAAAAATTTTTTTTTTTAATTTTAATTCACCTCCTTAAGGCCGAGAAGGCCACTACAGATGAGGAAGCTACTTATTTGTGGCTAAAACCCTCTCTCAACTCTATAACTCCGAAACACGAACCTTGACGAACAAGGCCGCTGCGCGGAGAAACGAGTTGAGCGCGGTACTACCAGGGACTGGTGGGGATCAAACTCGGAACCACTAGTTTATGAAGCGAGCGCTCTACCACTACACCATTACCGCATTACATCTTTAAGATTATTGAGTACTTCCTTTCCAATCGTAGTATTAAAGTTGTCCTTGATGGACAGCATTCTTCTTATTGTTCTGTAACTCAAGAGTTCCTCAAGGTTTAATCCTTGGCCCTATACTCTTTTTAATTTACATATTCACATCTAAGGTGGCATTGCTCACTGATGATACTACCATTTATTCTTGTCACGATAAGAAACCAACTCTCTCTGATTACTTGGAGGGAGCAATTGAACTTGAAAAGGATCTCACTTCTGCTACAGCATGGGGCTCACAGTGGCTGGTGAACTTTAATTCAGATAAAACTCAAATTTTTTCAGCCAATCATTATCGCAATAATTTAGACCTATATTTATGAACAGTAATGTACTCGATGAGTCATCTACCTCTCATATTCTAGGATTAACTCTTACTTCTGATCTTTCTTGGAAACCTTATATCAAATCTGTTGCAAAATTAGCATCTACTAAAGTTGCATCTCTTTATCAAGCTCGACACTTTCTAACTCTGGATTCTATTCTCTATCTCTATTAATCTCAAATCTGTCCTTGTATTGAATATTGTTGCCATATCTGGGGCAGATCTTCTAATGATGCCCTTTCTCTTTTAGACAAGGTGCAAAAATGCATTGTAAACATAGTTGGACCTGCTCTTGCAGCCAACCTTCAACTTTTGCCACATCGTCGTAATGTTGCTTCTCTTTCTCTCTTCTACAAATACTATAATGGGCACTGCTCTAAAGAACTAGCGTCTCTTGTGCCATCTACTAAAATTCTTTCTCGTGTTACTTGTCATTCAACTAAGTCTCATCCTTTTTCTGTTACTGTTCCTAAGTACTGCAAAAACTCTTATTTATCTAGTTTTTTCCCTCAAACATCAACATCAACATCAGTTCTTTAGAATTCGCTTCCTTTATCTTGCTTTCCTGATTCATATAATTTGCAATCTTTTAAGTCGTCTGTCAATCGTTATCTTGCTCTAAAGTTTTCATCTTTTCTCTTCCAGTAACTTCCAACACTAATTAGTGGTTGCTTGCAGCCTTGTTGGAAGCGAAGATGTTTAAAAAAAAAAAAGTTTTATTTTGTATGCTCTTTCAAAATCTCTTGGTATATCTTTTTTAAATGTTTAAATGTTGGCAATTCTCTTTTTAAATGTTTTACTTCGTAATATTGAAGGATCATTTTGGGTTAATTGGAATTCTAATTCTTTAGGCCTCTAACATGCATTAAGTGTTGATCGTTTAATTTCCGTACAAGCGAGAATAAAACAATTCGAGCGTAGTAGTTCTAAAAAAGAAAATTTTTTCCAAACTTCAAAAAGAGTTTTACATTCTTACTCCTCTAATCTGGTGAAAATAACTTCAAAATTTTTTGTATGTAACACATTTTGTAAGTTTGGATAATTCCTTGGTCCAGGGGTTGTATTAATGAAGTATAGTTAGGAGAAAAAATTCTCTAATGCTCTCTTTTCATTCATTGAAATGTAAGTCCGAAAAGAAAGTTTCTTCCAATATCTTACCAGCATTTAAATTCTGATCTGCTACATACCCTTCTTTATAGATAATTTCTGCAAGGTACTTTTTAAATTTTTTGGCTAATTTGACACCAGTTAAAGCCTGCTCTCCTTGAAATTTAATACTGTACAAAAAATACCTTTTTTTTTTTTAGCTTTTTAAGGCATCCTGCACTTTCAGTAGACGCATAATTGTGTTACTGAAGAGAACAGTTGTCAAATCCTTTAAAATGCTCATGAATTTTATACGCTTTTCGCTTAATAACATTTCCATACACAGGCATCTTTTTGACAACACAATTTTCCAACCACATCATTAATGCTTGTTCCATTTTTATATTAATAACGTTACATGCAAATTGTACGCTTCGCACCTGATGGGCAACTATTTACATTAGTTTTTCTCTTTTTTCCTTGTTTTTTCTATAAAGAATGAATTGTATTTCGTCTGTCCTTAAAGAAGGAATTGTTATTTCATTGAAATTAAACAATTTTGCAACAGAAAATATTTTCTCTTGATTTTTTAATCGATTTAAAATTGCAGTTGCCACTTCATGTCATTTCATGTATTTTTTACAAAAAAAATTAAAAAAAAAATTGTACAAGTGGGTGTGGGGGGGAGGGTGATCTTTATATTGCAACTAAAATGCCATATAAGGGGAGGGCTATAAAAACGTCAAAACATCATGCATTATTTGAACAGCTCCTTTGTGAATATAAAATTAATCTTAAAAATAAATTACCTGCTTGATTGTTGCTTTTTCCATTTACAAGACTCACACCATTAAGTTTTTTACACTTAATAAGTATTTCAAAATGACTATGAGGCATACTTGGTTTTAGAGCCATCTCGAATGCTGTTTTAATCATCTTAGAATACGCTTCGCGGGTGATTTGTTTATTATTTAAAGACTTTTAAATATCAGGATTTATGAGGCAATTATTTCCAGTTTCGCCAGTAGAGTTTTCATTATCAATTTGCACTGCTAATTTATGTCCTTTAGATTGCACTGCTAATTTATGTCCTTTAGATTGCACTGCTAATTTATGTCCTTTAAGATGATGATCAACCTTTATTACAAATCAGGAATTTAAGATCAAAATTTAAAACATGAAAGTAGCAAATCTATTATACTAGAAAAATAATGCCAAATATATAAAGAAAAACGTTTAAGTTACATCTGAAAAAATATTTAACCAAACCATTTTTTAAGTAAAAATTGTTTAAAGTATTTCCTGAAATCACACTTCAAATAAGCTACAAAATTCAATTTTACCTTATGTTTTGTTACTACAGTAGTTCCCTCTGTAAACGCATTTAAATCCTTTAACTGAACGATCTTTTAAAATAGCTGATTTGTTTCTCAAACAAACCTAACACCATATTTTTATTACTACTCCATTTTCTTCTATGTATCCTATTCTCCATTTTCTTTTATGTATTCTTTCCTCCATAAAAGAAAAGTTTTTAAGCTTTTATATATTGGTTTAATAACTTTAATTTTTTTTGGTTCAGATGACATTCTTAAAAACTCTATAACTTAAACTAATATCTCTTTTAAAAACTAATCTGAAATAAAAATTCAAAAACCCACGCATGAAATATTATTTTTGTAGGTACTGCGAAGGTGTTCTGCTTCCTTTTCATAGTTTATTTTTGCCATCACATGGCTGCAGGTTGGATTCTGATGACTTTAAATAACTGATTCAGCGGTCTAGCAGCCACTAGCAACAAAAATGAACAATTCAATTTTCATACTGCAGTGGAACAATTTAATTGTTTTTTGTTTTTTGTTTTTCTATTTTTACAAATAAAAAAGTTGAAAACTTTTTTTTTTAACTAGACTTAATTATTAAAAATTACAATTGTAAAAAGACTATGTTATTTTTTTATACAATTTTTTTTTTTGGCAACTTTTTTGAAAAAATAAAAGTTTATACAATTTTAAAATATATACACAACTTCTTAATAAATTTGATAAAATTTGTTCATTTATTAAACAATCATTAGTAGTAATTTGTTACTTGATTTAAAAACGTTTTGCATAACTTTAATAAAACGTTTAAACAGATTTATATAACATTTATTTTAAACGCAATTAAAAATGTAACAAAAAGTTTCGCTTTGAGTTCAAGTTTTTATTCTTTATTTTTATTTATAATTTCTTTTTCGTAAAGAATTTTTTTTCTTTGTTTCATGTTTCATTTGTTTTTTTTTATTTTTTTTTTTGTTAGTTATTTTTTTTAACTTTTTTCATAGTGTTTTTAACTTTAACCTTAACGTTTCTACATTCAGAGCAACTCTAAACTGTTTAAATCATCAAAACATATAAACAATCGTGGTCAAGTTGTCAAAAATAAAATAATTTTCGTGGTCAGCAATAACGCTCAATCGCATGCCATTCCTCTCCAAGCCTGATATATATATAGTTTAAGTGACATTTTTAATAATATATTTTATATTTAAATGATAAAAAAACATGATGTTCGGTAATATACTATTTTTATTATTTAAATAATAAAAATAATATATAACCAAACATGTTTTTTATCATTTAAATGTATATATATGTATATATATATATACATATATATATATATATACACACACACACACACACACACACAAAACACACACACATATCTATGGTACAGAATTAATTTGGTAAAATGTGAGATAAAAGTTTTTTTGTTTTAAGTTTAACTTTTGTAATCTAATAGATTACAAAAGTTTAACTTTTGTAATCTAATAGATTACAAAAGTTTAACTTTTGTAATCTATTAGAATTTTAAAACTTACTTTTTCATCAAAATGCAAGTCAGGTAAGACACTTCCGACATGAGCAGGCTTTTTCTTTTTCTTTTTTTTATTTGTATTATTAGTAGTATTAATAGAAGTTTGATCAGGAGCTTGAACAATCTCAGGAGCTTGGACAATCTCGCGCTAAAAAATAATACAACTGAACATGGAATGAAGTATAATGAATAAACAATAAACATATTAACTCTCAATAAATTAACAATCCATTGCTATTTTTTCATGTTTTTATGCATTTGTTTATAATGAAAACTATTCATTTATTACATTTACTGCTAATCAATTTATTTTCTGATAAAATTATGAAAATAGAATTTGTATGATCAAAATAAAAATAATAAAAACAACTGTCTAAATATAAGAGAATAAAATAAATTAAAGAGTGTCTACATTAAAAGATGTAGTGCAATTTAAGCAACATGGTAAAAGAAAGATAAAAAAACATTGATAAAAATAATTTATACTTCAAAGTAGTGTGGATCCACTTCTTCAGGACAATAACCTAAAAGAGAAAATACTTTGTTACAGTGTTGTACTTTATTATAAAAAACGATTTTGTAAACTTTTAAAATTCAAATTGGTTATGACAAAATACAGCAAAACATTAAGTTTGAAGTAAATGTTAAATCCCTTAGTTGACATATAAAAATCTATTGTTAAATCCTAAATGTTATTTGATTTATCACTTAATATTTTTTTTGTCTGTTTCAGTTGTCGTTTGTGTATTAATTACAGTCTATTAGCATATAAAGAAGAATTCAAATTGAAAAGTTTAATTGTTTTAATTGTTTTTGAAGAATTCAAATTGCAAAAACTTTTTCTGGTCTAAAGAATGAGTACAATTATGAGCAGAGCTTTGGAGCGACTCTGGAGCTTGAACCGGGGCTGGAGCTAAAATATTTCCAGCCGAAAATACGGAATGTTGCAGAATACACAAAATAAAATGCCGAAATGTTGCAAATGCTGAAATGTTGCAGAATACACAAAATACCAAAAGTGGCTCTAAAGTCAGCTTTGGTATTTTGTGTATTCTGCAACTCTCCTGCAATTCGGCCGAGTATTGCAAACTATTCAGCCGAATACTAAAACATGAAAAAAATCGAATTAGAAATAGATTATATTGCTGTATGTTACTATAATAATACAATAAACAGATTAATCAAATAATAAATATATCATATATATAAGAGTCTATTATTCACAAAATTTTTTATTTAAAACAAGTTTAAATAAAAAAATTTTGTGATTCTAAATTTATCAGTGGTAAATTATGATAAATGATACCATTTTTTTTGGCATTTGTTGATAGCAAACGATTCTGCTTTTCCTAGTAAATTATACCTGCTTCCAAAAATAGCCGCTCACTACATACACTACTACGTGGAGATTATAAATAAATCTTAGCAAATTAAGCTAGGCTTGAATATTGTTTTGCATTAGATGACCACCACTTGTCAGAGTCTGCTTTCTGATCTAGGTGAACAGTTTTCATAAATAAATCAATTTTGATTTCTGTTGAACTTTTCTGTTCGACATCTTGATTTGTGTGCGTGTTTTCTGTAGCGACCTCCTCAAAACAATTCCAGAAACTATTGTGTATTTCAATTGTTTTATCATTTTCAATGACATTTTTTTTCTTCCTAAGTCAAGAGAAGTCATCATCGGTGCTACTAAACGTTTCAAAACTTTTTTTCAGAGCTTCAAAATAGATTTTGTTTTGTTCTTTGTGTTTTTACTATACTCAAAAAACTAGTTTTGAAACGCGGGTCAAGAAAAGTTGCAATCAGATATTTGTCAGTTGCATAAGTTGGACCACGCTTTAAGTTCAGATTGAAGCAAAAATTTCACTGTTAAATTGGGTGTTTTCTGTTCTGTTTCTTCCTTTCTCAGGTATTTAAATGTGACAACATGTAGAATTACCTCAGAAATGCAAGAAATACCCAAGCTAGTTATTTTTGTAATTTCTTCAAACGGTTTGAGAAGTTTGATACATTGTTCCATTAAAACCCATTGAGCAGGTGTTAATTTGTTTAAAGAATCATGATCAGCCATAGACAATGAGACAGCTCTCTTTTGCTCTAATAATCACTCCAATAAATAGTATGTTGAATTCAAGCCTGTGCTTACGTCTTGTATTAATTGGTGGTCTAACAGTTTAAGTTCTTGACGAATGAGTTTAAGTTTTTCTTGTGCTATACTAGAGTGGTAAAAATGGGTGAGGACATGTCAGATGTCACTGCTGTTACTTGTGAAATACTAGCTTCAATTTTAGTGCAAATTGTATTAAATATAATGGGGATAATTTTCTCAGTCATGTAGGAGCGACAAGGTATTTTGTATTGCGGTACTACCTTTTCCATAAGCTTATTGAAGCCAACTCGTTCAACAAGTGGTAATGGTTCTTTGTCTAAGGTAATCATTTCTCCAATTAAATAATGATATTTTTTTGATTTTGGATCATTAATATCCCAACACAATTTCATTTCAGCTGTCTCTTTAAGAGTTAACTGTTTCTTTTTTAACATACTTGTTACTGCTGGTATATTAGAATTGGTATAACTAAGTGAATCGTCACTTTTGTTTCCTCTTGTCAGAGTTTCAGTTAACTTAGCGTGCTGCTGCTTGTTTTGAAAGTGATTTTTCAGAGAAGTTGAAATTTCAGAGAGAAAAACAGAGAGAGCTGAAAACAAAAGAGTAGTTAAACTTAACTTAGAGTAAACCTACTGTGCAAAATAAAAAAGGAATAAAAGAATTACTAGCGTAAATAACTTGTTTTATTAAAACATATTTAATAAGTTATAATATACCTAATAATTTTACTTGCTTTCCTTCCTTCTCCACCAGGCAAGATCTTTTATTAAAATATGCCATTTTTAAAGCTTTTTGCAAATAAAAGTTGAAATAACTCAGCTTTTGTTACTTATTGTAGTTTTTCGCAAACATAACAACAATCGCATATAAAGTTTTTTATGTTTACTAAATTGAGTTTTTGATTTAAATAGTTTTTAAAGGATAATTAATCGTTAATGTATTTATACAGTTTTTAATAAAAATATTTGAGGTTGGTAAATTAAAATAAATTATCGAATATATGTAAATAAATGAATTGCATCTAGTATATTCAATTCATTTATTTACAAATTCTAGTGACATTTTATATTATAAATACATTAACTACTAATATAAACTGCAAACAACGTAATTACCTCTAAATGCTCTGAAGCTTTAGCAAACAACGTAATTACCACTAAATGCTCTTACAGAATTTATAGAAAAAAACTATAGAATTACACTTTTTGTGTATGTATCTTATGTAATGGGTTGTAAGTAATACAATTTATAAGATACAAAGTAAGAAATTGTCAACAAATAACATGCCCAAACACGCAAATAAAAAAAATTGTTTTATAAAAAAAAAAATAGTTTTAAAAAGCAATTAAATGATTTTAAAAATTTTAATTTAGTTTTGAAAAAATGTAAAGTAGTAAAATGATGAATGTAAAATTTAGTTCTCTTTAAATTTAAGTCTCTCCATCATAGATTGTCATAGATTATAATATGCGAAAGCAAATTTAAAACTTTTTTTTAAAAAGGGAGAAGTGCTTTTGTTTAAGAGAATTCTTTTCACAAATGTATTTAAAATTTTTTGCTTCTTATTATTTATTACCATCTTAAGTTTTTTTGACATAATACATTTGTGAACATAAAATACATTTATAAATATCTTATATCTAACTGATACAATCTATTTATAAATTGTTTCTAATCTTCTTTAACAATATAAATATATATATATATATATATATATATATATATATATATATAAATTATATACACAATATATTTGTGATAATATAAGTTTTTTTGACGTAATATATTTGTGAATATAAATAGATTTATAAATGTCTTATATCTAACTGATAAAATCTATTTATAAATTGTTTATAATCTTCTTTAACAATATATATTTAATATACGTAATATATTATAATATATTAAATACATATAAGAAATAATATATAGAAAAACTTAAGTTTTTTGTTTTTCTTATTTTTACATGAAATTTTGCAATGATAGTTATTGAATTGGATGATAACTGAAAATAAATTTTGGTTTTCATTTAATATATATTATTTCTAATTTAAAGCCAAAAATGTTATTTTTAATTGAATTACTTTCGTTTAATTTTATATTATTCCTTTTTATTGATTCCGGGCTTATTTATAAATAGCATTTTGATATTATTCTATAATAAAGGATTTCAATATTATATCATTTCGATACAATCGCTCTTTTTCAATTTCAAGCTTGTTCCTTTTTGCGATTTCAATACTGTTACTACTACCCATAAGTTTAAAGAAATAAATTATAAAAAAATCTTTTTCAAATACTGAATTTTATAAACTGAATTTAGATTCTATTTTTATAATTTTTATGAAATTATTTTAAACAATTTTTAATGCAGTTTAATACAAAATTTAATTACAACGTGATACTATGAGTTTTAAAATTACATTTTCTTTTATTTCAAAATGCTATTGTATCATTTTTTTTAACCTTATAGCCGCATTTTGAATCATGTTAATGGGTAGTTGGATCATTAAAAATACTCTTTTGTATTTTTAATGATCCAACTGCCCATTAACATGATTCAAATTTTGTATCTTTTTTGTATTTCATTATTAAAATAATTTTTTTTAACTCCGTCAAACAAAATTAATAAAATTAAAAACATTGCACATGTAATTAATGATGCACGTGGAAAACCAAAAAAAAAAAAAAAGAAGTATGAAAGAAGTATAAAAAATATATAAGAATATATAATAAATAAAATAAATGAAAATATATAAGAAGTATAAGAAAAAATTAAGTAATGCAAAATTTTAAAAACATTAGAAACATAATATTTTAAACATTCAACTAAATTAAATTTAATTAAAGACGAAGAGAGAATAATAAAATATTTTTCTTTTTTTAAAGCATTTCTTTGCGGTTTTTGCTTTTAACTTTTTTGCTTCAAATTGTGAAACCTTTGTTAAGATTGACTAAAAGAAGGTAGTGGTGTAGTGGTAAATTAAGGCAATTAATAATGCAAGTGGAAACTCTTTTTTTCTAAAAAAAAAAAAAAAAAAATAATAATAATAATAAAAAATGTTCAAAATCATAATGTTTTAAACATACAACTAAATTAAATTTGATTGAAGATCAAGAGAGAATAATAGAATATTTTCTATATATATAAAAGGTTTCTTTGCAGTTTTGGCTTTCAACATTTTTGCTTTATGTGATAAAACCTTTGTTAAGGTTGATAAAAAACAAATGATGCGATACAAATCAAGCCTTCCCAGGAAAGGCGTGCGGTTTTTCGTCTCGTATGACCACACGCGATTATATTAAGCTTTATAATAATGCTAAAAAAGTTTAAAAAAAAAAAAACTAACAAAATAAAAAGAGGTTGAAATAGAAAAAAAATAAAAGCAAATCAATAATTTAAATAATTTGCATACTGTTTTTATTTTTGTTTCTTTAGAGTTACATTCAGCAACAAAATTAGATAAGACGAAACAAAAAAAAAAACAGTTTGAAGTCTCCAAAAGAATGATTTTCCTTTGCCTAATTTTTTTTATGAGGATAGCAAAAATACAATTTGGAATGTGTTTGTAAAATTTATTTGTATAATTTAAATGTAACAACAAGGGTTGAATGAGGCAAATGCAAAACACAAAATCTGGAAAATTATCTAGTATTCAAAATTTTAGTTTATACAAAACCGTATTCCTTGTTTTCAAGGGGAGAGTCAACTTAAATTTGTTAGCGAAAAAATAAAAAATAAAATAATAAACTTACAATTACAAAAGTAATAACACTCTAGTCACTAATTGCATTACAAAAGTAATAACACTAATAGTGTTATTACTTTTATAACGCACTTATAACTTTTAAAATTCATTCTTTGTTCAAGCAACATTAGTATTCCCAAAATTTAATTGAAGTAGAAAAATATCTAGAAGAATAAAGTGGATGTTCAAATAATATTAAAACTAAAGTAACTTATAATAATGTGACAAACAACTTAATTAAAACGTATTGTACTAAAAGTTTAGCATTATGAAAAACGTTACTAATGGACCGTAAATAAAATTTTTTTATTGGTTGATTTTAAAATTAACGCGCGTTTTTACGTAATGTTTTTCATAATGCTAAACTTTTTATAAAATACTTTTTTTATAATATTTGAATATCCACTTTATTTGTTCTAGATGCTTTTTTACTTTAATAAATGTTTGGAATTAATAATGTTGTTAGAACAAAGAATGAACTTTAAAAGTAATAAGTGCTTTATAAACGTAATAACACTATTATAGTTTTATTACTTTTACAATGCAGTTAGTGACTAAAGTGTTATTACTCTTGTAGTCATAAGTTTATTGTTTTTGTTTTGTTTTTTGTAACTTTCTCGCTAGCAAACTTTTAATAATTTTCTCCTTATAAAAAAAGTACAAAGTACACGTTTTTCAAAACGCTTTAAGGTAAAAAAAATCAATTTTGACTTTTTTACAAAATAAGCTAGTTTTGATGTCTACAAACATTATTAAATACATATTTTCAAAGAGTTCTGAAAATATTTTAAACAAGTATTAGTTTCAAAAATGTTTTACAAAGACTTATTCCTAATAATTTTTTTTTAAATGCGTTTTTCTCGAAATACATAATAAGCATATTAAGGCATTTATAGTAAAAAATTTATAGTAAAGGCATATTAAGGTATTATTATATATTAAGGCATTTATAGTAAAAAAATTATATAGTAATTTATATAGTATATAAATTATAAATTTATATAGTAAAAAAATTTATATAGTAAAAAATTTAGGGTAAAAGCATATTAAGGCATTATTATATATTAAGGCATTTATAGTAAAAAATTTATAGTAAAAGCATATTAAGGCATTTATAGTAAAAAAGTAAATGTAGCAAAATAAACTTTTAATTGTAAAAAGAATGTTTTAAAGTTTTATCTAGCTTCAGGCTTTTTTTTTTTTTTTTTTTTACCTCCACAGCAGCACCTTCTTGAGCAGCAGACTTTCTTATTAAGTTTTTTCTTCATTGCAGACAACTTTTTTTTAAGTTGCAGACAAAAAAAGTTGCAGACAACTTTTTTTTAAGACCTTGAAGCTTTCTTCAAATCTTTTCTTTTGTAAAAGTGTATAATATCGTTACATTACATATGTTTGTATATAATCTTTATTTTTGTATTTTAAAATAACCGAAAAAAATTATAAAAATAAAGCCGCCATTGGTAAGTATCGAACCTCAGCTTACTTGTTCAGAAGCTCGGCGCCTTATCCACTCGCCCACACTGGCACATATTTTTTCAAACAAATATTTTTAAAATAATGTAAGGATTTTTTTAAGGGAAAAAATTTGATAGATCAAAATTAAGGAGAGCTTGACGCAATGCAATTTTCAAGTGAAAATCAAACTGTAAAACTTGGTAAATGTTTCAGTATGTTTTAACATTACTTTATTTAAAATTTAGTACGTTAGATATTTGGATATGCGTTCGTTCACGTTTTCTTATAAAACAAAGTGCTGCGACTCTTTCTCGTCACTACCTCGGCAACGGCTGCCCAGGGTTCTGTGTCAAACAGGCTTGAAAGCGCTCTTAAGTTCAGTATTATTAATTAGATTGTCTTTATTTAATAAATTTTGTTTTTACTTTTATTAAAAATTATAAAAGCTTTTTTAATTGTATGTTTATTAGCATTATTTATGTTTCTGTGAGTTGTCCATAAAGTTATGTGTTGATGTTAATTAGTTGATCAAAATTAAACTACAAATAATCAATAAATAAAAAAGTTTTTAAATTAAAATTAAAAAAAAATACACAAAAGTATTGCGCCAATTTCACTCTAAATAAAAAAAAAAAATTCTACTAATGAAGATGATTCCATAAGTAAATTATTTAAAAAGCAATAGTGTTCGTGGACTTTTTTTTAAATACAAGTCAATTATAGTGCTATATAATGGTTAATTGTCATTTATTTTGTTTCCCATAGTTTTTAATCAAAATGGCTTCAACCTCAAACAACCCTGTGAGGGTTCTAATAATATATAACAATATAAAAAATGCTGTACAAACTATTTAAGTTTGGTGAGTCAAAATAGTGTTGACTATAACACCCTTTAAATATAAGATTTTGTTAATAAGAATAGTTTACGAAAATAATTTAGCATCAAAAGTTCAGAATTTTGTCTATTCTATTTTTAAAAGTGTTTTTATTTCCAGAACCAATTGCATCTTGTGATAAAAAATTCCAATGGTCTACCACTCTATTTGTTAAATAGTAAAACTTATTTTTTAGGTAAATTCTTGATGAAGCCTTTTATTATGACCACTCCTGGATATGTGTCTGTAAAAGGCTCCTTAAATCTAATATATTCAGTTGAACTCGATATTTTAAACATTTCTACCAAGCCGCCCCTTCTTCTCCTTTCTTGTAATATTGATAAACCTAATATTTTTCACCTTTCTTCATAACAGATGCCTTTCAGCGTTTTAATCCTAGTTGATCTACATTGTTGCATTTTTCAGTCTATTAATATCTTTAATACAATATGGGCTCCAAACTGATGATGCATATTCATGCTGTAGCCAAATAATTGACTTGTTTAACAACTTTAATATGGCAACATCAAGATATTTAAAAGCATGTTTCATAAAACCTAGTGTTTGATTAGCTATTTGCAACACTGATAACATGACTTTCCCATTTAAGGTCATTTGATATTACAACTCCTAAATCTCTTTCAATTTCTGTCTTTTGTGAAACATGATTTTCTAATTTGTAGATAAATTGAGGATTCAATATGCAATAACTTTGCACTTATCTCAATTGAACTTAATCGACAATTTATTTGACCTAACAACTTATTCAAGTCATCTTGAAAATCATTGCTGTTATTTTTATTGGTAATTGCTAACATGATTTTAGTATCATCTACAAATAATTCTAATTTGATATAATAATACTTAGGTCATTTATATAAATTACAAATAGTAGTGGGACGATGAACTAAACCCTGAGGTACTCCACTTCCTCCACATGAAACAAACTCACCCAGAACAACCCTTCGTTTTCTATTACTAAGGAATGTTTTACACTGTTGTAAAATACAAGAGTGAAAACCATAATCACAAAAAGCTTGCAACATAATTTAGACAGAGAAACCGAATCAAAATGCTTCTGTAAGTCCAAAAATATTATTTTAATATTAATAACAGCTTAGATTTCTCTTGTAATAAAAAAATCAAAAGCCTCTAACATATTTGAACAACAATTTTCACTATTAACACATCCATGTTGTTAACTTGCTAATAATTTATTAAAAGTTAAATGGTTTATCAAATATTTCCAATATTTTTTTCCATAATTTTGCAAACTATTGATGTTAAAGATATTAATTGATAGTTTGAAGTATCTAATTTGTTTCCTTTTTTGAACAGTGGAATTATGTTTGCAATTAACCATTCATTTGGTGTAACACCACTTTAATATGGCATTTTAAAGATCTGTAATTTTTGGACTTACAGAAGCATTTTGATTTGGTTTCTGTCTAAATTATGTTGCAAGCTTTTTGTGATAACAGTGGGAAAGTGATTTTAAACATTCTTTGAGAACCTCGAGGATGAATTTTGTCAATACCAACTGCTTTATTAACATTAAGGTTTACTAAATGATATTAAACATCAGTGTCTTTAAAACTTGGATTGCTACAAAAAATTTTACATTTTGAAGGAAATGTTACAGGGTCTAATATATTATCTTTTTAAAATATTGAAACAAAATGCTCATTTAAACAATTTGCAATATCTACCTTATTTGTTATAAATGAAGCACCAACAGTTTTAAGTGCTTTAATTGAACCTTTTGTAACTGTTTTACTATTAAAATATAAATAAACATTTTTTGAGGATTTTTGAGTTTTTAGCCAGATTTAATTCAAAAGCACTAATATTTTGATTAACTTTTTTTTTTTTTTTACATTTTTATTTAAAGTTTTATAGTCATTTACCATGTCAGTTTCTTTAAATTTTAAATGCCTAAATTTGTACCATAACTTTGTCTTTTTTTCATAGAGCATATTTTCTTGTATCATAATTGATATTTAGAATAAATTTACTAAATCTAATATGATTTTTTATAGGCTTGACTACCATTTAAATACTTAAACTCATTTTCCCAATCTAAACTTGAACAATAATTTGAAAGTTCTTTATAATTTCCTTTAATGTTTAATAATTTTGTCTCTTTTTTTTTTTTGGTTTTTTATCAAGATGGTTATTTTTATAAAAATATTTGAAATTCAATATATGGTGTCAATGTTCAATTCCGCCTAAAGGAGGAAAGTGATTCAAACAGAAAACCCAATTACTACTTTCTGATAAGACCAAGTCTAATGAATTTGTATCAAACCCAAAGCTAACTTAAATGTTGACAGGAAGACATTTTGATATATGAAGCAATCATTTAAAGATTCTAGAAATTTTAAGGTGCTCAAATCTGATTCATTCTGAAGTTTACAGGAACCATCACACCAAAAAATTGAAATCTCCACAAATTAGAATTCCTGTGTGTTTACCATTTTTCCAAGCTTTTTAAGCATGTCAAATAGATTTAGTTATTTTCTGGCAACTTAAAATATCACTAGCACTAATTTGATATATACATCTACATAGAACATTTTCCAGACCAATCTCAACTGAACACCATACTTTTTCAGCTTTTAATATTGTATATTTATCTAAACTATCAGGTAATAATAGGCAGCTTTTAATATTGTATATTTATCTGAACTATCAGGTAATTTGACCAACAAAGGTGTACTTACTTCCATTGTTTTTTTGTTGTTTTTTAGTGCAACACCACTATTTACTTATTTGTAAAATAACAAATTTAATTATTTGTAAAATAAAAAGAATTCATCACTAAGTGATGAATTCTTTTTATTTTATCAGGATTTTTAATTTCAAAAAAGATTTTTAAGAATATTTTCATCAAAACTTTTTCTATTTCCACCAATCAGATTCAGTTGATTTTCATCAAACCTTTTTCTAATTCCACCTATCAGATTCAGTTGATTTTGGTATACCAAAAACAATAATATTTCAACATTTGCTGTCAATATAACATTTTCACTCACAAGTTTATAAATTGTAGACAAGTAATTAATTACTAATTACTTGTCTACAATTTAATAATGAATTACTTTAATAATTATTTACTAAAGTGTCAGAATTTTCAATTCTGACACTTTAGCAATTAATTGTTCAAGCTGCTGATTAGAAACACTTTCAGTCGCATATCAATTTATTGATTATTTTAAAAAGATATAGCTATTCAACTTTTTAAAACATTTAACAGTAGGTTTCTTTAAAATAAAAACACACCTGCCATCTTAAATCGCTAGCGTGTTTTTCATGTTCTAGATAAGTATTTTTTAACTGACAAAATTACAAAACTGGCTACATTTAAGATTAAAAAAAAGATAAATGATAAGGTGATTTCGTGGAGCATGCAAATAAAAAACTCAAAAGTTAACAATATGAAACTGCATTTTGGAAAGATCACATCTATTAAAATATAAAATATTTGAATTTGAAAATAGGCATTATGACTAAAAGAAAATCTTCAGAATAATTTTTATCACTTACACATGATTTCAATATTAAAATAACTAAACAGTCTACCCATGATTCTTTTGCTATCACTAGTAGTAGAACAATAAATCAAGTTAGTGCTAAAACTTTTAAAATGGGAATTATTAAAATGGTAGTGAATAATGAAGTTTCGTTGAAAACATTTTTAGATGAAGGATCCAAAATGGTTAGAGGTCAATTAGGCAAAAGTGTTGAGCTTTTGAAAACTTTCTTATTTAAAAAATTAACTTAAGATTAAATTAGATTTTAAATTTATTTAATGATAAAAATTATAATATAAAATTAGATAAACAAAAATACAAATGTCTATATAATAAAATTTAATTTTAATTTTTAAAAGCATTTAAAAACTTAATTATTCAAAAACTTGTGTTTCTATCTTGTTTTTTTCACTATTAAGCAACTCAATTTGTGTGAAGTATAGAAATTGAATCTTTTCAAAATTATCAAAATTGTTAACAGCTGCTAATAAAAAACATCATGAATGGGTTTGATCGTCAAGAATTTGAAGATTTAACAGCTATTTTTGTTTTGATACAAATTTGTGTTTCTATCGACAGTCATTAATTAAAAAGTCATTTTAGCTATTTAAAAAGTATCAAGAGGATCGTGGAAATTGTCAAAAATTTTTTGTTAAAAATTAAAAACTAATTAGTATTTTTTTACATTTAAAATTTAAAAATGAAAATAAAAATAAAAGAAGACAATATATGCAAATAATCATTTAAACTACTTAAAACTGTATTTAAAAGCGATGTACACAATTAAAATAGATCAAAGTTTCAATGAATAAATTTGATAATTCATGCATTAAATCTTTGCAAACAATTGTCTTTTGTGCTTTTTTCTCTCTACTATATCAAACAATTGTCCTTTGTGCTTGTTTTCTCTCTACTATATCAATTAATTGTCCTTTGTGCTTGTTTTCTCTCTACTATATCAAACAAAGACGAAAAGCAATTTTTAAAAATTTAAACGTAAAATTTTCATAAGAAAAAGAGGATATTAAAGGATTTTAGAGGAGATTTTGCATTTAATTTAGAGGATTATTTTTCACAAAACTATAAAATTTTGAATGAAAATAGAGGATTTTAGAGGATTTTTTTTAAAGGTTTAACATCCATGTTTTTTAACTGTTTTTTTCCAGGGTTTTGACATCAATAATGTCATTTTGTATGTTATAGATAGCCTGGATAAGCTAAAACTGATATTTTCCAACTCAATGCTCATTATAGACAATAAACTGTTATGCACACCAGATATTTTTAACTCTATACTTCCATCAAGAAATTAAAAAATAAAAAAAAAGGAGATAAAGAGGACATTTAATCATATTATTAACTTTTTAGAGGATTTTATAGGAGATTTTTGGAAAAAGAGGACTTTAGAGGATTTTAGAGGAGCTATGGTCACCCTATTTTAGAGGAGCTGTGGTCACCCTATTTTAGAGGAGCTGTGGTCACCCTATTTTAGAGGAGCTGTGGTCACCCTTATTAAAAATGAAAAAACCTAATAAGATTGCTCAGAATAAAACAAGTTGAGTAATTATAATTAAACATTTATAAATTAGAAAAATGCTAAAAATATAACTAAAGAAAATAAAAATTTATTTTGATTAAAATTTTTTATCTAAAAAATGTCAATGTTAATTTTTTTAAATTTCAGAATGCAAAGATTTTTTTTTTTTTTCGGTCACACCTAAAAACCCAACTTCACAAAAACGCGGTATTAAATTTTTTCATGGCCAAAACCCTAGCATTGCACCAGGCTGTGGGAGCCTAAAGTTCTAAATAACAAAGCCAGGGAAAAATATAATTAACTTGACTAAACTGCAGTAATCACCTCAAGCAAAGGTGATGTTAGGAAGTGCCTAACTCAAGTAGGTTAGGGTTTCTTTGGCTTTTTTTTATGATTTGTGTGATATGTTCCATCAACACACAGTTAAAGATTTTAGATTTTAGTATTGGATATATGCAGATAAAAAGATTACAATTAATTGTATAAATTTTATCTTAAAAAAAGTACAAAGAAAAACTATTTATAATAATTAAAATTTTCACAAAAATTGTAAAAAAAACAGTATCAACTTAATCTTATTATCCTATAGTGCTAAAACTTTAAATATAGTCATTTATGGAACAAATGACAAACAGGGTTCCCACTATTAAAACTGAGGCTAAAAAAAAGGATTTTAAGGAGATTTAAGGAGATATTTTCCTAATATTTAAGGAGATTTGGTCACGAACAACAATTTTTTGAAAGAAAAAATAAGGAGAATTAAGGAGAAAACGATTATATTAAAAACAGAATCTTATTTTTTTCAATAAATTTTAAATATAAACAGAGAAATTATTATAAATTAATATATTACTTTTTATATATATAAATATAAATATATATCTAATAAAAATATAGGTTTGCAAACTATCAAAGAACTATATATTTTCCTCGTTATTAATAAGTATAATCCATTCACTTGAATAAAACTTCCGAGATGATTAAAAATAATAATAATAATAAGGAGAAATTAAGGAGTGCAGTCTTATTTTTATTTTTTAAGGTTATTTAAAGGTTTTTATTTTTTAAGAATATTTAAGGTTTTTAAGGAGTGGGAACCCTGACAAAGATTAGAGAGTAAGGTTGTTTTTTTGACAATATACACTCACTGTGTTTAACGCTAAATATATTAATGAATAAAACAAAAATAGAAATAAAATAATAAAAAATAACAAAACAACCAAAAAATTAAAACACAAAAAAAAGAAGTCTTGTTTTTTTAGCCTTTTGCAAAACTCTTTTTTGTTTCTTTTCTTGTGTGTGTGTTTACAACTCTTTCTTAACTCTTTCACTCTGAAAAACTGACAAACAAGGAAAAACAAGTTGAGCACGGGATTATTACCAGGGATGTGGTGGGGCTTTACTACTACACCACTACCCAATTGAAGGTGGAAATAAATGTTAAAAAAAAAAAGCTATAAAAGCTTTAAAGTAATATTTACAAAAAAAAAAATATTTATAAATAAATTAAGTTTATAATTTAAGAAAACTTGCCGTTTAAGATTGTTCTTGTAGGTAAAGGTTGCTTCAAAGGTGTTTCAGTTGTAAATGATATATTTGAAAACTCATCTAGTGACAAGGTTTTATTCTTTTTTTTCACCTTGATTGGAACAGGCTAAACACATTTCAAATATAAATTTACATATACATATATATATATATATATATATATATATATATATATATATATATATATATATATATATATATATATATATATATATATATATATATATATATATATATATATATATATATATATATATATATATATATATATATACGTAGACTTATTCAATCCGTAGACTTATTTAATGCACACAGTGCATTAAATAAGTCTACGGATTGAAGTAAATTTATATCTTGTAACTTATATAAACTTATGGTTTGTGTTAGGTTGTCCTGCAACTGGTAACATGTAACCCAGTACAACCCAGGTATAATGGTATATCAAAGTCATTTTTAATTATAAAAATATTACTTTATATATTAAAATAAATGTCACTATATAAGCTGTGCTAATGTGATAATTTTATTTAGAAACAACCTTAGACTGTAGTTAATGTAAATATTAAATTTATAGATTATTGCACAAAAATTAGTAACTTAAACTCCTATAACAAAGAGGAATAAGATGCTTTTTAACTAAATTGTGCCAACTTAGCGCTTTTAAAAAAATGTAAATGAATGAACTGACATTTGCACACAAAAAAAACATCAATCCAGAATAGCTGGCAAAGATTTCAGCATCTAAAGAAAAACAAACTTAAAAAAATAAGCTATGCCAGCATACGCTTTGAGGCTGATAAGGAAATCTTCCTGGAAAAGTATGTTTTTAGATTACTATATTCATAAAATAAAATTTATATAATTTAATATATTCTACAATAATAGTAGTTGTATTTTGTTAATACATTTTGTATTGACCAAATAATTAATTGTATTAACTTTATAGCTTCTTATTATAAAATTAATAAATTAATTTAGTATATCTGAAAACATTAATTTATCAGAAAAGAAGGCAAGATATGATTTAGCTAAAAAGCCTTTTGATAAAATTGGACGTAAACAATAACTTTGTCAAACTGAAGAACCATATGATGTTTTAAATAAGTTTTGTTACCTTGAAAATATTAGTTTAACCAAATTATTGGGGTTTTCATTAACAAGATATCAAGATAAATGTGCATCAGATATTGGTTATGATCCTTTTTTCTGAAAAACACAAAGATAACTCTTTCAATAAGCCAAAAAAAACTTCTTTCAATATCTGCTGGTTTCAATATATTGTCTAGCTGGAAACATGCCAGAAAAAAGTAATTTGAAGTAACACCAATTATTTTGAGTTATCTAGAACCTTATTATGGTGTTTGCAGGTTTGTTAATATGGTTGTAAAATTTACTAAATGCCCCCACTGAGTCACAGAGTGCTGAGTCTTCAAATGGGAAAAGGATCAAGAGAAACTCTTCATTCTTTGTCTGAATTAATTCTGACATTAAAGAGTTAAAAAATAATGTTTTCCTTATGAATAAAGAGGGAAAATAATGCAGTCATATATGATGGATATGAAAGCAGCAAATCTTTATTTAGGAATTGGAGGCACATATTGTGATCTGTGCACATGCTCCAAAGATCATTGTTTGGATATTGAAAGAATCTAAAATGGTTTTGTAATCAATTGAAACATTATAAAAATGAATGAAATATTTAATCATTATGAACAAGAAAACAGTACTTTACTTTAAAAAAAAAAAACTATATTAAAAGAACTGGACAAACTTTCAAACCAATTCCAACCTGTGATACAAAGCCAATACAAGTAAATTGTTATCTTGTAAAAGTGTTCATATTAATCTGTATTCTTGATATTAAACATACTTGATATTAAAAATTATTACATTTAAAAATTTACTGATATTTTTATAGGTTCTTCATGCTTTACTGTGTACATTTAACTCTTCCATGAAGACTGTTATACATGTGAAAACTAATGTTTTTGATTGGTCTGAGTTCCCTTTGAGTGCTTTAAATAGATTTCTGAAGCAAGCAAAGACTTGGGATTTAAAACAGGGATTTAATTATTGCACAATTGCCTGTATAATACCATGCAACATTTCAAAGGGGAAGCTTGATGTTATCAGTAATTCTTCGAGTACTTTCTTTAAAAAGAAAAATTTATGTGGATTAATATAAAAGCTATTGTACAGGTTTTTATATATTTCTAGTTGAAGAGTTTCTGTCTGTTACAAAAATAAATTTACCTGGACCATGGATCAGTAGTGTGACCCATTTCTGCCTCTTTAAGTTAAGAACTTTAAGTTCTGGGAAGTTCTATGGGAAATTCCCATAAAATTTTTCTTATATATCATTGCATATCAAAAATACTATTAATTTATTAATCTCTATGTACTCTATTATGGCAGTGTAATGTTATTAACTGCCAATTTTTACCTGATTTTTAAGCAAGCATGAAATTCAGTGAAAAGTTTAGGACATCAATAAATCAGTTGTGTGATATTTCAGCATCTAAACTCTACAAAATATCTCGAATTTCAACTTGGAAACAGGAATGACTGTTCTTACAAAATCAGCGGAAATATCTACAGGTAAACAAAATTACTTATTTAGCTATTCTATTTCGTTTGAGGTGTACAATATGTACAATTTTCTATATATTTTTTTTTAAGGTTGGCCACATGCTTGGTCGAGATACTATTTTAAACTAAAGAAAGAAAAAAGTACCTAATCGTAATGAACGTCTGGAACAAATGAGAGCAGCGCATGATAATTTATCTAAAAGGAGACGAGATGATATTACGAGTGAAGAAATTGAAAAAATTCTTAGTGAGGATGATGAAAACACAAAAAGCTTAGAAGATGACAAATTTTACCCAACATCACCAAATCAAATAAAAATTAAAAAAAAGATTGCAAGCCCTTATTTCTCAGTTAAATCTAAAGACGCTAACTAAATCATTTTCGAAAGTTTCCGATTGCTTACACTTAGGCGTTAGAGGCACAATGGCTATTGAAGCAAAAATAGTTTGAGCTGTTGGCACTCCCCTTGAATAGTTTGTTATTTCAAAATCACATGTTCATTGTTAGCAAAAGAAAGAACAAAAAAAGTCAGTTTCATCATATAAGATTTAACTATGAATGCAATGCATCCAAGCGGTCACTGGGATAGCAAACTTGTTTCATCGCTTAGCAGTAAAACTATTCAGACATTGCTTTATTACGTAGAATAATAATCTTAAGATAAACTTTATTTTTATTTTTTTCTTGAAAAGGAAAAAGGAAAGAAAGAAGAACATGTTGCCATCCTTGCAAGTTGGATGTTGCATGTGCCATCCTTGCAAGTGGGATTGCAACAACATGTTGCAATCCTTGCAAAATGAGATGGTTTGGCTGAAAATTCAAATCTTAAAGTTCTTGGGATTCTTACAAGCCCAAATGCTACTGGTGTAGCCAAAAAAGATCAATTTATCAACCATTTTAAATCATGGAAGCTACTTGATGATTTGATTGCTTTTTGCTTCGACGCTACAACAAGTAACAACGGCTGTAAAGCAGGATGTGTGGCTTTAATTGAGATGGATATTGGTTGTGCAACTTTATGGGCTGCTTGTCGGCACCACATTTATGAGTTACACATTAAACACATTTGGGAAACAGTTATTGGAAAACATAATGGGCCAATCAAGCCACTACTTAAAATCTTCAGGAAAACTGGGACTCAATTTCCCACAAAACTTGTCTAAAACAAGTTTTGCTTGACAATTAATTAGGTTATCTCCGTCTGCAATTCAAACTGAATAATATTTAACACTTTTTCAAAAGTAGCTTTTAAAGGTAAGATTTCCTAAGTACTAAAACACATCCAATTTGCATGAAAATTTCCATATAGATTAAAAAAAGGATGAGGAATCGAATGAAAAGGGGAACCATTTTCAAATTTATACAAAAATTTTTAGTTCTTAACGTTTAAAAACTTTTAGGTCGATTTAGTTAAAAAAAAAAAATTTTTTTTAAAAGGTTTCATGCCTAAAAAGCAAGTATAGCCCTTCTTCTCTCTAAATCAAGTATTTATTTATGTATTTTTGAAGATTCGATGCATAAGAAATTTGTTTTAAAACTATGTATGCATTATATGCTTTTTTTTCGCTTATTTTATGACGTTTTTTGTTTTGATTTTTAGGTTTGTTTACTAAGTCTTAGGTTTGTTTACTTAGTCTAAGACTTAGTCTAAGTTATAAATAAATTTTTGCGTTTGTTTTATGAAATTTGATGTGTTTTTTTTTCACTAAATTGAAAACTTAAATATTAGATTTTTATACCATTTAAAGCAGTTATATATTCTTTTCATAAAATGAACCATCATATTTAGGTAATATTTAAGTGAATAAGAAATAATTTAAAGATGTGAACAAGAAATTACCTTTATTAAGCCTTAATTTAAGGATGTGAATAAGAAATAATTAAAGGGAGTGAATAAGAAACAATTCAAGGGTGTGAATAAGAAATAATCTCTAATTCGAGGATTACTTCTTAATAACATCCTTAAATCAAAGCTTAATAAGGATGTGAATAAGAAATAATCCTTATTAAGGCTTAATAAGGATTATTTTTTATTCACATCCTTGTTAAGATTTAATTTAAGGATGTGAATAAAAAATATTCCTTATTAAGGATGCGAATGAGAAGTTTTTTTATTTTGAATAACAAACAAAAATGATGGAAAGAACAAGATTTTTAATAAGGTTTAATTAGGATATATAAGGTTTAATTTAAGGATGTGAATAATTAATTTAAGAACCTTAAATTAATTATTCACATCCTTAGATTAATTCTTATATATAGCCTTATTAATCCTTATTAAGGCTTAAGGATTAATAAGGATATATAAGGATAATAAAGATATATTTCACTTTCAATTTCATATTTAGAATTCGAATATAAACTTATTTAAATTATAAACTTATTTAAATTCTAAATATGAAATTAAAAGTGAAATTTTTAAAATGTAATAAATTAAAAAAAAGCAATCTAAATTTTTTAGAAGCATTCTCAGGATTGGACTCTGGATTGTTTATTAAAACTGTAAGTTTGGTTATAGGCTACAATCTAATTATTCAATAGACTATTGTGATTACAGATTGGCCTTCTTTAAACTGTTTTTTTCAAAACAAAAAACAAATAAATCTAATCAATTTCAAAAGGTTCAAAAATGACCAAGAATGGAATTGTGTAAGAACTTATATCTTTCATGAGTTATAGTAATTTTGAATTAATTAAGCCGACTTAATTTTTATATAACCACAAAAATTTTGTATTTTTTTATTGTATATAGAAATACCCACTTTTTACAAATTTGCAGAGAAAAAGATGAACATGACTTGACATGGCCAAATCTGTCAGAATTCTTTACAAATTACTTTAAATTTCCTATAACTAAAGTAATGCTTGCTAAGTGTCTTATAAAGTCAAAAGACTATGTTGCAAAATTAAATCGGGCAAAAAATTTGATTTAAAGAAATACTATTTAAGCTCTGTTCATTCCTTTTCTCCTGAAGTTCCTTATGTTGGTGATTTGCTACCTTCTGTTAATTGCTCTATCCTTACTCCTATCCACATTAGTGAAGTTGTTTCAAATCAAATTACCGATTTTATATCTTCTGATTCAAGGTTAGATATTGCTTATGATGTTTTTTAACATTCTATTACCCCAACTGCTATTGTATGCAATCCTTTAACAAATAATTCAGTTAATTGCCTTTTAAAACTCAAAATAATGAAGAGACTTGCTCTGTTTCCAATTTGAATCTCAACCTATCTTCTCAATCTATTGATGAATTAACCTGTCAAATAAAGAAATACAAACTGAGAAATAGACAAATTAAAAGGTGTACTGAATAAAAAAAAAATCGAGCAATCTTGTCAAAATATGTCTGAAATGTCAACAAAAGAGAACTTAAAAAGGATTGTAAGATTAACCAATTCTTGTAAATAAATTTAAAATTGGAAAAAGAACTTGATTTGGCTAGAAAGCATTCCCAATCAGATCGACAAAAAGCATGGTATTTAAAGAAAAAATTTGGAAACAACTGATGAAACAAATGATTTAATTTTAAAGGAGAGTTTGAATTACTTTGAAAATCTTACAAAAGAGCTAAAGGAAAGAGTTGACACTGATTTGATTAATCTCCTGATTTTTCCTGAATTAATCTCCCTTATTTTCAAAATAGACAAAGTAATAGAAGATGTAATAAATATAAATTATATTCAAGCAGTCTTGCCAAATTAAAATATTCATAAATGTCAACAAAACAGATGTTAGAAATGATTGTTAGATTAACCAATTTTTACAAACAAATTTAAAATTGGAAAAACAACTTGATTTGGCTAGAAAATGTTTCCAATCAGATCAGAAAAAGCATGGCATTTAAAGAAAAAATTTGAAAACACTGTTTTGAAAACAACTGATGAAACAAATGATTCAATCTTAAAGGAGAGTTTAAATTACTTTGAAAATCTTAAAGAAGAGCTAAAGGAAAGAGTTGACATTTTTTAAAACAATGCAATTGATATTTTTGAAGGAGTGAGGTATAATGAGAAAATTTGCTCTGTATATGACGACCTCCTAAGTAAATGTTTTTGTCAATAATGTTGAATCTGTTATCAGAACTGTACTACAAAAAATGTCTGGAATTTTAGGAGGCACATTTCCTAAAAAATGTTGAGCTGTTGAATTTATTTAGTGAAATGAACATTCTATCAAAAGCTCAAGTTAGAGAGGCTATGTTAAATAGTTCATACAATGTTCTTCATACGGATGGCACAAAATACAACTTTAAGGAGGTTGGTAGTTTTTAAGTTACAACATCATATGTTATTAAAATTAAAAGAAAATGTCAGATTAGAGGGTGACGAAAGGTTATCAATAGAAATTGGAAAACAAAATTTCCCTACTTTCTTTATTCTCTCTGATTACTGAAGATTTTATTGTACTTGCTCATTGTTTTAGAGCATCTTTTAAAAATTCAAAAATTGATAGCAGGTTAGATTTTAATGTCTCTACACCAAATTTTTGTATTTTTCACCTAACTGTAACTACTTTAGCGTACATTTTTGCTGTAGTACTTTTTTTCGAAATTTAATTTGTCTTTGCAACTTCACTAGAATTTCATTTTCAGTACCTAATATTTGTTCCAAATCCTCTTTACATGTAATTAAACCTCCATCTCTTCCAATTTCTGTTGTCAAAAACTCTTTTTCTTTGCTTGCTTTTTGTTCCTTTATTTCCTTATCTAAGTTACGCTTATCCATCTCATTAATTTTGTACTGCAATATGTTAGCTTTTTTCTCTCTGTACCTTCTGATATACCCTTTTCTATTTCGCCTTGCTAGTAAAACTAGCTTTTCAGAATCTTTCTGTGATTTTCCATCTATCCAATCTGCTGTTTTGTTGTTGTTAAACATGATAACACCAGCTGCAGCTACTGTTGTTGTGCTAGGTTTCATTGTTAACCTGCGGTCATAAGAAGCAAAGTCATGTTCAGACACAATTTTAGTACCATGGCAGTTTTTAGTTTCCTCAAGCACATCAACATCCAGATTGTAATATTTTCCACCAGGCAATTGGTCTCTTAACTGACTCTGGATTATAACCAAACATGAGCAACAAATAACATAAGATATTCTTGTGATATCTTGAAGTATATCTTTAAAGTTATCCATAAGTGGGTCATTACTATCACCAAATAAATGATTAAACACTTCATTTTTGGTAACATATTTGACATCAAAAAATGTGGAACCACTTCACATTTTTGATGCATCTGAAGAACAACTAACAAAATAATTAAAAATTTGCGACCAAACCCTATTCAAAGAAAATATATGACTCTTCTCTTCAATAATACAAAAAAAAGGTCCTAAAATAAGTTTTGTTAAAAATTTCCAGGGCTCTAGTTGAATTGTGAATAATTGTGTTGTCAATGTCCTGCCTAATCGACTCATGAAGGAAATTTGAACCATCAAGATTAAAAACAAATTCTTTAAGATGATCTTTATGATAAGATGTTGCTCCACCAAGTACAAATTTAAGGTTAATTTGATGATGCAGGAATGAAACCATATAATTTTTTGAAAAATTTTAACGCAAAAATGCCTTCCATTTATTAGCTTTCCCATTCTACTGATCTCCAAGCTTGTAAGTATTGCAAGTTCATATCAAATATCAAAGGTACATGTGTTTTGAGAATTTTTAAAACCACCATAAATACCACCTTCCTCCTCAACCATTTTTTTCTGAACAACATGTAAACCACAAAAAACATGATACATTTGAGAAATTTTTCATTTGAAGGAAACTGATCATAGTTTTCAACAACAAAAGGCTATTTTGAAAATAGTTATTTTTATAAAATAACTATTTTCAAAATTCTTTCTCTCCACTGTTGAAATGATTAAAAAAACTTAAATTAACAACAGTGCGATCTGATTCAAGTTTGCGATCAAATCAAAAGATTTAAAGAAAAAAACAAGCTTTTTAAGATCATCATTGTAGTTGTGATTTTCTGGAGAAAATAACTGAGCCATATCAGCAAGTAAATTTTTTATCACCAAAATAATATTGTTCCTTGCCCAAAAATATACTTCTATCCCTAATATGTAGCTACCATAGAATGTTGTAACTTGAAAACTACCAACCTCCTTAAAGTTGTATTTTGTGCCATCCGTATGAAGAACATTATAAAACAGTGTTTTCAAATTTTTTCTTTAAATACCATGCTTTTTTTTAATCTGATTGGAAACATTTTCTAGCCAAATCAAGTTGTTTTTCCAATTTTAAATTTGTTTGTAAAAATTGGTTAATCTTACAATCATTTCTAACATCTGTTTTGTTGACATTTATGAATATTTTAATTTGGCAAGACTGCTTGAATTTAATTTTATATTTATTACATCTTCTATTACTTTGTCTATTTTGAAAATAAGGGAGATTAATTCAGGAAAAATCAGGAGATTAATCAAATCACCAGATAATAAAGTTAGTTGGTGATCCAAATTGAAAACTGGGAGATTCTATTCATAAACTTGAGTTTCAATAAGACAATCATCAGAATAACTTGATAAAGACTTTTCTACAATAGAAGTTTGAGTAACAGAGCCTGAAAAAACATCAGCAGTTTTCAAGTTTAAATCAGAAGGTAAACTTTTAGAAGCAAAAACATTTTCTTAAACAAATTCTCTAGAATTTGTTCCAGAAGATGTTTGGCTAGAAGTAGGGATAGAACAATTAACAGAAGGTAGCAAATCATCAACATTGTTAAATCATGCAAGATTAACTTTTTATTATAACTATCTATATTTCCAACAAGGCTGGAAACAACCACTTTTAGATTTGGTAGTTACTGGAAGACCCAAGATGAAGGATGTAACGATTAACAGATGACTAAAAAGATTGCAAGTTATATGAATTAGGAAAACAAGATGAATGGAGAGTATTGCAAAAAACTGTTATTTACTTTATGATTATATTATCGAATACAAATACTAAATTAGCAATAGTTTGTATATAAGGTTTCCATGAGAGGACAGTAGAAAAAGATAATCAGAGACGATGTAAAGTAGAACACAGTAAAAATGTTGCCATTCATCAATCACCTGTGAGCTTTTCAGGATGATCGTTAATGTTGGTTAGAAACAGTAAAGGGCTGAGGATAGAAGTTAAACTTGTCAGCTAAGTATTGATACTAGTGTGAATTTGCAGCGTTTAGTGCCACAGGGTCTGTATGTTTGGTGATTGTGATGTTATTGTTGTGATGTTTTGTGTTGATAGACAACTTGGCTTGCCTTCTCGCTGGTGTCTATTGTTAAAAATCATTATTAGTTTGTTTCCTTATTGAAACTTGTTACTTCTAATCATTTACTAAAAGCCAAGAGATAAGTTGTAGAATAGCAACATTTTTTGTTTTAATGTTTTTTTTGTTGTTTTTGTTTTTTTTATCTTAGGTGTTGTCAATAGTTCACATAAACATTCTCAAAGAGTAAGTTTCTTATTTTGTATTTATTTAGTTTTAATTGTTAGTTTATTATTTTTTTTTTAATTTTTAAATTTTAAAACGAATTAACAAATATTTTCAAAAAATTGTATCTGCGTTTTTGATAATTTGCATTTTTGTAATTTTATTACAATTTGAGTTTCTGCTGTTACACCTGCTACTGCTGTTGTAAGTACTCGAAATTTCAGGAAGTTCTATTGCTGTAAGTTATCTTTATTCAAATTTAAATTTTAACTTTATTAAAGAATCTTCTTTCTGTTAAATAAGTAATTCTGAATGATTCAGATAGATTTCAATGCCCTTTATGCAGTGATTTACTAATTGGCTTGTAAATTAAGAAGTAATTTTAAACAGATGAATTAATTGGATTCCGCAATCCTTCATGCATATTAGCGTGGATTTTTTATAATATAACCTGAATTTTTTTCTAAAAGACTATGTAAATAAGTAAAAACACTACAGTCTGTAAAATTAACAATTTTGGATAATTTTGACAGATGCAAAAAAAATTATGGAATTTAATTTTATTATAGTTTTGTACCCCTATCAAAAATTTCAAGTCAAATGTAATAACAGTTTGAAATTATCAAATATATTTAAAGTCAAACTGCCCAATACGTTTGTGCAAACCTTTTATAGTAATTTACTGACTGGTTTGTAAATTATTCAATAATTTGAAAATGATTTGTCAAATTCCATGATGATTACTTTATGCATATTTGCATATTGTAACCCTAACTTTTGTTGTTCATTACATAATTAAATAAGTAAAAACACTTCAGTCTGTAAAATAAACGATTTTGTATGATTTCAACAGATTTAATAAAAACTAGATCACTATTTAAAATTTCAAGTCAAATTTATTAACGGTTCAAAAATATCAAATATATTTAAGGTCGATATGCCCAATTGGTTTGTACATCCCTTTTTCTGTAATTTACTGACCGGTTTGTAATTTATGCAATGATTTTACTGACAGGTCTGTAAATTATGCAATAATTTTCAAATGATGTATCTTTTGGATTCCATGATTCCTTTATGCATATTCGCATGGTATAATTATATGACCCCAAATTTTATTCTTTAAAAAATAAGAAAATAATATAAAACCCCTCAGGCTGTAAAATAGATAATTCTGGACAATGGCAACAGATTTTTTAAAATAAAATTTTGGTTTTTTATTTTCTTATAGTTGTTTAATCACTATGAAAAATTTCAAGTCAAATGTAATAACGATTCAAAAGTTATTCAAAAGTCAGTATGATCCCAAAAATATATAAATTAGTAAAAACCCTAGGTCTGTAAAATGGATGATTTTTGTCAATCACAACAGATTTTTTAAAAAAATTTTATTTCCTTATAGTTGTTTGGTCATTATGGAAAATTTCAAGTCAAATGTATTATCGGTTCAAAAGTTATTCAAATGTCAATATTACTCTCATTTTCGGTGCCATTTTGCAGTAAATTTTCCATACCTTTTGTCAAAAAATCACCCATTTTTTCACTACAAAAAGGTCAATAACCTTTGATCCGCTTAACTTTAAAGGCTGAATGACCCCTCATTTTTTAAGTCAAACCAAGCTCTATACATTGACATTAATTATATTTGAATACTTTATTTATAAAATCTACAAAAAAAAATACATTTCCAAGAGAAGATTATCAGGAGCTTATTGAACTGGTAATTGTTTATCTTGGCAGAGATTCACAAGATGAAAAGACTTTTTGGTTTACCAAACCCGGTGCTTATCAAAGTGCTAGATTCATGCACATTGAACTATACCTCTTTAAGTATGTAATGTTGGACAAACAAATTAACTAGCTCAACCAGGAACAACGCTATAAGCTTAAGAGAATGGCAGATTTCATTGCATTGTTCCAAGCAAAAGCTTTTTTGCAAAGTCAAATTTTCATCATTGCATTAAATGTTGATCGCCAGTACATCACTGGCATGCAATGGTATCGCGAATTTGACAGTACAGAAGCGGATGTTACCCTTCAGTCATGCTGCAGACATCTTTGGTTCTTAACCCAACAGTTTGTTGTACTTATCTTGTTTGATGAGTCTGTTCCTGCAATCCAACGTTCTGCCGCACCTTTGAAATTGTTTAGCATCAAAAGAAATGAACAAATCAAGCTTGGAAAACCAATATTTCCACAAATTGAACTAAATAAAATTCCTGATTTTGTGTTACTGATTGGGTCAGATTTTTGGCTACTGTTTGATTTACTCAAAATGAAACCTAATCAAGTGGATTGGTTGCAACTACCTGTTGAACATAGGACAAAGATGAAGGATTATAGCTATATTAAAAAAGTAGTCTAGTTTTTAGAAGTGGTTAATGACTGCGCTGAACGAGGAGTCAAGCTGATCCAAGACTTTAAAAATAAAGTCTTGGATCAGCTTGATCTAAAAGATCTAAAGCAGTTACAAGTCGTACTTCATATTGTTGAGAATCATCGCAAAAAGGTGTCTCTCATTGGAAAAAAGAAGAAATCTTCTTGACTAAACCTAATTCTAATTTCTTGACTAAACTAAATCTAATAATTATTTAGATTGCATGGGTTTTGCTTGTGTCTTTGTCTTTATGATTAGGCAAATCATTGAATATCTATTTTTCGAGATGCTTTTCTTCTTTAAATAAAACTTGAGATTACTTATGTTGTTTGAACAAAGAATGAATTATAAAAGTTAAAAGTGCATTATAAAAGTGATAGCACTATTATACTGTTATTACTTTTATAATGCAGTTAGTTAGTAGAGTGTTATTATTTTTGTGGTACAGGAGCTCCTTCTTGTTAGAAATAGATTGGTCTGACAGTGCTTTTGAACTAATACTAGGTGAAAAAATTCTTTAAGCATCTCAAAGTAGTTTTGGCCATTGACAGTTGATTTGTTAAAAAAGTATGGTCCAAGTATGGTTAGTCAGAAAAGTATCATCCAAGAGCTTTACTCAAGTTTAGTTGAAGGTTTTACTCAAGTTTAGTGAAGGTTTACCTATTGAGAACTGGATTTTCCAACAAGATAATGCGGCATGTAAAAGTATAAAACAGTGGTTCCAGAATAAATATATACATGTTTTGGATTGACAATCACTCTCCCCCAACTTGAACCCTATTGAAAAATTATAAGGAATATTAACACAAACTATATATGGAAATTTTCGATAGTATAATATAATACAACTTGAAACTTCTATCCAACAAGCATGGAACGGTATTTCAAAGGTTTGTTTAGAAAATCTTATAAAAAGTAAGAAAAACCAAATCTTCTAATAAATTAGTGTAAAAGGGGATAGTACACATTAAAAACTAAAGTATTTAAAAAATTACTATTTAAATCAATAATTATTATTCAAATCAAAAATTATTATTCAAATCAAAAATTATCATTCAAATCAAAAATTATAAAGGTTTACTTTTATTGGAACTATAGAAACTTTGCATGTTTTTTCAAAATATTTCTTACTTTTATTTTATTATGAAATAAATAATTATTCTTATTAAAATATTATTTGCATATTTATATATTTCCAACAATTCCTGTAATAAACAATAAACAAGGCAAATGAGCCTGCGGTTGCCAATCCATGTTGGGTTTGCCAACCCAAGCCATCAATATATATTTTCTTAATAACACTATAATACTAATAATACTATTTTTAAGTTTGGCACTAGGGTTGTTTAAAAAGCCAGATTTTAATGGGATAAAGGCCTCATTTGGTTACAAAATTATTGAAAATATGACTAATTTTGCAAAAACTAATGAAAATGATACAAAAAAAGAAAATATAAAAAATATAACAAAAACTATGTTTTACCTTAGCATTCTTTATCTCAATTTCACTTAAACGCAATGCTGTTTGAAGATCTTTTTGGAACTGATCAACAACAAACTGAAAACATAATGCAGGCCTTGTTTTAAATAACAAATACTTAACGCATCAGCTTAATGTGAATTTAACGTCATAAAATTCTCTTCATCTTTTTATTTTTTAAAGACTAACTTTTTCAAATTACTGCAATAATATTAAGATTACTGAAAAACAAGTTACATATTGTTTAACTCGTTTTTTATTAATATAAAATGTTTATTTCTTTCATTTTTTTATATTAAATAATTTAATTTGATATTAAATTCAAATAAAAATTTTCATGTAAAAAATTATTTTCCTCAACATTTGTATAAATGAATTATAATATGTTAATTTAAAAAAAAAATTCAACATATTTTTTAATCATTAAAAAAAAGTTTATTTGCACATTTTTTTTAATCATTAAAAAAAAATTGCAACTAAAAAAGATTTTTTATTTTTAAAAAATTAAAGAGTAACATAAAAAAATTACGTTAATTTATCTACTTTTATTTATTAAAAGTTCATTATTTTAAAAACGATTTTGTTGTGAAAGCAAAGATTATTTTTTTTAAATTTATTAAAAAATAATCGCCGCGATTTAACTTGCCAAATATAAAAAAAAAGTTTATCTTACATTTTGTGCAAATTTTTGATGCAGCCATTTATTAAAAATTTAATTTTGAGTTATAAAAAAATGTTTTGAAAAGAAAACCGAAAAAACAATTGCGATAAAAATGAGCTAATTTTCTTTTAAGAATAAATTAAATCCAAATATTGAATAGTGTTTAGTAATATTTAAAAAATATATATGACAGTTAAGTTAAACCCAAGCATTGACTTTAATTTAAATAGGCTTGAATATACTTTTTAAATCAAAACTTAATTATATATTTTTTAATTTTTTTTTTTTTATCAGAATAAAATTATTTATTTTTGTTAATATAGTTTTGAATTAATTTCTCTTATGTTTTCTTTTATTTTTTTAAAAACTTCCCATTAAAAAAAAAACAATTGTTATTATAAACAATTTTATTTTCTGTTCAATAAAATAATTAGCTTAATAAAGATTAAGTTTTTGTAGTTTTTCATTTTTTTAAATTAGTAAATAACGCTTTTAGTTTTTTTCATTATTAAGTAGCGCTTCATCTAACATAATTGTCATTCAAACTTTTTTACATAATCGTCAAAGTGGTTTATTATAAAATTAATTACTTCTTTTATCTTATGGCTTAATAGAGTAATTTAAAAGTTAAAAAAATATCAAAAGTTGCTTCATGAAAATTGCTCTAGGCATACGCGATTCGTACATAAATTGCCGGCAGCTTAACACTTTAAAACAAGCTCTGTAATAAATGTTAAATAAAAATGTATGAACTCCAAGCCTTTCTGGGAACCGCTTGCGTTGTTTTAATTAAAGAAATTAAAAAATTTAATAACTAAAAAAAATATTTTTTTTTTTAAATTATAAAATTTTTATACAACTTTTGTATTCTTTTTTATATTTTGTGTTTGTTGTTTTTATGTTTGTTGTTTTTAGCTACACAATTTGATACAAATTTATGAAAAAAACATATCTTTTATAAAAATTTAACAACAATTGAAAGTTTTTATATGCAAAATGTTTGTAAAATATTTTATTTGGTAATAAATTTTGAAATAACAGAATAAATTAAATAAAAGAATAACATGATTCTTTTATAAATGTATTTACTGCATTTATTCATGTCTGAAATTGTTTATTTATATTACCCAATTTCCAATATTAATACAAATTAATAATTAATAAAAAAATTTCCAATATTAATACAAATTAATAATTAATAAAAAAGATAATGAATATAACGATTGCTCTGATTGAAAAAATATATTTAAAAACAACTAAATATTTTACATTTAAATATAATTATTAATGACTTTTATTTTTTACATAAAAAACTTTTACAAATAAATAGCAATTAGTTGTCTCCCTTTCTTGTGCATTGATAAAAGCAGTGAAATTCAGCAAATACAAAATTAAAAAATTAAAAATTGTCAATGTTTCTAGCTCAAATATTAAAGTATTTCCTTAATATACTGACTGAAAAAAGTTGCAAAAAAGTTGCATATCAAAAAAATATATATTTTCGTTATATTCTTATTTGCTTTTTTCCTTGACTTGTATCAATTTTGGTAGTGGAAAATAGCAAACACTCTCAAAATAAAAACCCAAAAACTGTAAAATATTTAGGTATATTATCATTTTGATCTTATTTTATTTAGATTTTTTATTTTTGTATAGTCTTCATTTCCTTTCTTCAAGTATTGTTGTTTTATACTCTCTAGTTTCTTACAGCTTTATTTTGCTGCAAATTCTTAAAACGTTTGCAATATAAAAATGGTCAAGTTTTTATATTGTAAGCAAGTAATTTAAAAAAATTACTTTAAACGTGGACGAACAAGGCATGTGACTGCATGCGCTTCCCGGGAAGGCTTGGAACCCAAAACCGAAAAAAAAAGTTTATTAAAAAACTGTAAATATGACTAAACAACTAAAAATAAAAACAAAACAAAAAAAAAAAAGTAAATCTTGTGTTTATATACATTAAAGCTTGTATTTTTTAAAAGTTTTGTGACAAAGCCAAAAAGTACAACAAAAATAAGCTACTAAAGAAATTAATTTCTAAAATATCCTTACTTCTTTGTCTTTTTCTTTCCAATGTTCCCAATCAGGGTTAACATTGTCAATAGATACAGTTGCAGGTTTTGTTATAACTGTGGGATTCGGAGGTAAAGAATGATGTAATTGATTAAAAGTCTGTATTGCTTTGGCTGATACTGGTTTAGTAAATGCTAAACTGCGAATCTAAAAAACGAAAAACATATTCATTATAAAACCTCTACAATTTAATATTCTTTTCAAACATTTAACATTACTTTTCCAAGTGAAGTTTTATATAGTTCACTTCATTTTTATTTTTCTTTAAACAAAGGGATGTACATTTATGGGAGAGAGTTCCAAAGCAATGAACTGCTATTTAGCTAAATGAAGAGTCAAGAAAGAATGAGTTTTAACTAGAACTAGAGATGATAGCTCCTTTGAACAGCGACCATGATAGTATTTGTAGAGAAGAGAAAGATGTAACTTACTACGACGATAGGAAAGAGGCTCAAGCTTAGCATATAGAGCGAATCTAACTACATTTACAATGCATTATTGGACCTTGTCTAGAAGAGAAAGAGCATCATTAGAAAACCAAACCCAAATATGACAACAGTATTCCATACAGGGATGAATAAGAGATTTTAGAGGTATAGAATGGAATCAGGAGAGAAAATGATGTGCATGATAAAGATAAGTAACCTTAGCAGATCCTAATTTAGCAATCAATTGTTTATACGGTAATCATGGTATCATTCCATGAAAGGTCAGTAATAAACGATAATCAAAGAACATGTAATGAAGAGAACTCAATGAGGGGGTTGTCATTCATTAATATAAGAATGTCGACAGTACAGCAATAGTTGTTCGCAGTAAATAACTGAGTTTTGTTGGAGTTCAAATTTACAAGCCACTGTGAGCCCCAATATGTTACAGAAGTGAGATCAGATTCAAGATCGGCTGCCTGTTCTAGGCAATCAAAAAGAGAAGACTTTTTGTCAAGACAAAAGTATAGAGTTAAATCATCAGCAAAAAGAGCTACTTTAGATGTAAAGTTTTCGGAAAGATCATTATAGTAGATAAAAAAACAAAACAGGACCAAGGATAGAACCTTGAGGTACCCCAGAAGTTACTGAAGAGTATTGGCCTTTAAAGATGACTTTAATAAAGCAGTTAGAAAGGAATGACTTGATAATCTCAAAAACTTTCCCATATGAAACAAGCTTATGGAGAAGAGCAATAGACCTAGCCTCCCCGCCTTCATCTAATACACAACAAAATCTTTCAGTAACAGCAGTTAGCAAGTCAGCCGTAGTGCGAGAGGATCGAAAACCGTATTGATTATCTGACAGTAAGTTATTTGACTCAAGATGGGATGTGAGAAGTTTGTTGATTAAAGAGACAAAGACCTTGTTAATAACAGAAAGATGACTGATGGGACAATAATTAGAGGGGTGTTCACCAGAGTTTTTAAATGGGAATGTTCACCAGAACTTTTGAAAATTGGAACAACAGACACCATTTTCCAGCAGGCAGGAAAATAAGACTCAGTCAAGTACTTATTAAATAGTTTAGAGAGAATTCAAGAGAGAGTTCTGGAGAATAATTTTGAAAGACTATGACAGGATCACAAGCTGTAGAAGAGTTTAATCTAGCAACAAAAGCTGGAGTGATTTGAATGTCTAACAATCGGTTAACTGTTTAATTCAAAAGGAAGGATGAGAATGGCCATAAGATTTGAGAGCCGAATTAGAAGAAAAGTTCTTTACAAACAGTTCTGCCTTATCCTTGGAAGAGGTAATATGATCAGAGGTAATGGCAGGGGTGTACTCTGCGGTTTTTTCATGGTTGCCCTGCAGCAACTGAAATAGTTATTTCTCATTTGAGTTACCCGCTATGATGATCAGTAGTCCGGTATAATAGTTTTTTATTGGTATTTTTCCTCGGGTGAAAATACTGAAGAAAAAAATTTTACACATCTGATTAATAAAATATGTCAAATAAGAAACTGTTTAATTAAAAGTAAATTAATTAATAAAAAAAAGTGAAATGTTATAACAAGTTAAAAAATATTGTTAAGTAACTTTAGTTACTATCAGATATTGATAAAGAGATAACTAAAAAATACAACTTTTGAAGATTGTAATTTTTAGTCATAGTCAATATATGTTTCATGTTGTTTCTTTTTGTCAATCTTACCAAAGGTTTCATTACGTGAAGCAAAATATATGTTTCGTGTAATTTCTTTTTGTCAATCTTAACAAATTTGATTACGTGAAGCAAAAAAGTTGAAAGAAACAACCGCAACGAAACACTTTAAAAAAAAGAAAAATATTTTATTGTTTCCTCTTCATCTTTAAATAAATTTAATTTAGTTGAATGTTTAAAACAATATATTTTTAATGTTTTAAATATTTATCATTATACTTCTTTTTTTAAGAAAAGATTTTCCACATCATTAGTTACATTCTAATAATGATTTTTCATGCGCATCTTAACAATGTATTTTATTTTGCTAATTTTGTTTTGGAAAGTTAAAATAAAAATTTACTTTAATAATGAAAAACAAAAGAGAATCAATGTTATTAATTATTCAACTGCCCATTCATGTGACTATAAGGTTTAAAATATGATAAATTAGCATTTGGAATTAAGAAATATAACTTTAAAACTCATTTTAAATTGAGAGGAAATGTTGTTGCTTCAAAATGCAGCAACAACGTTTAAAAAAACAGTACAGTCGTACTTCGAAATATTAAATTGAAATGTCAACTACTTTATATTAAGTTTAGTAAAATTATATAACGCACCAGAGTTTAATCATTATTTGACAAAGTGTATACTAATTATATGGTTTTTAAAGTTTTTTTTTAAATAATCCCAAGGAATAAAATCTTCATATATCAAATTATGGTTTTATTAATACACAATTTTGTAAGTAAAAAATTTGTTTGGTTGCCCTGCCATTTTTTTAAATTTCAGTTGCCCTTGGAGAAAATGAGCTGTTCCATGCCACCAGACGACCATGAGGGCATGGTCAGAACCATCTAAAGGAGAAAAAAGAGAAACTGAGTGAAGAAACATGATGAGGGTTGTCAGGAAAACGAGTCACTTAGTTAACTATCTTAGTAAGAGATTGAGAAATGCATAAGTTATAGGCTTTAGTGCCAGCTTAGGGTCAGTGGCATTAGAGCCAAGCCATTCAGCATGATGAGTCACCAATAACAACAATATTGGCAGAAGGGTAAAGAGAGAGAGTGTGGTCAATTTGATCAGAAATTACATCTAAAAGAGTGCAATCTTGGGAAGAAGGAGAATGATAAAGAACAAAGAGAAAGGTGATAAAGTGAAGAGGTGCTAAGCAGAAGCACATAATAGAATGGTCTAAGGATTTGAACCTTATTTCACAACAAATAGGTGAATTGATACGTATGTATACCCCCAAGCCAAGCATGTCACTATTGAAGTCTTTGCAAATCATAGAATAGTACCCATCAACTAAATTTAAATTAGTCTCATTAAGAGCAAGCAAATCTGTACAATTTTGCAATAGGTAAGATTCAACTGACGAAAGTTTGCTTTGCAGAAAACGAATATTGGTATAAAATATATTAAGACAGTTAGGTGATAGGGATGGTTTTTATGTTTAATGTTTTTGGTTATTTTTGGCATAATTTAAGTTTAAAGAGAACTTGACTCATTAATAGATAGAGCTATACCCTCATTAGGAGATAACAGTAAAAGTTGCATAGCCACTATCAAGGTGGTACAAGAAAAAACCTATAAGAAGAGGCAAAAAGATCTAGCATTCGTCATCCTAGGCAGGAAACAATGTAACACAGGTTTACATCTATGCTAGCCTAAGAGATGAAGAAGGGTTTTAAGGCTGGTTAGCAGAATTATTCTACTTACCCATAAAGTCTTTGCCTAGGAGGTCTCCTACAAGACAGTAGCTGGATGCACTTAACACCTGCTGTGCAAGACAGGGGATTTTTAATTCTGAGTTTGTTTATTCTACCCTTTGCCTAAAAAAGCACACTCAAGACACACTAAGGCAACAGGATATGGGACTGGTGGTACTGGGTTACATAATACCAGTAGCAGGGTTATAATGATCCTGAACCTGACTTGACCTGGAGTAATTACAAGGAGGAGCTACTTCCTGCAAACTGTACTTCAAAACATCGGGTATGATATTTTGGAAATGGATTTTTTTTTCAACAACTTCACTTCCAAAAAGGCTGCAACCACTATTAGAGTTTGAAGTTATTGGGAAAAAGAAGATGAAGTTTAAAGAGCAAGATAACGATTAACAGACAACTTAAAAGAATGCAAATTATATGAATTAGAAAAACAAGAAAGGAAGCAAATTCTAAAGAACTGATGTTCAAGGAAAACTAGATAAATAACAATTATATTACGAATAACGAGAAACGCAAAAATAAATTTTAGGCATATATATATATATATTTATATATATATATAAATATATATATATTTATATATATATATAAATATATATATATATATATACATATATATATATTTATATATATATATATATATATATAAATATATATATATATATATATATATATTATTTATATATATATATATATATATATATATATATATATATATATATATATATATATATATATATATATATATATAAAATCAAATAACATAGAAATTAGATATTGGTCTATAGATTGTAATGTTTAAATGATCATCGCATAAAATGTGGTAGTGGTGTAGTGGTGAAGTTCTGAGTTTTATCCCATACATCACTATTAGTACTGCGCTCAACTTGAATGTCTGCCCAGCAACTTTACTTTATCAAGGTTCATGTTTTGAAGTTAACCTTTTTCCAAATAACGTTCCCACAAGAAAACACTGCAAAATAATAATATTGTAACTTTAGCTTTATATTTTCACAACTACACATTGTTATCTTTTATTTGGATGTTTCAACATTAAAATAATTTTAAAAAATTATACATAATTAAAAATTTATATAAAATAATATTATTTTGCAATGTTTACTTATGAGGACATGACGGATAAGGGTTAAAACATTGAGAGAAGGTTGTAACTAGATGTGACTCATTTTTTTGGTTCATGCTTTTTTGTTTGTTTGTTGTTGTTTTTTTGAAAAAATGCAGGGGTTCGTTTTTTTTGTTTTTGTGTTTTGAAAAATATTTTGAGATTCATTATACAAGCTACTAAATTTAACTTTAATGGCAAATCTTTAATCGAATTTAGGCTATTCATACACCACAAACAATATCTTGTTTGGTTAACAATATAGCAGCAACTGATAATAAGAACAACATCCAACATCACTCCTACAAACAACATTTAAAAATACAAGCTGTAAAACTAATAACTATTGTGAGAGCCTAATAGGTAAAAAAGTTGAAATAATAACACCTCTAAACTACTCAGGTTTAGAGGTGTTATTATTTTTAACTTATTTAAGCATGCTGCTTAGATTACAATAGAAAATTTAAATAATAATTAACAAAGCATAAAATTTATAATAAAATAGTATGATAAAATGTCATAAAAAGTTATTTCATTATATTTTACAATCCAGCACAAATATATGTAATTTGTGCTGGATTGTAATATATATAATATAAGCACAATTGATTGAGCTTTGTATTTATTATAATTGCCTATTTTGTTAGTTTTGCTTTTATTGTTTTTGAAACTTTAGTTTAACATAATAAAACTTGTAAACAGCTGTGACCAAGTTGTCTAAAATAAAATATTATGTGTGGACATACAAGATGAAAAACTGCATAAATTTTCTGGGAAGACTTGTAAATTTATACTTTTTAATTTCTTTATTAAATTGTTTGTGCCAACTCCTTAGGTATGCAGGAAATTTCTAACTTCTTTAGATATTAGAGAGCTGCCTCTGTCACAATGAACATAAAGCAGGCATGCCAAACAAAGTAAAAAATTTTAAAACACTTTAATACCAAAGAAGTATCAAAGCAAGGAAAAGCAAATGGCAATTGTGAGTACTCATAAATACTTTTCATGAATACTATTTAAAATTACTCAGAATAGTTGTAAAGATATAACAATTTTCCAGTTTACAACAGGTAATTAATCTATTATGATTCATAATACATTAATAATACTAGTTAATGATTTATAGTGTGTGTGTGTGTGTGTGTGTGTGTGTGTGTGTGTGTTTGTGTGTTTGTGTGTGTGTGTGTGTGTGTGTGTGTGTGTGTGTGTGTGTGTGTGTGTGTGTGTTTTAAATGAATAATAGAAAAATTACTTCATTTGTGCTGATATGTTCAGCAGCAGCTTTTTTTTTCTTTCTCGCTTTTTTCTTTGCATTTTTAACTGTATTTGATATATTATTTTTTTCAACATCTTTGGACTTATTGTCGTTATCACTAGTATCATCATCGTTATCATCTAAAATTGAGAACCTGCTCTCAGAAATTTTAATAGCATGCTTGTTTGATGACATTTTTACTAAAAACGGTATTTAATTTTTTTTTTTTTTTGCCGCAATATTTATTATAGTAGCAAAAAGAGGCAATATTTATATTTAAGGTAACGCAAAATACCGCGTTTTAATAATACTGGTAATACCCCTAACTACTTTTTTCCTATAACAGTAATACCGATGTTTTACAGGTACTTAAAACAAAATTAAAAAAAACAAACTAACAATTTTTTAGCTATTGTCAATTGCTTTATCAAGTTAACGAAATGCGATTTTAAAAAACATAAAGTAATTTTAAATAACCTAAGTAATTTTAAAAAACATAAAGTAATTTTAAAACATAAAGTAATTTTAAAAAACATAAAGGTATCTAGTGATTTATTTATCCAAACTTTATTTTGGTACAAATTATTATGACGGCAGCGGAAATAACTCTTTCTAATTCAACACTTGTTTGTTTTATCGTAAACAAATCTTCATAAATTTGTTCAAGATGATTTCCTCTAGAATGTTGTTCATTGAACCATTTTAATTCTTTATTCTTGCAGTAAGACTATAAGATGCATATTTAAAACATTTCAGATGGGATATTTCCTTCTTTTTTAAAAATGGCTGATCTCATACTTTGTTTTAAGAAAGATGACCCAATGGATAAGTCAAATTATCAACCAATAAGTATTCTTATCGCTCTTTCAAAAGTATTTGAGCTTATTATATTTGAGCAAATACGGGGCCTAGATTAAACATTCTGTCGTCTGGCTTTCGTAGAGGTTATGGCACTCAGCATGTGCTTTTAATTTTACTGAAAAAATGGCAGAAATGCTTGCATAAAGGAGATATTATTGGTTCTATGCTTATGGTTGATTCAAAAGCTTAGAACCTGATCCCTAATGATTTATTAGTAGATAAATTGGAAACTTTATTAATTTATTAATAGCTAAATGGTTTATCTCATGAAAACCTTTAACTTTTACTATCATATCTAAGCGATCGTAAACAAAGGGTTAAATTGAGTTCATCATTTATTGAGTGGTTAGGGGTTTCATTAGGAGTACCTCAAGGATCAATCCTTTGGCCAATATTTTTTAATATATTTATAAACGATCTTTTTCTATTTATTAAAGAATCTAAGACTCGCAATTTTGCTGACAATAACTCTCTATGTTTGTGATAATAATTTAGAGAATGTTACTCTTCAATCGTGAAACAAAACAATAAGCGCTATTAAATGGCTTAATTTTAACTATATGACCGTTTGGTGATCACATTAAAGTTTTATGCGGATAAGCTAATAGTAAGTGCTTTACCCTTTTTCAAATAAGACGTTTTCTATCTTATAAACAAGTCACTCTATTATTTAACGCTTATATTTTATCAAATTTTTACTACCCTTTGATTTAGATGTTTTGCTTAAAATACAATGACAACCTTATAAATAAAATTCATAAAAAAGCACTCCACATAGTCCATAAAAGATTTGATTTGTCTCTGGATGAAATGTTAAAATTAGATAATAACCCAAGAAACTATCTTTGAAATTTGCAATTTTTAATGATTGGAGTTTTTAAATCCCCTAATGGTTTAAACCCTGAGTTTATGAAGGGCCTCTTTATAAAGAAAACTTTACCATTTCAACTTAGATGTTGCAATAAATTGATGCCACCCAAAGGCTACCACCCAAAGGTTCTAATCATAAAAATACAAATAATGTCTTATATAGAGCCACCTCGCTCTGGAATTCTCTTGACAATAAAACCATATGCTCAAAAAGTCTACATGTGTTCAAAAATAATATTTTACATCGGAATGGAGGAAAATGTTTTTTCAGAATTTGTAAAACTTAAATTTATGTATTATTGTTATTACTAATCACGTCATTTTTACGAATATTTAAATTTATTTGTTCTTTTTGCAGTACTTGCAAAGTTATTTTTTCTTTTTACAATATTTATGAAATTCATTTTTTTTCTTTTTAAGATTTTTTATACATGTTATTTTATTTAAATACGTTGTTATATTAGTTTTTATTTAAATACGTTGTTATAGTTTTTATTTAAATACGTTATTTTATTTAAATACGTTGTTTTATTAGTTTTTATTTAAAAACGTTGTTATTTTATTTAAAAACGTTGTTATATTAGTTTTTATTTAAAAACGTTATTATTTTATTTAAAAACGTTGTTTTATTAGTTTTTATTTAAAAACGTTGTTATTTTATTTAAAAACGTTGTTATATTAGTTTTTATTTAAAAACGTTATTATTTTATTTAAAAACGTTATTATATTAGTTTTTATTTAAAAACGTTATTATTTTATTTAAATACGTTGTTATATTAGTTGTTACTGATTTTTTATGGATATTTTTACGATATTTTTGTTTGTTTGTATTGTCTATACAGTTTATTGTGTTTACTTTGATTTATTTATTTATAAACTACTGTTAATGAATAAAGTTTTAAATAAATAAAATAAATTCGGCAATGTCTAAAGTTTGAGGAATTTTTGCTAATTTTTTATTAATAATATCATGCAGTTTGTCTTTTAACGCTTAGATTACGGTTAGATTGTCTGTATTTAAGCCCTGCGCAAAGAAGGGGGTGATACTCCGGCTCCGACAAATCACTCCGGCTTCTGTTGCTTAATTCATATCTCAATTAAACTCGTCTACAGCTTGTGGTCCAGACAACATACCTGTCACAGTCTTGCAGAATTGTTCTCCAGAACTTTCTTCAATTCTCTCTAAACTATTTAACAAGTGTTTGACTGAGTCTTGTTTTCCTGCTTGTTGGAAAATGGCATCTGTGGTTCCAATATTCAAAAACTCTGAAGAAAATTCTGACCCCTCCAATTATCGTCCGATCAGTCTTCTTTCTGTTATTAGCAAGGTCTTTGAGTCTTCGATCAACAAATTCCTCACATCTCATTTTGAGTCAAATAAACTACTGTCAGACAATCAATACGGTTTTCGATCCTCTCGCTCTACGGCCGACTTGCTAACTGCTGTAACTGAAAGATTTTATCGTGCATTAGATGGAGGCGGTGAGGCTAGGGCTATTGCTCTCAACATATCTAAAGCTTTCGACAAAGTTTGGCATGCTGGTCTTCTCCATAAGCTTGCTTCATAGGTGTTTCTGGGAAAGTTTTTGAGATTATCAAATCATTTCTTTCTAACCGGTTTATTAAAATTATCCTTGAAGGCCAACACTCTTCTTTATTTCCAGTAATTTCTGGGGTTCCCCAAGGTTCCATCCTGGGCCCTGTTTTGTTTCTTATCTACATAAACGATCTTCCTGACAACCTTTTATCTAAAGTAGCTCTTTTTGCTGATGACTCAATTTTATACTCCTGTCTTGACAAAAAGTCTTCTCTTTTCGATCGCCTAAAACAAGCAGCTGATCTTGAATCCGATCTCACTTTAGTAATAGATTGGGGTTCACAGTGGCTTGTGAATTTCAACTCTAACAAAACCCAGTTGTTTGCTGCAAACAACTACTGTAATATGGTCAACATTCCTATATTAATGAATGGCAATCCTCTTACTGAGTCGTCCTCTTTACGTCTTCTTGGATTATCGCTTACTACTGACCTTTCATGGAAACCATATATACAATCGATTGCTAAATTAGCTTCTGCTAAGGTTGCTTCTCTTTATCGTGCTCGCCATTTCCTTACTTCTGATTCCATTCTGTACCTCCACAAACCTCCTATTCGTCCCTGTATGGAACACTGGGCTGGTTCTTCTAACGATTCACTTTCTCTTCTTGACAAGGTCCAAAAACGCATTGTGTATGTTGTTGGACCTGGACTATCTATTAATCTTGAGCCTCTTTCCCATCGTCGTAAAGTTGCATCTCTTTCTCTTATCTACAAATACTATCATGGTCACTGCTGAAAGGAGTTATCATCTCTAGTTCCATGAACTAAAATTCATTCTCATTTTACTTGTCATTCAGCTAAGTCTCATTCGTTTACTGTATCTGTCCCTGCATGCTCTAAAAACTTTTATTCATCTAGTTTTTTTCCCCGCACTTCAATCCTTTGGAACTCTCTCCCATCTTCATGTTTTCCTGACTCATACAACCTTCAACTTTTCAAGTCTTCTGTCAACCGTGTTCTTGCTGTATAACTCTGTTCTTTTTTTTCCTAGTAACTCCCAACTTAATAGTGGTTGCTTGCAGCCTTGTTGGGAGTAAATGCAAAAAAAAAAAAAAAAAAAAAAAGCCCATCGATGACCATTTCGTTCATTTAGTCGGCAAATTTGACTCTTTTGACAATTCAATTGGCATATGTTGACCCTTGGGACAGGTTAGTCGGCAAATTTAGATAGCCACTCGGCAAATTCTAAATAACGGTTTTTTAAAAATTATTGCAACTTTTATGATTTTTTCTATCAAATTAAATAATAGTTGATGTTGAATCTGTGAAAGTTGTAATCAATCAATCAATCAATTCAATCAATTATATATTCTGGAAAAAAAGATCTAACTTCCACGGTCGTTACAAATAGTTATAAAAACTAATTTAAAGTAAAAACCTCTTTGATAATATAAAACATATCATAGACACATATAGTTATAGTGATAATAAAAATAGCAATAAATTAACAAAACAACAATAATAAATATAATTAATTGTATAATAATAAGAATAACAATAATAATATCACCAGTAAGTATAATTAACACCCAATAATAATGATTAAAATAAAAACATGATAATAATAAATAATAATACATAATAATGTACAATAATAATAATAATAAATAATAATGTACAAATTGTTTTATTACTCTATCAATAATACTTGTAGCACATTACCCGACAAGAAAGGTATATGTGGCCCACATGTGGTCATAGTGCTTTCGTGAAGATTAAAACTGCAAAAGTATATTACAGTTGATGAATGACGTAATTAACGGGGGTGTGGTACAATAGCTGTAAAATTTTAAATTTCATTATTACCTTAATATTATGTATTTTAACTTATTACTTTATTTAATTAAAAATTATAATGTCAATAAAATGGTTTATTTTAAATATAAAGTTGAAATTCTGAATTGTTTTTAATAAAAACATACTTTTCAAACCCCCTAATTAACTATGACTGCTGCGTGGCAAGCTTAAATCTTGCCTTTTTTTTTTTTTAATATTTGTTATTTTAAATGAAAAACAAATTCTTTCAAACCAAAATTTTTTCTTCAAAAGCGTTTTACTTTGAATTTTAGAAAAATAAAAGATTAATTAAAAAAAAAAAAAAATGCCGACGGTAGGAATCAAACCTGGAACTCCAGCTGCAGAGCGTTGCGTACTAACCACTCGGCTACACAGACTTATTCTCTAAAAATGTTTTAAAAAGTATATTGTATATTAAAGACTTTATCACATCTTAAGGCAATGTTGCCGCAATGCAATTTTCGCAATGAAAGTAAAACTGGAAAACCTGATATATGTTTTAGCATGTTTTTAACATTACAAATTTGAAGAAAAATAGATATTTGCGTAAGTTAGATAATAGCATACACTTTCGAAGAATTTTCTTACATAAAAAGTGCTGCTACTCTTTCTTGCTATTACCTCGGTTGCAATGGCTGCCAAGAGTATCGTCTCAAACACTCTCCAATGAGTATTGACTTCGCTATTATATAATATAAGACGACCTTATTCATAATTGTTAAAATTACTTAATTTATAAATAACAAGGGGTCGTTCACAAATAACGTCAAGCAATTTTTAAGTTTTTCACACCACCCCTCCCCCACTCGTCATAACATCGTAACTCTTTAGTAGCAAGTTCCGTACGAGCCGTCACAAAACCACAACCTTACGTTTAATCTAGAGATAAGAATTAGGTTTTTCTTTTGCTCAATATAAATAAGGGACTCATTTCTACATTGATTCAACAACTTCTATGCACATCTGACGTTGCACCTTTACTCAATACTCATTCAAAAGTTGTTTCAAATTCTCAGTTAATTAACTTTGATATTTTAACAATTATTTTTCATTGCAATGAAAACCTGACGATATAGAATACTAACACACTTGTGTTAAACCAACGTGCTATATTTTGTGCTGTTTAACCAGTATATATATTATGTGAAGTTAGACAACGTTACTATGGTTTATTGATTTCATCAGTTCAATAAAGTGCTATTTGCTCTCTGACCTACTTGCACGCAAATAAAAATTTGAAATATTGCTAGTAGATATCGGACAAATAAAATATTAGTTTTGTAATAATTAATTTTCTTTTTTTAATTGAACAACAAGAACACTCAGTAACCTTTAGTTACATCAATTATAGGAATAACTAAATAAAATAATTACTCATCATCTGTTAAAAAATACATTGTTAATAAACTCAATTAAACTTTATCATCGGTAAAATGGATCGTCTAACTTTTCAATAGATTTACGGATGTTGAATAGCGATTAAAATATTATTTTTGGTTATTTTACTAATCCAAACAACAACAATAACAAAAAAACAAACACCTAAAATCTAAAAAATAACTAACTTTTGTCAAATAAACTTTTACGCAAAAATCTCAATTTACTTAAATGCATTCATGTCGCAACATAGATTTTTTTAAACTTATAAAATTCAATGCTTTTATATATAAAAAAAAAAATTGTTTTAGGAGATACGGGATATTCGTGTGTTTTTGGGTAACACCCTCCCCCTATACCTATGTACGTACTTTAAGGAAGACCCAATGGTGAATTGCAATATTTTATAGAATAGTGAGCAGTTTCTAGATTCGATAGTGGAAGATTTTGAAAACTGAAAGCTATACACCAATAGGGAGTCAAATTCTATTAGTTTTGAAACCTTTCATCATTCCTTATATGGCAAAAAAATTTCGAACAAATTCCTTTAATATGGCAACAAAATTTCGAAAAAAAACAAGTGTCGTTTGTTATCAACTTTGCATATGAACCAGCAAAACAAAAAGCCAAAAATGAATCCGATAGCAAAAAACAAAAAAAACTTTTTTTCATAATGTCCTGGTTTTTCACAACGAAAAAATGCATCTGAAACAATGGATTTTAAATTGAATCAATAGCTTTTAGAAAATATTTTTTCTAAGTGCTAAAAATTCTACAGTTTATTGTTTTTTTTTATTACAAAAACCACAATATAAAAGTTTATATAAAAGATGAAAAGAAAACATCTAATTTTTATAAGTTTTCGTACATTTCATCGATAGTTTCTTTGTACATTTTCATAACTTGCGGACGCCGTAATTTTTGTGTAGGACCTAAAAATAAAAAAATGAAAAATATATAAATATTAATGTAAAATTACAAGAATGCTCTAAATACTATATCAAAAATATTAAAAATAAATAAACAGTAAAAACTAACTAAAAGTACGATTTACATTTCAAAATTAGGCAAAACCAAGATTTTATTGGTTAAATATGTCAATTATCATTGTTATACCATCTCATTTTTTAATATTTTAATGCAAAATTACGAAAATTTTTAGATCTCAAAGATTATATTTGATTTCTAGAGGTCTATTATTATTGTTATTTAAATCTATTATTTTTAATTATTATTTAACTAAGTATTTATTATGAACTAAAATATATGTAATATATGACAAAAAATTAACAACTTATAAATAAAATTTACAAAAAAAAAAAAAAAAAAAAAAAAAAAATCACTGCATTTTAACGTTAAAAAAAAAAAAAACAATTAATAAAAAACTTAGCAAGATGCCTAAGTTAAACATCAAATCATACCAAGTTCTCCACCAGCAGTAGTAAATTCTAATGGTAATAATTTCCATTTTTGCACCTAAAGTAAAATCATACGTTTTAATAAATTTTTAAAATTTTCTTCAACTTGTTTAGTACTAAATAGCCTGATTATCTAAAAAAAACATGACTGTAAATTATAGTTACAAAGCATGACTGTAAATTATAGTTACAAAGCGTGACTGTAAATTTCAAATTATCTAAAGCAAGGAAGTTTACCTTAACACTTTTATATAAAGTTATAGAACTTATTACAAATTTATTAATAATTATTTTAGTCTAAAATTTATGCTCAAAATCTTTTCAAAATTTACAAAAATGCAATGTCTTTTTTTTTCGTTGTTATAAAATAAATAACTTGATTTTAAATGATAAATTCATTTGTTTTGTTTGACAGCTTAAGTGGTATTGAACAATCAACTGTTATGCTCATGGACTTCATTCAGCAGTATGTGACGCGCTTTACGAACAGTTAAGTGCCTTCCGAAGCAAAATGAAAGTGATTAACATTTGCAAGATCCTGATGACAACTTCACTAATTATGATGAATTAATTACATTCAACAAATTTAGACATAATAACGAGTCATACAGCTTATCAAGCGTTACATTTACTGATGATTTACAAAGTAACTTAAATATTACCCTAATGATTCAGAAGGTTCGAAAGGTTTTTTGAATGTTCCGCAAATAAACTCGTAAGAATGAAAGTGTACAAATGTAAATAGTATGTTTTATAAAAAAATTAAGCTGGATGTAAAAATAAGGTGAAATAGTGTTGTTGTAAAGTTAAAAAGATTTCTTAAAGTAAAAACATCTGTATAATGCAATGATCAATTTAAAATTTTTTTAAAGAATATGCGGTAATAAACGCAACAACAATTTCGCTACAACCAATTAAAGTTGGAACAGAAAGACTTGACAGCAGTAATGCTACTTTACTTAATGCAGAAGTTGTATTGATAATTCTCTTCAACAATTTGGTGGAGAAAAATAACTTTATTGGTGGCTTCAATCTGTGAATTGAATCAATCTAATTTCAATCACAATCATTCAATCAGAGAATTGAACCATGCAAAAATATCAATTTAATTGGTGTACGAAAAAAATCAAATTTAACTGATACTGTTAAACTAAAAACTAATTTTCTTTAATTTGTTTTTAAATATACTTTATTAATACCATTAAAATTAATTTTTATAAAAAAATAAATAATGGGTGGAATATAATGCTTAAAACATATATTTTAAAGGCAAAAACCTCTTTTTTTAACAACAAATCCACTAATTAGAAAATATCTGTCAATCAAGATATTGGCAGTGAAGTTTAAGATAGTGATGTGGTGGTGAAAATCAAGATAGTGGTGGTAAAGGTCAAGATAATGGTGGTAAAGGTCAAGATAGTAGAGGTGCAGAAGCAGCAGAGTGTTTTGCAACAGCTTTCTGTATTTTGTTTGCTTAAAAAATATCAACAAAATAGTGTTGATTTTTACCATCTGTTCATAAATATCTTATATATAACAGTTTAATACTAGTCAATTATAAAAAAAAATGTTTTCAGATAGTTAGATGTACTAAGCATAACTTCATTACCAAGTTTAAATGCGGCATCTGGGATAATCAAATATAGGCTGCAAGAAAAAAACAAAAATCTTCAATGCATTTGAAAAATAAAAATTACTTTTGAAGCATTTGAAACAGCTTTTTTATTAGCTCGATCGATACCATCTTGAATAGCTTTTTGAAGAACTTCAGGAACATTAGGAGAAATATCTTGAGATTTAGTCACCTCAAGACCGAGCTCTTTGCAATAATTCACAGCTGAAGGCAAAAGTTTATCCGTTGACAGTCCTGTTTCTTTGTCAATTTCAACCTTTAATAAAATTATTTATTTAAAAAAATACCATAAAAAAAAACAATAATAATAAAAATAAAATCAGAAAAACACTTACATGAGGTGTGATAATACAGGAAAGAAATTTTTTCTTGTCGCCAATTACCATTACAGTGGAAACAAAAGGTATTTCAAGTTTAATATTATCTTCTATGGGTATAGGAGCAATATTCTCTCCGCCAGCAGTAATAATCAATTCTTTTTATAAAAAAACAAGATAAAACTTAGTTACATTTAGACATGTGTTAGGATTTAAAACAAAAAATGAACAGTAAAATCTAAAAATAAAGGTCAGTCTTAACCCAGTTTTAGCTAAGAAGTAAGTCTGTATTTTATTATAAAAAAAAAATTAAACTTTATACCTTTTATTCTACCAGTTATGTAGTAGAAGCCGTCCTACAAATAATTTTTTTTTAAAGTTTTATGTTTTTATACAGATTGACAAAAAAAAAAATTGTGTATATACAATAATATTTGTAGTTTTTCCAACCTCATTTTTAGGGATTGGAAAAACTACAACTTTGCCACTTTATTTTCCCGATTTATGTTATTATACAAAACACTTCCAAAAAAAAATTTCCTGACCTCCCTTGGGGTAAGAATGTTTTGAAAAAAGCCATTTTAAACCAATTATTTATTAAACAACTGTCTTAATTGGAGCAAGAATCATTATACATTTATAGAGAACTTATATATATTTTTTTTGTTTGAACTGGCTCTACTATTAGGAAGGTTGGTACAAAATTTCTGCTAAAAATATTGAAATTTATCAAGACTAGCAGTAAGCAACCCGTAATACGCGTTGTTAGTAAATAAAATTAAAAAAAAAAAACGCGTATAGAAAAGCCTAGAAACTACTTTAAAATAGAAAAGCCTAGAAAATGACGTAACTCGACTAATAATAATAATATTAAATTAGCATACTCATATTATCAGATAACACATTTTTAAATATGACCTGTTTTTTTTAAGGCTTTCACTATGTTTTCATTGTATATTTATCTAATTACTCCAAAAACTCAATAAAGTTTGCATTTAACAAGTAATTTAGATAAGGAATCTAAAAATTATACTTAATAAACATAAAAAACAAAGGAAACTGTTTAACTTGTGAAAGACTTTTTTTGAAGATTTTACAAACAAATTTTGTAGTACATAATAAAAGTTGGATAATGTTTCTTATATAAAGATTTTTCTTATATCTTTTTTTTTAATATAAAAAGTAGTTTCTTATAAAAAGTTCTTATATAACTAAATAAATAGCTCTTCGCAAAAGTCATTGATACAGACTAGTTTTTTTATAAACATTTGCATATTTTTATAATCAGAATGATGGACCAACAAATCAGGTAGATTTTCTAACACTTGATAAGTAAGGAACTATTTTAAGTATTACTCAAGAACCAACATACTCATTAAGTTCTGAACTTTCATTAATTTACAGGCCTAAATTTTTCAAGACTAAAGATTTCAGGTAAATTTGCTTTTGACAACTGCTGAGGATATTTCTTTTTAGCTGTATTATCAAGACTTTTCAATAAACAAAAGACAACTTCTTTAAAAAGATAAAAATGTTTTTATCATAGCTTGAAGTAATCTAAATTAAAAACTTTTATCTATATCATCTCTTTAACTGTACACAAATTATTATAAGCAGTAACAATTTGAATTGGTTGAAAATACCTTCTCTTTCTATAAGGTTAATACATTGCCAAAAAGTACTAAGCATCTACCATAAATTTAGTTTTATGTTCAGCAGCTGGTTTATGTATAATAAATCCAGGAACTGCCTTTCTTCTTATATCCACATATTGTTTCTAATCATTTCTAGGGAACATATAAAGTTCAAAAGCATTTTTGCCTAAAATATAAACTTTTTATTACCTTTTTTTATCTTGTAAAGGAGTTCCACTAACTTCCCACTATGAAAACTTTTATAACTGATCCATATTTTTTTCAACATTTTCATGCTGCCTTACCCAAGTAGCTTAGAAGCTTGTGTAAATAGATTCAAATAGCTTTTTGTTTTAATGAACACAATTATTCCATGTAATATATGTTGTCCTTAAGAATATTTTCTTAACAGAATCTATAAGTAAACAGAGATCAATCTAAAAGTTCTTCTAAAATACTGATGCAAACATTATGACCCAACAGCATGTAATCCATGTTTCACGCTGTTATATTAGCACTAATTCCAAATATAAAACTTCTAAATTTTTATAATTGGAATTTAATCTTTCAAAACATGTCAATGCTTGATCATAAACTTTACCCAATTGACATTCAACTATACCTAACAGCTCATTATGTTATCTTCCATTTATATTTAAATTTCAGACTGGATTTGTACAACAATAGTTAGGCATCTTTTAATTACAGAAATATAATCTTTATTTACAGCTGAAACTTTTTTTGTATTAATGTGCAAAACTAAATTATTATTTTTATATTTATATTTTACTTTTTCCCGAATTATTTCTTGTTTCCTTACTTATGAATCTTACTTTTTCTATTTTAAAAGTTTTATTTCATTAAGATTAATATTTCCATATAATAAAAGTCAATCCAATAATCCCTCCTGTATACCAGCAGAAATTCCAAAATATTACATATTTTTGAATTTCTGTTGGTATACATAAAATATTAAATATTTTTTATTAAATTTATCAATGTCGACTGTTACTGTCACTTTATTTTGTTATATATTAGTTGATTATTTTTCAATATCAAAATTTCCTAATAAAATTAATTCTGATTTTCATTAATATATTTTTTTAATTAATTGTCATTTTATGAAAAATGTTTTGATTTTTTTTTTGTGTTAGAATCCCTTTTCTCAAATTAATTGGCTCTCTATTTATGAAACTTTTTGTTTGAAGAAACTTTTTGATATTTTTTTGTCTATTTTGTTCTTGTATACAATTTCCTTGTATATTTTGGTGTTTTGTAAACAAAAGCCGCACATTTCAAACAGCAGAAAAAACTTGAATTTTAAAATAATGCCAATAATTATGTAATAAATAATGTACATTATTTGAATCAATTGTTAACTTATACTTCTAAAAATAATGCAGGGAAAACCACCCAAAAGCCACAGTTTTTAAACAGCAGAAACAACACAATTGACGTCTTTTCTTATAACATAGCAGCTTGTGATTAGAAGGCTAGAAATAATTTCAGTGCATTTTTTATTATTTTTGTTTGAAATTTAATAATTTAAAAATAACTTAAAACATCATCTAGGCAATGTTCTGTAAATCAACTTCATGCGTTTGTTCTTATAAGAATATTTCAGTATTTGAACATGTTTCCATTTAAATTTCAAAAGTTATTAATGCAGCCCAGTTTTATAAAATTTGTTATTTCGTGCTATTTATTATTTCCCTATCTGTCCTGCGTTACAAATTAAAAAAAAAAAAAAATTTCCTGGAAATGTGCTAAATATAAAATATTCAAAACTCTAGAGAGGTCAATGGAAATTTTTTTTTGAAAGTCCCTTAACAACAATATAGAGAGGTCAATGAAAGTCCCTTAACAACAATATAGAGAGGTCAATGAAAGTCCCTTAACAACAATATAGAATAGGAAAATAAGGTTGCAAAGTTGTACTTTTTCTTTAAAAACAGACCTGCATAGTATGTGCTTTTAAAAAAATAGACACTGTAGAATAATTTTTTTTTCAAACATTACAAAAAAGCAACAATATTTACCAAAGGCAAACTTTAATAAGCTTTAATGTAAAACATGACGTGTAAATGAAGCAGTAAGTGAAGCAACAAAGTAGCAAATAAAAGCTATAGAGCTTCATGATCAGTAACAGAAAAATAGCAAGAGTATTAAAAATTTTAGGAACTGTGTCAGAAATACTATGACAAATACTCTCTGAAAACATTTAAAACAATAGATGGCAACCAACCTGATGCAAGACCCAAAGGGTTAAAAAACTATAGATCCAGAAAGTTTCTTTGCTAAAAATTTTTTGAGTACTAATAAGCCCTTAAGTAAGAAGCCTAGGTACTAAGTAATAGTACTTAAGTAGCCTTAAGTACTCTAAGTTATTGTGAACTTAAAAACAAAAACCATGAAAAATGCTTTTCTTCAAATACAGAGACAAATATTTTACATAAGAAAAACATTGGTGTTTATGAAAGTACAGTTACAAATATTTTACATAAGAAAAACATTGGTGTTTATGAAAGTACAGTTACAAATTTTTTACATAAGAAAAACATTGGTGTTTATGAAAGTACAGTTACAAATTTTTTACATAAGAAAAACATTGGTGTTTACGAAAGTAAAGAGCTGAATAGAAAATTTTCTTATTAAATAATTAAATTTGAAAAGTATAGTAATCGCTTTGTTTGTATCAAGGTTGCAAGGTGGCAATAGGGGTGTTGGTATTTGGCATGTGTAATTTTATTCAGATCGAAAAAAAGTCATAAAAAGGACCACATAAAGTGAGTTTTGTGAATGTTATTTTTACAAAAATCAGGCACTTTTTTTTATATTTTATTGAATATTACGATGGAGTGCATCATTTTTTACTGTTTTTATTAAATTTTAAATGATAGGCGGATTTCATTTTTGTGAAAAATTTTATGAGAAATTTACAATGGAAAATGACCATACTGTTTTCTATTTTTATCAAATTTTAAAAACAATGGAAATTCATTTTTGCAAAGAATAGTTTATAGAGATTCTGAACTTGCAAATAATAATAAAAAAAGACATTCAAAAATGTCTTGCTCAAAGAAAAAATAATAATTTAAAGAAAAAGTGACTAGATAAATCATTTCAATTGGTTTTCTAAGTTTTTCAAATGTAAGTTGAAGATTTTAGTATAACAATATAAAATTCTTTAGAGAACAAAAAAATAGTTTCAAAAGATAACAATACAGACATTAATTTTTAATTCATATATGTAATTTATACACAGATATAATACTTTAGTGTTTTGAATATATTTAAAAAAATAATTACTTCATCAACTTTTCCAACATCTCCTGATTTCAACCAACCATCATCATCAAGAGACTCTTTTGTTTTTTCCTCACTATTAAGATATCCCATCATAACATTTCGCCCTCTAAAGCACAGCTGAAATAAACAAATATTCATAATTTTAATGATTTATTATTGAGCTGTTATAACTTGAATTTTTTTGTGTTAAATTAATGTTGCTAAGTAAAGAGTTTTAAAAGTAAAAAAAAATACACTAATGAAAACAGTGAAACTAAAATCAACCTGTTCCTGCAACATACTTTTTTATTAAACAGCTGTTATAGGTGTTAAAAAAATTTTTTTTTTTAATAGAATAAAAACATACTTCGCCACTACCATCTTCGTCTGGATTTCCAATTTTAGCTTCATTAATTGGGAGTAACTTTCCAACAGAAGTAATACGTGAATGCCCTGGTGAACATATTGTTAAAGGACCTGTTGACTCACTCATTCCATATAATTCCAATAGAGGCAAATTTAAACTCTGAAAATATTCTAATGTTTGTTTAGATATAGGAGCAGCAGAAGTAAAAATTAAACGACATCGATCTAAACCAAGACCTTTATGAACCTAAATAAATGTTATATATATATATTCTTTATACTGTCAATTAAATTTAAAATTAGGATAGACTAAGGGTTTGTGAAAGGGAATATCTATGTTTAAAGAGGATCTAATATGGAGAAAACAATAGATGAAAAAAAAATGATGGAAAAACATATGAAAACATATAGAAAAAAACAATATGATTGTATCATTTCAAAACACATAATCTGTAGTAGTACTTGATTAAGATGCTGGCTACAGCTAAATTTGTCTTCTTTTTAAGAGTCTATTTATTAGATTTACTTAGTTTTAAACTGTTTCTAACGTTACAAAAAATTTTTTGTATAATTTTTACGATGCTGGTAACCATTACCAGGGCTGGCACAAGCTTGTGTCTTTTGAGAGGGTGCCATTATAACTTTGCGGACAAAAAAAACAAGGTACTCGATTTTTAAAATTTGCCAACTGCCAAGTCGACATTCACCGACTGTATGTGTAAACTTACCGACTGACTTGCCTAAAGGGTCTATACTTTTACAAGCCTTGAAAAATTAGAAATAACTGGAGAAACAAGTGGAGTGCAGTACTAGCAGGATCAAACTCTAAATTTCATGTTTAGGAAGTCAGGACTCTATCACTACACACAATAGTATTAAAATTAGTGTATCATTGTAGTGTAATCTTTTTACACCAAGCCAGCTGAGTCAGTCATTTTAACATTTACTACTCATTAAATGACATTTGTAAAAAAAACAATAGTTCAAAAAAGTCTAAAGAAAAACAAGCAGGTAACTTTCAGGTAACTTTGTTTGAAGACAGCTAACTTAATCAGAGTCAAATCATTAAAGTTATAAAATACAGAGACACTACAAAACATAGTTAATATCAAACACAGCTTTACAACAACCTAGTTTTTAATCAACCAAATATTCTAGATAAAATTTTGACGAGTTATTTAAAAAATAAACTTTAGTGAAATAAAACTTCATTGTCTAAATAAAGAATAATAATTAAAAATAATAATAAATAAACAAAAAAATTATAAGTATAACAATAGCAAAAAAAAAAAAAAAAAAAAAAAAAAAAAAAATAAAAACAACAACAAATTATATATATGTATATAACCCTTGAAATTAGGGTTAAGGCAGTTAGGTTGGCATTGCCGAATATCTGAACATAAAGTGATCTTAATATAATCTAATCTGACCTTAAAATGATTTTTTGTGAATGATTGTCAAATACTAATTGCTGCAATGTTATCCTTAAAGCCACTCTTTCTTCCAAACCATTTTGCTCTTTCGATAGATAGAAAGCTCTTGTATTTTTTTATGACCATACAAACAGTTCATGTTTTGCTAGATTCAGATGCAACAGTCATGTTTTGCTAGATTCAGATACTTTAGCGATTGAAAGTAACAATGCAGAAGAATTTTGTAGATGTTTGTACAAAATTTTTTTTCGTTTAATTAAGAGAAACATTTTGAGTTGTTTGTTGATGTTTTTATTAATATAATCACTTAATGTAATTACGGGAAAGAAAAAAAAATTTAACAATGTATTAGTGACAAGTTTTAAAACACAACGTTCTAAATTCAACGATCGCATGCTTTAGTATAATTTTTAAGATATGAATAACCTTTGATCATTAAATCACGCATCAATTATTATAACTTTAAATAACAGCATAATATCAGTATAGAAATATAATATAAAGCAATATATGTAATACTGTAAGAATGTTTCCATATATAATTTTTTTTTTAATAAAGCATATTCAGAAATGCTATTAAAGGATAGTAGTTTTTTGAGTACAAATCCTTAAGATAATCATTTTTATTACAATTTGGCAAGACCGTAACTGTTAGAAAAGATAGAAAAATAGAAATTCAATAAATAACTCATTCGACAAATTAGTTAACCAATAAATGAATAAAGTTTGTCTACAGTGTCTCATTTTCATCTTCATTATTTTCATATACACTGTCGTCAGCCTCAGTCAGAATCACTAAAACCAGGATAGTAAGATAATGAGTTGGATGACTCATTAGAAAGTTTTTATCTTTTAGAGGGATGGATCGTTTCTTTACTGGCTGCTTGGCCTGCAGAGTATCTCACTGTTCCTTTGCTTTCCATTTGGAGATTGTACAATCACTTGTCCTTGGAAGATAACCACGCTCCATCCACTTAACACCAAAAATTTCATCAAGGGGTTTGTAGCTTCCCCGCTTGACACATTCATCATAACATTTCAGTATTTTATCAAGCTTTGCTCGTATAACTTGATCAGATACATGTGGAAAATTCAGTTTTTTCTTCCACAATTTGGTGAATTCTTTGGAAACTTCCACTATTCGCTCCTTTCTTCTTTCGATTTTTGGTCCAAGGAAATGGTAGCAATCAATAATTTGCTTTTGGAGAGGCATTCTGCACTTTTCTTCCAGTGAATGTTATTCCAAAGGGACCATTCTTCATCTTTTATAAGAGTATTCTAATTTTACCAGATTATTGGTCCAGACATGCTTGTTCTACTACATGCTACTATTGTTAGGCTTGTACGACGCCGCGTGTTGCTTCTGTAATAACTATAAAATTAGATGAGCAGCTATATATAATCTAAGATGTTCTAGAATATTCCAGAATGTTCTAAATTGTTCTAGAATGTTTTAAACTGTTCTAGAATGTTCTAAAGTCTTCTAAAATATTCTGTTATTTTCCAAAATGTTTTAAAGTTCTAAACACTTCTAATCTATACAAGTTTTAAATGATTTGCAGGGAAGCGACAAGTATTAGTAGTAGCGGTAACAAGATTAAATAATTGACAAAATGTAATTTGAATTGCGGGGTGACCTTTTTCTACAACCGAAAGAAATTGAACATGTTTTCAATGTTTTCTAATTAAAGTTCATTGATTTATGATACAGGAAATTAATTTTTTAAAAAAAAAGTCAAAAAGTCATAACCCTTATATATATATATATATATATATATATATATATATATATATATATATATATATATATATATATATATATATATATATATATATATATATATATATATATATATATATATATATGCATATGAATTATATAAAATTTAACAAAACTTGAAGAAACCCTTTAGAGAATTTGATTGAAAGTAAATTGACAAACATTAAACACAATGTTGCGCTAACTCTTATTTTTGGAAAGCAACAGGCTAAAATATAAGACATTTATAACAACATGCAATTATAACAACTTTATTACATTTGGTAAAATGGCCTGACTAGGATTATTACACATTGCTTGCGGCTTCTTAAGGAAAAAAATAAAACGTTAATTTTAAATTTAAATTGATTTTTTTAAAAATCAATTTAAATTTAAAATTAACAACTAAAATAAAATTTTAAATTTAAATTGATTTTTTTAAACTAAAATAAAATGAAATACAGAAAAAAAAAATCATGTCATTGCTAGTACGAGACAAGTGCTCAAGCCTTGATTGTTAGAAAATGTACTAGTACATGTCCCGCATGCAATGTGTTAAAACAAAAACAATACAGCAAACTGTATTGTTTTTGTTGTATAATCTGTTGTATAATATATGCTTATCCCATAGTTCTTAATATAGAAGTAAATCTAGCAGCATTTCTAGAAACCATTCAAATAGAGTTTAATTCACAAAATAGAAAAATTTCAATTTTCTTTAAAATTTAAATCGTTCTGGAATATTTATATTATGTATGTAAATATAAATCTCATATGTACAAATGACTTTAAATTAATAATAAAATTTACAACGTTTAATAAGCGTTTCAGCAACATCAGCTCTTATGATTTGTTCTTAAATTTAGTTGAAAATGTATCCTCATAGAGCTTGTGTGTTTGACTTGTTGATTGAAAGTTTGATGTGTAAAAAGACTTACATACCATATAGGGTATGTAATACTAGGCTTTGTAATTAGTTATGTAACTACAAAATGGTACTAACAACAGTTGATGCTGACAACTACTATCAAAATATCTCTTTATTTATATGTAAAACTATTTTTGATCATAATTTTGTGAAAATGGCAATCACGATAAATAAAAAGCAACTTTAGTAGATACTAACTTTGCAATTAATTGTAAAGATGAAACCTCTCATAGTTTCTATGTGAGGTTTCATTGCTAATGATATATAGACATATAATCAGTATATAATATATATATAATATAGACATTTTAATCAGTATTCACACATCAATTTAATAGTACTAAATATATTACTACTAGTAATATAAAATAAATTATAAACTCTACATTATAACTTACATAATTTTATCAATTACTTATAAACAATAATAAACAAAGAAAGTTAATGTAAAAACAATAAAAACCTCAAAAGATGATATATATTAAAAATAGAGGTGCTACAGATGACACCAAAAAAAAAAAGTACAGATATAACTTGTTCTTATTGTCTCCTAAATAATTAACCCCCTACTTGCATAATACAATTAATAATACTTACATTTTTCATCAGTTTACTGGCAATAGTCCATCCATAAGGTACAGGTTTTCTAAACAGTAAATATGTTTTCTAAGCAGTAAACACAAACACAACAAAACGTAAAATTACTAAATTATAATCTGTTCTCCTCACTCTCACTTATTCTTTAAATTTTTTTAGAAAAGGGACCAAATGGCGGGATCTAGTTTCTGAGAAAATCACGCTTAAACACAGTGACCTGTGGTTTTTAAGTTTTCTGCTTTCATTTAAATTTGATAGATGGATTATCAGTCTATTAACTGAATTGATTATTTTGGTCATATTGTATTAATCTGTATAACTTTCAGCATTTTCCAAAATCGCAAATAACATTTTTATTAAAATTTTAAATTGATTTTCCCGACAATTGCCATTTTTAAACTTTAGAATATAAAAAATCATAACTTTGGATGCAGTTGAGTATCATTTCGTTCAGTTTAATTAGCTTGTTTCTGTGGTATGAATAACTCATTCCCCTTATCTCATCCCTTTTCTACCGCGAGGTCACATATTTGTTAATTTTTAAAATGCTTATGAAAAAAAAAAAAAAAAACACAATAAAAATGGGCTTAATACCTGTTCACACAAACATACTCAGGAATATGATTTTTATAAATATTTGAAGGTTCAAAAATTAAACAAACCCAGCTTCTTTTAGTTGATTTCCAAGTAACAGTTTTGCTTTCATCCAACTACTAACTGTTTTTTTGACACCAGTAGTTGCTGCACCTATGCTCTTCAATTTTTCCTCTATCTTCTCAAAAACTCTATAAAGAAATTATTGACTTTAAGAAAAAACTTTTTTTTTTACTTTTTTCACATAAAAAAGAACTTATTTTTTTTCATAGTATTTTGAGCTTTTGAATTAAACTATTTTATTCTAACCTTACATTTAAGCGAATAAAATATACAATTCGATAGTTAATTAAAAGAACACTTTACTTAAAAAAGTAACTAATAAAAACAATTAAAAAAACAACCAATAATTGTTAGAAAAACAACCAATTAATAAAAAAATTTATTCTTGTAATGATGTTTAGACCCTATGTTTTGGCTGCTGACAACATTTTGTTGTTGTTGTTGGGTTGCTGTTGTTACTTGATTTATTTGGTGCTCATTATTAAAGTTTTAGCATACAATTTTTTCCTTGCTTGCTTTATTTGCTGTTTTTTTGAATATTTCAAATTTATTGTGACACTCTGATTCAAATATTGGAATGTAAGCATTTTTGATGATGGTACTGGCATAGATTGGTCAGTTTAGACATTCGTCCCATTTACCAAGTTGAAAATAAGTCCCATTTACCAAGTTGAAAATAAGCATATTTTATTCTACCCCATACAGTTCACTGTTTCAACTATAAGTTTTTAACTAACATTTAATATCTGCAAAAAACTTTGACCCCTCAAACTATCGCTGGATCAGTCTTCTTTCTGATATTAGTAAGGTCTTTGAGTCATCGATCAACAAATTTCCAACATCCCATCTTGAATCAAATAACAATCAATACAGTTTTTGATCTCCTTATTCTATGACTTGCTAACTGCTGTAATTGAAAGATTTTATCATATTAGATGGAGGCGACAAGGCTAGGGGTATTGCTTTTGACATATCTAAGACTTTTAAAAACGTTTAGCATGCTGGTCTTCTCCATAAGCTTGCTTCATATGGTGTATCTGGGAAAGTTTTTGATATTGTCAAACTTTTCCCTTCTAACCGCTTTATTAAAGACATTGTTGAAGGCCGACAGTCTTCTTCATTCCTCTAGGGTACCTCAAGATTTTATCCATAGTATTTATCCTTTGTACTGTTTTGCGTCTTATCTACATCAATGATCTTCCTTACAAATTTACATTTAAAGTGAAACTAAACTCAGTTATTTACTGCAAACAACTATCACAATACTTTCAACATTCCTATAATGAATGGGAACCCTCTGGCTGAGTCCTTTTCTTTACATCTTCTTGGCTTATCTAAACATTAAGCCATGAAGATGTAAAGAAGAAGACTCAGACCTCTCATGGAAACCATATATACAATCGATTGTTATATTAGCATCTGCTAAGGTTGCTTATCCTTATCATGCTTGCCATTTTCTTACTCCTGATTCCATTCTCAACCTCTACAAATCTCTTATTCTCAAAAAGCAAAGTCTGCATGCTCTATAAGCTTTCATGTCTAGTTTTTTCCCTTGCACTTAAACTTTTTGGAACTCTCTCTTATCTTCTTGCTTTCTTGACTCATACAACCTACAATTTTGCAAGTCTTCTGTCAACTGTTTCCACGCTCTTTAACTCTATTCTATGTTTTCTAGTAACTCCCAACTTCAAAGTGGTTGCTTGCAGCCTTGTTATGAGTAAATCATAATGATAATAAAAAAAAAGATTCTTGACCAGCATAAAAAGTTAAACAAGGATACATTTTAAGTTCAAAAAAATTTTATTCTATAACTAACAGCAAAAAAATAAACAATTGAAATCTTATTTTAAAAATCATGCAAAAACTTGCATCACTAAAATATACTTTAAACTAAATTAAAATAAAACTCATGTAAACATACCTTGGTACACCTAGAAATAAAGTAGGGCGAGCTTGCTTAAGTGTGTCAATTAAAGCTCCCTAGAAAAAAAATTGTTCATTGTTTTATTGTTAAGCACAATATACAGTTTGGTAAAATTTTCAGTAAAGACAGCTATTTAAGTGGATACTATTTGAAAATATTAACAAATATTTAATTCTATAATTAATTGTTGAAGGCACAAGGTCACAGCATTCGCAAATTACAGCACTTTTAAAATTTTAAAACAAATATTTTAATGACAATTTTTTTGCATTAAAAACCTTTGTTAAAACTCATTTTTAATCTAACAATTAATTATAACTAATAATAATTAATTAACAAGTAGTATTATATCATACAATAAACAATAGATAATATAATAAACAATAGATATATAATTACATATTACTTATTTAAAGTTTAATCTTTATGGTTCCAGACTTGTTTGATTTGTTTCCATAATATTTTCTTCTTTAAATATGACATAATTAAAGAGTTTAAGTAAATCAGGATGAATAAAAACTGAGTGACGCATAAGCACGACGTGATTTTTGATGTCATTAAATTCTTTTTATTTGCTTTTCATATTTATCAACTTTAACTGTACCAATTTACTTAATTACCGCAGAACTACTTTAAATTATTAATGTAGAAATCTTATTGTTTAAAAATGTTTTGGAATATTTCGTTTTTTGAAATGTAAAAACATTTGTTTATTTTCTCGGCATTTGACACGTTTTGCCTATACTAAACGAATAAAAAACATAACTAAACATTTAAAAAATATTATAAATTAATCTAATATTTGATTTTTTTCTTCTCAAATATGTAATTTAAAGTTTTTCAAATAATTATTTTTTCTTTTTAAAAAGTCAGCGAGTAATAAACTGGAAATTTTAATATTGTACAATTAAAAATGTGCAATAACTAATATTTTTACCAGCGATTTTATATAATATTTTTTTATTTATTTATTTTTATTTATTTTCATAAAGCGGTTGATAAGCACAATCACTCGTGTTATTAAAAAACTTTAATGAACGTTTTGAATAGATTTTTAATGTTTACAAGGAATTTTATTTCTAGTAAAATAAGTAAAAGAGTTTCAGTTAACAAAAAAGCGATTGTTATTATTTAAGCAATTTTTTTGAGTTACTTTTTACAAAAATTTTAATAACTGTACTTTTTTATTAAATCAAGTAGAATACGTTTAATATTAATCCTTTTATTATTTTTTATTTGCGTTTACCAATTTTTAAAATGTTTCCTCGAAATTACTCTTAAATGCTTTAAATACGTCTAACAGTTAATAAATATTTTTAAATCTATGGAATAATTTGAAAACCTAACAAACCCCGGTAAAAGAATTATTTAAGTTAAAAATCTAAATCTAAAAGAAAGTACTTTTGTTCAAATTTATCAATAACTTTGCTATTGCTGAATAATTTTATTAAAATGTTAGCTTAAAAAGATTTAAACTTTTTTTTTTAATCTGAATTTTTTCTACTTGTAAATAATGAGCATATTTAATTTTTTTTTAATTAAAATTTTTACATCAACTGCCTGCAGTTTATTAAATAATAAAATATTCGGTAATTACTTCATTAAAATTCCACTCAAAAATATCTTTAAATATACTCAAACAAAAAATTTTTTGCTCGACGCAAATAGCCCTAGCTACATGCAAAATTGCTCTTGGACAACGTAAAATTCACATTGCCTGACGCTTTATCGCAAGGCCTGATATATATATATATATTGCTATCGCAAAAATTTAGATCTTCCTATATTTATAAAAAGTAATGTACTTGATGAGTCATCTACCTTTCATCTTCTAAGATTAACTCTTACTTCCAACCTTTCTTGGAAACCATATATCAAATCCATTGCAAAATTAGCATCTGCTAAGGTGGCATCTCTTTACCTTGCTAGACACTTTCATACTCCGGATTCTATTCGCTATCTCTATTAATCTTAAATCCGTCCTTGTATGGAATACTATTGCCATACCTGGGGCCGATCTTCTAATGATGCCCTTTCTCTTTTAGACAAGATGCAAAAATGCATTGTAAACATAGTTGGATCTGCTTTTGCAGCCAACTTCCAAATATCATCACATCGTCGTAATGTTGCTTCTATTTCTTTTTTTTTTTACAAATACTATAATAGGCACTGCTCTAAAAAGCTGGCATCTCTTGTGCCAATTCATTTTTGTATTACTTGTCATTCAATTAAATCTCATCTTGTTTCTGTGACTGTTCCTAAGTGCTCAAAAAACTCTTATTTGTCTAGTTTTTCCCCTCAAATATCAGTTCTTTGAAATTTGCTTCCTTCAATTTGTTTTCCTGATTCATATAATTTGCAGTCTTTCATATAATTAAAAGTCATCTGTCAATTGTTATCTTGCTCTACAAACTTCATCTTTTCTCTTCCAGTAACTTCCAACTCTAATGGTGATTGCTTTTATACATATATATATATATATATATATATATATATATATATATATATATATATATATATATATATATATATATATATATATATATATATATATATATAAATATATATATATATATTATATATATATATATATATATATATATATATATATATATATATATATATATATATATATATATATATTATATATATATATATTATACAAATTTAAAAATGACTAAAATACATAAAACTATAAAACACAAAAAAACCATGGCCATCACCAAGTTCTCTAAACCTATAATTCACTAATATTCGTGGTCTTCAAAGTAATTTTTCTTCTGTTGAGTCTTATCTCTTCCAAAGTTCACCAAACCTACTTGCTCTTTGTGAGACTATATTGAGTTCGGTTGTCTCATCTTGTGATCTTAGTGCTGATGGTTATCTTCCTTTAATTTGTAAAGACTCCAATAGTCACATGTTTGGCATGGGCATTTGCATTCGTAAGAATTCACCCAATTGTCAGGAAACTAGGTTTGAATCCACAGACTACACTTTTATGTGCTTTCGTTTAGCATCACTTCATTCTATTGCCTTTCTCTTTGTTCTATTTCGCTCTCCGTCATCTCAAGACTGTACTCTTCTCAATGTTATTTCTGATCAAATTGACCAAGCCTGTCTTTATCCAACATCGTTGTTGTTGGTGACTTTAATGCTCATTACACTGAATAGCTTGGCTCTAGTGTCAGTGACTCTGCAGGCGTTAAGACCCACAAAGCTTGCCTTTCTCAATCTCTCAAATAGTCAACTTTCTATCGCTCTTGACATTTCTAAAGTTTTTGATAAAGTTTGGCATGCTGGTCTTCTTCATAAGCTTTCTTATTATGGCGTATCAGGTAACATCAGAGCCGGCTCCAGAGTATTTGGTACTCTAGGCGAATCTGACACACTGCGTGTTCACAGACCTCCCCAACTTACTTTCACAAAGGAATGCTTAAGTTATGTTATAACATTCTGTATTTACATTCGGAAGAATATATACATGCATAATCATAAATAAGCGTATATTCGTGTAACTTTATAATATATTAATAAATAGTTTTTAAACAACTTCACTAGCTCCAAAAGTTCAATGTATCTAGCAATATCATGTTCACTTGACAGAGTAGCTTATCCAGCAAGTCTTTCCTGCTGCAAAGACGCTCTCAAAAATGTTTTTATCAGATTGAGTTTTGAGAAGCTTCGCTCACCGCTATGGAAACTGGAAGTGTCAAGAGTATTCTTAAAGGTATAACTGTGTTGCTGACACAATCTGTTAGATTATTTTTTAATATAAAATTTAATAAATCTAGTGGCAATGTACATCTTGCAACTTGTCTTAAAACTGATTTCAGTTCACTACATAGATCAACTGCATCGATATCTTTGGAGCCTCCATGTTGTAATGCTTTCTTCAACCGATTGCTGTATCCAGAATAGCAAAGTAAAAGTTTATTTTGAATTTTTTTTTGGATCTTGAATAGGTTTGTCATCTCCTTCATACATAAATTGTTTATTCTTATTTCTGATACGGGTTGATTTGGGTTCAAAAATTGCAGGCATCTCTAAACTGACTGCAACTTTAACTGCATCTACTAGAATTTTCTTAAACTCTATTACATTTCTGGGATTTACAAGAAACTTTTTTGTTTTTTCAAGATTTATGGCGCCATGCTTATCTAATTCTTTTGCCAAAGTTGGTTACTAGTCATGTTGATCTCAAACAACACGTACCAATCAACCAGAGAAATGACAAACTTAAAACTAGAAATAGTATTTGCAATAAACCACGCATCTACTTGTGTTGAATTACCAAATGCTTTTGTTTAATTTGTGTCATCCACAATCTCTGCCAGAGCATCATAGATTTCACCAAGTTGATAACGGAGAGGTTTTAAATCATCAATTCGGCTTTCCCATCTCGTTTCTCTCAGTGGTTTAACAATGAGATTAGAAACATGTTGTGTTAAAATTTCCAATCAAAGAAGGCTGTCGCTTCTAAGCAACATTTACCAGCATCATTAATAGCCAAATTCAATGTATGCGTACAGCAAGGAATAAACAATGCTCGGGGATTGACATCTAAAATTCTTCATTGAACACCCTTATTTTTACCCCTCATATTTATGCTAATGTCATATCCTTGACCAAATAAGTTTTTAATAGATAAAGACATCTCGCCTAATTGCCGAAAAGATAGTTTCAGCCATACCAACACTAGTTGTCTCCTTCAGATAACACTGAAGAGAGTTGACAACACTAGTTGCCTCCTTCAGATAACACTAGTTGTCTCCTTCAGACAACACTAGTTGTCTCCTTTAGAGGCAGAAAAAAAGAAATAATCTTTTATAGATGCTGTTGTTGCAATGCCATTTTCTGGATTTTAAATCACACCCACAAAGCAATTAATCATAGTCATTTGTTCAACATGACCAGCATCAGATGTGTAATCTATAATTTTTGAAAAGTACTTAGCATCACAAATAGATGTTAGAATTTTTTGTTTGATTGCATTGGATAAAAGATGAATCAATTCAATTTGTATGTCTTTGCCTAGGTAATGTACATGTGTTTCATTGTCTTTGATCTTTCGAAGATGCTCATCCATAAGTTGGTCAAACAAATCTAAAAATTCCATAAATTTCAGAAGGTTTCAGTTATCAGTCACGTTCAGTTTCTCATGTGTTCCACAAATAGCAAGATTTTGCATACCAAGAACTAACTAAAGCTATCAGCCGTTTCAAGATTTGCTACCAATACTTTTCTTTTTTTTAAACAAGACCCAAATGTTCGGTATCAATTGTATTATTGTTTCCCAGTCACAGCTTAAACTCTTTCCATGACTGAAAATTCGCTAGATTTTCACTGCTTTTCTTATGCCCAAATAGAATTGCAAACATGTTTTTCCAATCATGTGAACCATTGAAAGAAAGAGATGACGCAGCTGTTGTGTTGCTGGTAAAAAGTTTGCAGCAGAAGCAATACACAGAGTCATTACTTACAGAATACTGTAGCCAATGTCTGCAAACCTCATCTAAATATAAATAATAACAGTCTATTATTATGAAAACACACAAAAAATCAGTTAATTTGTTACTATACTACTTCGTAATTGCTATCATAGAACATTTAAATAGAGTTAGTTTCTTACTATTTCTGAATTAATAGGCCAGTAAATACAATTTTCACCATAAAGTTAATTGTGCTAAAATTTTCTATAAATGAGTAATGAAAACTTTGCATTGAATTAATTACTATAAAATTTCATTCTGCATAAAAAGTATAAAAAAAAAAAAAGAAATAGCGTCAAATAAAACAAAAGTATCAAAATTGATTATTTTATTTTATTTGGCACAATTTGACTTTGGTTTTATTTGACGCAATTTAAAAGAGTACATTTTTAAATGTCCAAAACTAAATTCAAAAGAGAATTGAAAAATTTTTGGCAATAAATTTAAAAAAAATTTAGACAATTTATGTAGCTAGTTTTAGTGCTGCCCTAGGAAACTTGCCACACTAGGCGGCTGCCTAGTTCGCCTAGTGGTTAAACCGGCTCTGGGTAACATCTTTAAGACTATTAAATCCTTTCTTATCAATCGTAGTATAAAAGTTGTCCTCAATGGACAGCAATCTTCTTCATATCCTGTAATTTCAGAGGTTCCTCAAGATTTTATCCTTGGCCCAATACTCTTTTTAATTTACATTAACGATCTTTCAGATATTCTCACATCTAAGTTGGCATTGTTTTCTGATGATATTACCATTTATGATTGTCATGATAAGAAGCCAACACTCTCTGATTGCTTGGAGGAGGCATTTGAGCTTGAAAAAGATCTCAATTCTGCTCAGCATGGGGCTCCTAGTAGCTGGTGAACTTAAATTCAGATAAAACCCAATTTTTTTCAGCCAATCGTTGTCACATTAATTTAGATCATCTCATAAAAAAGGTTATTAAAATAACTAAAAGCTTAATTAACATCCACAAAATCCTTGTTTCACTTTCTATTTAAACAATTTAAACCAAATTTGTTTTCTTTAAGCAAAACATTATCAGTGCAAGATTCATAATAATACGCGCACTGCAATAGTCTGATTATTTTTAGTTTTGAAATTTTTAAGGATACATGCTATTTATTAACTAAAAATTTAAGTAATTTATGAATGATGGGTATAAAATTTTATTTAGAAATGGTAAAAACATTTTGTTGAAATTGTCAAAAAAACAATTTTTCTAAATAATTTAAAAATTCAAAGAAATACAAAATTTAAAGCCATACAAAATTCAAATTTTGGCTTTCAGGCATGTTTTTCAACTGAAATTTTGAATCTTACCATATTTATAAAAAGTACCGAAACCAAAATTTCGGTATCGGTTTAAATTTAAACTTCAGCCAAAACCGATACCGAAATAGAATTTTGTTCGATCTTACAGTGTAGCCATGTGTATTTACTTTCTCAGTAACTAATCATTATTTACTATTTATCATGTTTAAATGAAACTTTTCTATACCTAAACTTGTGGTACAATTTAATTAAGTTGTGGTGAGTATGCGTTATGATATAGAATTTATTAATACTTTTAAAAGTTTAACAATAAATAAAAAAAACATGAAAATGCAAATTTCACCTTAGTGTAACAGGTTAATTATAAAAATCATAAAAGAACAATACTATGAAAAGACTTACTTTAAGCGCATCTGGTCCTGCAAACCAGACACATGCTCCAGCAAAAACTGGGATCCATATATCTGTTAACTGAGTTAAACAAAAAGATTTTCTGCAGAATGAAAAATGTTAAAGCTTATAACAGAAATTTATATACAAAAACAACAACGTTGACAACCAGTGCAAAATCATTTTTAAAATAACGAGTATTTCAAATATTCTTTTAGAACCAAAAATAGTATTACATCTTATTTAAATGAGAAAAATGAACAGACGAAATGATGAACACACAGAATGATGAACACACGAAATGATGAACACACAAAATGATGAACACACAAAATGATGAACACACAGAATGAATAACACAAAGAATGACGAACAAACATGAATGATGAACACACAGAATGATGAACACACAAAATGATGAACACAGAATGATGAACACACACAAATGAGAAACACAAGAAATGAATAACAAAAAGAATGACGAATAAACATGAATGATGAATAAACATGAATGATGAACACACAGAATGATGAACAAATAGATTAATGAACACACACAAATGATTAACACACACAAATGATGAACACATGAAATGATGAACACACAATGATGAACATGCAGAATTATGTACACACAGAAAGATGAACACATAGAATGATGAATACATATAAGATTCCTAATTATAATATCACTTTTTTCTAGTTATAATATCATTTTATATTTTTACATTTCTTTTTTTTTTTTTTTTTTAAAAACAAAATAAATAGAGACTTAAAAAATAATACTATTTTGTCAAATAACTTTAAATAATTTTAACAAAAAGTATTTTTTTAATTTTTTAAATCTCTTAAATTTAGTTACTTGTGCAGCGATGTGTGACAAGGGCAAATAACTGACAGCTTGATCCTGACTATTATCTGGATTTAGCCCAACATATTTAGAAGCAGCTATTGCACAAATTGTAATCTAAACAAAGCAACATCAAATTTGAGGCAAGTTATGAATTTATGCTTTCAAAATATAAATACATTGAAATTATTTATTTTTTGACTTAATTAAGTGCCTTCATGTTTTAATTTATGACTTTAATTATGATAATTTATGACACAACTATAAAAATTTAGACTACTTCAGCATATTTCAATAAACAATAGCTATTGCTAGAGTATATTTGTTTATTTATAAAATCAATCTTGTTTATTTAAAAAATAAAAATGATTATTCAATTAGAGTATCTCAGTTAGTCAAAATCAAAACTTCTTTGATAAAATTGTGTTTTTGTTATCTTTACTTTGGTTACAATTAATATTATTTTAATAGGTAATATTTTTTAATATTTTAAGAATTTTTTATTTTTATTAGTTGCTTTTTCATATTAAAATTTATACTTAATGGTTTAAAATGGGTAAAAGAAATAAATAACTAAAAAAAAAAGAGCTCAAAAAAATGTACAAGAAGAGCAGCCATCTATAAATTTAGCAAGTGAAATGGAATGTAATACAACTTAAAACACTTCGTAAATTGATTGTTCGTATGCTGAAAGTCTGTACAGCTGTAATAAAGAAGTTTATTTTGGACATAAAAAGATTAATTTATCTATCTATGTCCAAAATAAACTATATATATATATATATATATATATATATATATATATATATATATATATATATATATATATATATATATATATATATATATATATATATATATATATATATATATATATATATATATATATATATATAGTTTATATATACACACGCATATATGTGTGAGAGCAGGGATGCTGTGCTCCAAAAAAGACTCCCAATTTGTAAAAATAAATAGTAATATATATAATGTATATATATATATATATATATATATATATATATATATATATATATATATATATATATATATATATATATATATATATATATATATATATATACACACACACATATACAGGGGTTAAATTTAGCTTTCTTCTTCTCCTTCGCCTAGTGTTGAAGCATTTATGAAATGCAAATTAGAGGCTTTAAAGTTGCCGAAAATGGCATATATAACTTAAAATGATGAGGCAATTCACAGTGCACTTAAAACTTGCCTAATATTAAGAAGTCAAACTTTTATCTCAACTGCTGCTGCAGAAAGCTCTCTCTTATTTTTTGAAGACTGAGTGATATACAAAGCAGAAAGAGTATCAATAAAGCACTTGAAATAGTTAATTGCTTACAATTACTTTACTTGCGGGCAATGCATACTATAACTGCATCACTTACAGCCAGAACAAAACAATTATTCAAGCAATAACATCAAACTAGCCATGAAAACATTTACTACAAATATTTGAAAACACCATGTTTTGATAGAGTCATAATGGAGGCACTGCCACTGCAAAAGAAAATTCTCTGATAAATAGGAATCCAAAAATTTATGCCGATTAATACAATAGACATGCAATTTCTGCAGAATTGCCTGAACATAAGAGACAAACAGTTATTAGACAAAAAAGTATTACCAAAAAAACTTTAAGCACCCCGATTTTTTTTATTCTTATTGGTAAACCAGAATTTCTCAAGTCCAAATTTCAAAAAGTATGAAAATTTCAAGATGCAAAATTTCAATTCTCTATGACACAAAGAACTTTAATTAATGTCATTAAATAAAAGTTTTCTCTTGCAAAGTCAATTTTTCTATTTTAGATTTTTCTTTTGTTAGTTAATAGTCAATTTGATAATTTAATAGTTTAAAATATTAAATTAAAAATTACAAGAGCTGTTCAACTTCAATAAAAATTCCAGCATAAAAATTAAATTATTTTACTACTTTTATTAATATAAATTATTAATATAAAGTAAGTTTTGCATAATTTATGGACGAAAAAAAAACAAACATAAAAACGCGACAGTGAAACAGTTGAAAAAAAAAAAAAGAGAAGTGGAACGATTCTGTTATTTGTCAGGTAAGGAGGAACGGCTTTCCCCCCTACTTTAACCCCTGTACATATATATATATATATATATATATATATATATATATATATATATATATATATATATATATATATATATATATATATATATATATATATATATATATATATCATATATATATATATATATATATATATATATATATATATATATATATATATATATATATATATATTTGCGAAGAAGAAATCAGAAAAATTATCCATTGCAGAAAATCTTTGTTATTTTTCAACAACGAAACTTGGAAAAAAAAGTCAACTAACGACTGCTTCAACGTCACAATGGGTTGTTACGATGGAGCCGAGGTTTGTGAGCTGGTTGGTCTGTATATATTATATTCATTATCTGAAATTGTTACCAGCAGCGATATGGGCCTTTACCGGGACGATGAACTGATAATAATGCGTCAAAAATCTGCCACACAGATAGATAGAATCCGAAAAAATATTATAAAAATTTAAAAAAAAATCGGCTTCCAAATAGAAATTACGACAAACCTAACAATCGCTTACTTCTTAGATGTTACATTTAACCTTGAAAAAGACTCATATCATCCTTTCAAAAAACCAAATAGCAACCTACTTTACATCCACCCTGAGTCCAACCACCCCTCACAAATTATTAAACAAATTCCGATTGCTATCAACGATAGGTTATCCCAGAATTCTTCTGACGAAAAAATATTCAACTCGGCAAGGGAAGAATATGACGAAGCCCTAAATAGAAATGGGTTCAAAGATTTTAGCTTCAAATACAACCCTAAAATTGATACCAAAGTAACCCCCAATCGTAAAAGAAAAAGAAATATAATCTGGTTTAACCCACCATACAATAAAAACGTTCTCACAAATATAGGCAAAACCTTCTTACAATTAATCGACAAACACTTTCCAAAACCAAATCCGCTTCATAAACTATTTAACCGTAACACAAGAAAAGTCAGCTACAGCTGTACAAGCAACATAGCAAAAATTATAAAGAACCACAACAATAAAATTACTTTGATGAACCCAACGGCCACTTTAGCTTGCAATTGTAAACTAAGCAAAATCTGCCCTATGAATGGAAATTGCAGAAAAACAAATGTAATTTATAAGTGCATTGCATCATTCCCAAACACATCCGACAAAACATACATTGGTTCAACAGAGGGCATGTGGAAAACTAGATAGGCGAATCACAAGCAATCGAAAATAAAAAACTCACAAATGCAACCACGCTTTCTAAATATATATGGGATACACAAAATAAAACAAAAACAACACCCAATTTAAAATGGTCCATCATAAAATATGCCCCCGCGTACAACAACATAACCAAAAAATGCTTGTTATGCTTATACAAAAAACTAATTATTTTATTGTATAAAAATCCTCAAGAATTATTAAACAAAAAAAAACTAACTAATATCTAAATGTCGCCATGAGAAAAAGTTTTTGCTGGACAACCACAAACCAAAAGATTAGATTTTTTAACTCATTTTCTTTTGTACAGATTTATTATTTTTACGAGAAAAAAAACATATTTACACCTGATGATTGCATTTAGCATGAAACTAATAGTTGTGAAAAATATGCAGTTTTATTTATAAATAATATATATAAAAACAGCTCTGTTTTAATTTTAATTTTAATCATTTTAATTCACTTTAATTCATCGAGCACTCTTGCGAGAATATATGCAAGCACTAATACGTATATATATATATATATATATATATATATATATATATATATATATATATATATATATATATATATATAATATATATATATATATATATAAAATACATTTTTTTTTAGACAAGTCAAAAAAAGTTTGAAAAATGGTAATAAAAAGTAAAATAGTGTTAAATTTTTTAATATAAAAAAATAAAATATTTATTAAATATCAACAAAGTAAAGCTTACATTATCATGAGAAAGCATAACACCTTTAGGATTTCCAGTTGTTCCAGACTTAAATCAAAGTTTTTTTAAAGTAATGATTGGTAAAACAAAAATCTTAAAATCCATCAAAAACATTCATAACTAATGAATTTTTTGACTAAAAAACTTACAGTGTATATAAGTGTACAACATTTATTTGGAGATTGTGCATTTATGCGTTGCTCAAGTACTGAATCACTTATACCACGACCAATCTCCATTAGTTCATTCCACTTTAAAAACAAAAAACAAAAAAAATTAAATGCATTTTTAATTGATGACCTTAGCATCTACTGCAATGCAATAAATAATAGAAATTACAACATTACTCACAGTGTATAAATTTGGTTTTTTTTCTTTTAGTTCACCAGTATATTGAACAATGGCTTTTAGTTTAGGAAGACGATCCCAAACCTAATTAAAAATTGAAAAAAGAAAATTATTCAAGTTTAAGCATAACACTATTGTTCTACTTTGCCTAAAAACTTTTTTATATATTCATGTTTTCAATATTATGTAAGGCATTTTTAACATTAAAAAAAAAGAATTAATAAATAATAGATTAAAAAAAGGATCAAAATAATAAATAATACATTTATGTGGTAGTGGTGCTATCGTAGAACAGAATTATAAGTTTGATTCCCACCACATACCTGGTATTACCATGTTTAATTTGTTTCTTTGAAAAGCAGCTTTGTTTGTTAAGGCTTGTGTTTAAGAGGATTTTTTTAATTGAAGTTATTAGCATCCCTCAAGGCTTATAACAACATGAAAAAAATCCAATAGCCTCTTTGACAGTAGCGGCCTCCTCAGTCTTAGGGATCTTTCTCTCAGAAAATCTCTATTTGAGATCTCTTTCTAAAGTTCTTAAATCTCTTTTGCTTCTCAGAAAATCTCTTTCACCATTAATATAAAAACTGTGTAATGGATGTACTTGGACTTCATTTTCCGAATTCAATAAAGGGTCATTTATTTATTATGTACCAAATGTTTTGGAAAATAGAAAAATACTAATACCAAAATTTTTTTCAAGAGTTTAATAAAAATATTTGATATTATCAATTGAACTTTTATGGTTTCGACTGAAAACTTGAACAATCTGACTATTGATTTCGGTTTGCTTTGTAGCCGAAACACGTTTCCCTTCACAAAAAATACAGTATATATATTAAATACTGTACTTTCTAAATTAAATAGTTCTTCAAAAGTTTGTCAAGCTGATACTCAAAAGAAGCAAAATTAATAAAAAATTTAAAAATAGTAATTAATTTAATAAAATAAATTAAACTATTATTAAAAAAACTTGTTGCAATTGATTTTTTTTTTTAATGCAAAAAACTGTAGAACAAGAATTTTTTTCAATATTTTTATTATTTTTTATTATTAATTTTGCTTCTTTTGAGTACCAGATTGACATACTTTTGAAGAATTTTTTTTCAATAATATTAGGAACTCACTCGATGTTTAAAGGTCTTAAGCAACACCTTAAAATACTTTTTTTCAGAAAATTTTCAAAATTTTAGAGTTTTTGTATTAAAAACAATTAGGAGGTAGAAGATTTTTTTATATACAGAGCTCGAAATAAGCGCCAGACATTGGACGTAACATTTTTGATGATAAAAGAGCTTTAAAAAAGTTGTTTGTTTGTTGCCCATAACTGGATAGCAACTCAATATTCTTAAACTTTTAGAAATCTTTACATAAGTGATTTAATTACATTTACTGCAAATAAAATTAGGCAAAGCTACAAATATGTGGCCTAAAATAATTTTATTTTATTGCTTGTTGCGCTATCATGTGGAGACTTTTTAATATAAACATAAAGAAGTTTATTATTGATTTTAGTACATACATCAACTATCTTATAGCCTGCTGCTACAAGTGAGAGCTGCTTCATCCATTATCTAATAGCCTGCTGTTACAAAGAAGTGCTACTACATCCATTATATTATAGCCTGCTGCTACAAGGGAGTATTGCTACATTGACTATCTTTTAGCCTGCTTCTACAAGGAAGTGCTGCCACATTGACTGAGAATTTGGCATAGGGCAGCAATCTTTTTCCTTTTATTATTTCAATTAAAATTTTTAATGTCTCCATTAACGAGAGTGCAACAAGTGAAAAAATAAAATTATTTTTGAGCGCTAAACTGTAGCTTTACCTAAACTTACATTTTATTTGTTAAGAATTTTGTATTTTTCACCTATGTTTACCCATAGTTCTTCATTGGCCTATATACATATATATATATATATATATATATATATATATATATATATATATATATATATATATATATATATATATATATATATATATATATATATATATATATATATATATATACATACATATATATATATATATATATATATATATATATATATATATACATATATATATATATATATATATATATATATATATATATATATATATATATATATATATATATATATATATATATATATATATATATCGTCGGGGATAGTGCAAATCCGCGTAACTAGCATTGGCTACTATATTTGGATATTATCAATTTTAACACCAAATATTTATTGTTGAGATTACAAAAAACATGAATAATACGGTTATGGGGTAGTGGTAAGAGTGCTCGCTTTATAAGCGAGAAGTTCGGAGTTCGACTCCCACCATGTCCCTGGAAGTACTGCGCTCAAATTAATTTCTCCGCGCAGCGGCCTTGTTTTGGAGTTAAAGAGTTGAGAAAGGGTTGTACCACGATTTACAAAAAAAAAAAAAAAAAAAAAAAAAAAAAAAAATTAGCAGCCTCCTCGACTGTATTGGACCCCTCGGGCCTTGGGGAGGTGAATAATTAAAAAAATATATATACTCTTTTTACTAATATGAACCCAAAATCAGTTAAAATAAAAAATAAATAAAGTTTTAAACTTCTCCAGTGAAAAAAATGTACTGTAGAAACGCGGTATTATAAAAAGCTAGTTATGCGGTTTTGCACTATCCCCGACGATATATATATATATTAGGGTGGATCCATTTTCATAGCAAAAAAAAAAAAAGTTTAAAAATTAATATTCCTGAGACACGAATCGATGTCTATTAATTATAAGATGAAAGTAAAAAAATATTTTTTGATTTTGATGAGATCTTGAGGTTCCTCTTTGGATTCTAAATCCTTGACGGATCCTAATATTTTTGAATTTTTTTTTTTCTAAACTATATCAAGCTTGGACTCAAAAAAAGCAGAAAAAAGTGCTTGTTTTATCAATAATAATTTTATTAAAAAAAATTTTTAGTGAAAAAAATATTTGCAAAAATATACCTTATAACCCCCATTTTGATGAAGACAGGGGTTTTTTAATGAAAAAAACAACATTATTTTTTTCTCTTTAGTTTTAAGTTAAAACAAATATTATATTCAAAATAAGCGTATTATTCTGCTTCTTTTGAGTACCAGGTTGATATAGTTTAAAAGAAAAAAAATTTCAACAATATTAGGATCCGTCATAAATTTAGAATCCAAAGAGGAACCAAAAAAAAAAAAGTAAGGTTCTATATATATATATGTGTGTGTATATATATATATATATATATGTGTGTATATATATATGTGTGTGTGTGTGTGTATATATATATATATATATATATATATATATATATATATATATATATATATATATATATATATATATATATATATATATATATATATATATATATATATATATATATATATGTGTATATATACATACATATACATATACATACAGGCTTAGATAGGAATGACTGCGATCATACCCTGTAACTAACCACGCTTATAATTTTTTTCTGTACATTTTGACTATAATTTTTTTCTGAACATTTTGACCATGTCTAAAATTTTTTTTAAATACTATTTTTTTAAGTTACTTTAATTATGAATGAGTCAAACTATATTTATATATATCCATTGCAATGGAATGATTTAATAGCATTATTTTTTTTTTTTTTCTGTTTTTAGAAAGAACTGTTTAAAAGCCTTTTTTTTAAACTTGAATTACTAATCAAAGCACAAAATATTATTATTTTTTTTAATTCAGATTCATTTATAACAAGGCTGTAAGCAACCACTATTAGGTTAGGAGTTACTAGAAAAGAAGAATAGAGTTATAGAGCAAGGAAACGGTTGACAGAAGACTTGAAAAGTTGAAGGTTGTATGAGTCAGGAAAACATAAAGATGGGAGAGAGTTCTGAAGAGTTAAGGTGGGGGAAAAAAACTAGAAGAATAAAAATTTTTAGAGCATGCAGGGACAGATACAGTAAACAAATAAGACTTTGCAAAATGACAAGTGAAATGAGAACGAGTTTTAATTGACAAAACAAGAGATGATAGCTCCTATGAACAGTGTCCATGATAGTATTTGTAGAAAAGAAAAAGAGATACAATGGGAAAGAGTCGCAAGCTTCAATATACAGCGAATCTAACAATGTTCACAATGCGTTTTTGGACCTTGTCTTAAAGAGAAAGAGCATCATTAGAAGAACCAGCCTAAACATAACAAAAGTATTCCATACAGAGAAGAATAAGAGATTTGCACGATAAAGAAAAGCAACCTAAACTCTTTTAACCTTCAATCAATTGAATATATGGTTTCCATCATAGGTCAGTAGTAAACAATAATCTAAGAAGATGTAAAGAAGAGGACTCAGTGAGAGGGTTGCCATTCATTAACATAGGGATGTTGACAGTACTGCGATAGTTATTTGCAGTTAACAACTGAGTTTAATTGGAGTTGAAATTTACAAGCCTATTAGCGCTAATCTGTTACAGAAGTGAGATCAGATTCAAGATGCCTATTCTAAGCGATCAAAAAGAGAAGACTTTTTGTCAAGACAAAAGTATAGAGTTGAATCATCAGCAAAAAGTGCTACTTTAGATGTAAGGTTATCAGGAAGATCATTAATATAGATAAGAAACAAAACAAGACCAAGGATAGAACCTAGAGGTACCCTAGAAGTTACTGAAAATGAAGAATTGTGTTGGCCTTTGAGAATGAATTTAATAAAGCGGTTAGAAAGAAACGATTTGATAATTTCAAAAACTTTTCTAGATACGCCATATGAAATAAGCTTATGGAGAAGACCAGCATGCCAAACTTTGTCAAAAGTTTTAGATACGTCAAGAGCAATAGTCAGCCGTAGAGCAAGAGGATCAAAAACCCTATTAATTGTCTGACAGTAAGTAGATGAGATGTGAAAAATAGTTGATCAAAGACTCAAAGACCTTTCTAAAAACAGAAAGAAGACTGATCGGATGATAATTGGAGGGGTCAGAATGTTTACTTGAGTTTTTAAAAATTGGAACAACAGATTTCATAGTCAGGTACTTATTAAATACTTAAAAAAGAATTGAAGAGAGTTCTGGAGAGCAATTTTGTGAGACTATGACAAGGATGTTGTCTGGACCACAAGCCATAGAAGAACTTAATTGAGATATGACTTTAGTAACGGAAGCTGGAGTGATTTTAATGGCTACAATAGGTTAAGCTGTTTAATTGGAATGGAAGAAAGAGAATGGCCATAAGATTTGAGGATCGAATTAGAAGAAAAGTTCTTTGCAAATAGTTCTGCCTTATCTTTGGGAGAGGAATTGAGATCAGTCCCATGAATGAGAGATGAATTGTTAGACACACCCTTGTTGATGACGCTGTTAAAGATTTTTGAAAAGTCTCTAGAGCCTAACTTCTGAGATAAGTTCTAAGATTTAGTGAACTGAGAATAATGGAGCTTAGCATCTTTTTACAGTACCTTTTTACATCAATTTCTTGCAATAATTAATAGCTGTTTGTTCTCAAGAGAGGTGTTCATCAAAAAGAATTAAAAAAATGATTATGATTAGATATAGCAGCTGTATACAGGGCTGATGACACCGGGGGGCCACAGGTAGATTTTTTCAAAAGTATCTTTTTTTTTCCTTTTTTTTTTTTTATAAGTAAATTCTAGATATAGAAGACTTTTTTTAAGAATTAACGATTGTGACCCCCCCCCCACTTTGAAACCCATGTCATCGAACCTGGTATAAGAAGGTGAAATTCATGGAGTAGTAAGAGACTTTTGTAGTAAGAGACTTAATTTGAAACCAACAAGAAAGAATAAAAGCATCCATTCCTGCCTAAATCTAGGAGGAGATATAAGAGGTGTATTTATCAGTTGAGAGAGAAAAAACATCAAGCCAAGGACCGTCACAAAGAAAGTCACGAAAAAGAATCACAGTCAGCTTTAGGGTAACAGTAAAAAGTGCAATGATAGGGTGAGTCCGAAAGAGAAGTACAAGATGAAAGAATTAAAGAAATCAATGCATGGTCAGAACCACCTAAGGAAGAAAAAGGAGATATTGAAGACAAGCAAGGATCAGAGACAAGAAATAAATCAAGGAGTGAAGGTAAATGATTAGGATTGTCAGGAAAACAAGTCACAAAGCTAACTATTTGAATAAGAAATTGAGAAATGCAGAAGTTATAGGCTTTAGTGCCAGCAGGGTCTGTGGTGTTAGAGCTTAGCTATTCAGTGGGATGAGCATTAAATTCCATGAGCAATCAATAAGAAAAGCAATTCCTGAAAATTTCAGCATAAAATCTTTTGTGGTTCATGAGATTTGGTCATTTGAAATTTCTGATTTTTCCAAAAATAAAATCAGTAGCAAAAACATGTTTTGTTCATACTTTAAAGCTTTATATTTTAAAAACAAAATTTCAAAAAACTTTCTAGTTTTTTTTATAGTATACAACTCTAGACTTACTTTAATAAAACTTTGACATTGAATTCACATTTTTTCTATAAGAGCTACCTAATAAACCTAAAAAATCATGTGCAAATATAAAAAGTTGATTTTTGACGAGTCAATATACAAAATCTGCAGTTTAAGAAGTAAAAAGACATAATTTTTTAGTTTGTATATATGGTAGGAAAGAGTTAGGGTTATTTAAAAACTGAGTTTAATTCAGGCATAATTAAAGACTGATTATGAAATACTTTTAAATTGATACATACTTGTATTACAATAATAATAAGCCTACCATATATAGAAACTAAAAAATTATGTCTTTTTACTTCTTAAACTGCACACTTTGTATATTAACTCATCAAGAATCAACTTTTTATATTTGCAAACGAATGAATAAAACATGAATAAAACATGTTTTGCTATTAAAGTTTTTATTTTTGGGAAAATCAGAAATTTCAAGTGACCAAATCTCATGAACAACAAATGATTTTATGCTGAAATTTTCAGGAATTGCTTTTCTCATAGATATTAACAAAATTTAATCAAAATCTAAGAGAGTTCATGTTGAACCTTGGTCCAGTTGGCATGGAATGACATGGAATAAGTATTAATAAAGTTGTCATACTAAAGTAATTTTTCAAAGTTGCTCATGGTCTTGCACAAAAAAACTGTTATCGATTTGATAAATTTTATGAAAAATCACTCAGGACGAGTGCCACTAGTTTTTAAAAATTTCCTTATATCAAAAAACTTTTACTTATTCTATTTATTTCTTACAATATTTATAACACAACATTAAAACCTTATGTTTGCTTTCTCACAATTTAGCTGTTTTTATTTTTCTAAATGAGGTTTAAGTGAGAGAAACGGTTAAAAATAAAAAAAATAAAAAAAAAATTTTTTTGCAGGCTTTTTTTATATTTAGATAAAAAAGCTCATGGAAAAAATAAAATTGATTATGTTTTTTTAATTTTACACTGTAATGTTTTATCATCATAAATACATCAGAAAACTATTGTCAGAAAAAGTTTTTTTTCTGATATAGATTGATTCAAGCACCCTAACATTTTCTATAAAAGTTGCGATTTTTTAACTCTATTTCTAAATATTTTTTAAACTCTATTAGATCGCTTTTTTATTCTTATTTTTTTATTTTTATTTTTTTGTTTTTTATTGTATAAATATTATTTTGTTCCTTCATTACTCTTTTTTAAAAAACATTTTTTTTTAATTAATTAAAAAAGTTTAAAAATCACACAGGTATAGCTTAAAGCGGGAGAGCAAGTAACTATGAGAAAAAAATTTTGTAATTAAAACTTGAATGAATGAGTTCGATACTTTTACAATTGTTTTTGTGTCATGTATTTCAAACTTAAACAAATATTTATAATTGTTTATTAAAAAGTTTTTATTAAAAAGAATATAAACTAATAAAAGATTTATATATATAATATATATATATATATATATATATATATATATATATATATATATCAAATAAGATAAATAACTGTATAACCTCTTTGAAAAAAAAAGTAACATTAAAGTTGCTCGGTAAAAGAAAACAAATATTTGAAAGTATGCTAATTATTTAAATGTAATAGAAACCTGCAAAATTTTCTGCAGTTGAACATTGTTTTCAACAACAACAATATTGCAACAAGCATCTTCACAATTAAAATGACACATCTCTGAGTTGTTTGTTGTGTATATACCAACTGCCAAGCCCCTAAAACATAAAAAATAACTAATTAACAACTAAAACTTCTAATTAAAGAGACAAAAAAAAAACAATAAAAAACTTTGTGCAACTATTTAAAACAATCATCATCATCATCATCATCATCATCATCATCATCATCATCATCCTCATCATCATCATCCTCATCCTCATCATCATCATCATCATCATCATCATCATCATCATCATCATCATCATCATCATCATCATCATCATCATCATCATCATCATTATCATCATCATCATCATCATCATCATCATCGTCATCATCATCATCATCATCATCATCACCATCATCATCAATCACTTTCTTGACTCCTCTGTATTCAACAAAATTTGAACATCTATACTACTACGTCTTTTGTCAATTTATTTCTAACAAGTTGTACACGCAAAAAAATATATTTGCTCCAAATCAAAAAGTGAAGGACTGAGAATTGAGCCCTGATGCACACCAACCTTTACTTTAAAACTACCACTCTCTTGATCTTCTGTTCTGATTGCTGTTGTGACATTTTCACATATAGCCATTACAGGGTGGCCAGCCACTTTATACAATTAAATTCCCTGACTTTCCCTGACTCATTATACTTTTCCCTGACTCAGTTTTATTTTAAAGTGTGAGTTTTTAAGTTTTTTAACTTTTGCTTGCAAATGCTTCCCAGTTGAATACCAAAGATATTATGAAGAAAAAAATAAAATAAAAGTTATTTATTATATATTATACATATATTTTTTTTAAATTTTTATACTTTATAAGTTACAGGATCACAATTTAAGCTTCAGACTTTTCAATATTATTACTATGAAGTGAAGTAACGTTTTTACTAGTATTTTAAAATGGAAATTAAAACACCGGAGCAGATTAAACTTCCAAATTTTTTTGAAAATTGACAAAAGAGCAAAGATATAATCTTACTTTACAAATATATATCTCAGTTATTAAGAGTTAAAAAATAAACATTTTAAATGATTTGATAAAAAAAAGTTTGATCCCCACCACGTTTCTGGTAGTACAGCGCTTAACTTGTTTCTCCGCGCAGCGGCCTTATTTGTCAAGGTTTGTGTTTCAGAGTTATAGAGTTGAGAGAGAGTTATAACCACAATTAAGTAGCCTCTTTGTCAGTAGTGGCCTTCTTGGCCTTGAGGAGGTGAATCAACAAAAAAAAAAAAAGTTTACTCTTTTGATCATTGATTTTGTTACTTCTCCAATGTGGTGAATTCCATCATAAACATGTCTTTGGGCAACTACAGAGCTTTCATGCAAATGTTCAATAAGAACACCTGAATTGATAGAAAACCCACTTTCAACCTGTGCATTACCATGTGACAAAGTAAAGACAATTTTGGATACTTCAAACAAGTTATTAAAATTCTGGTTTATAAAAAGGGTTAAAGAACAACCAATCCTTTTTTTTTTTTTTGTAATTCACCTCCCCAAGGCCAAGAAGGCCACTACAGATGAGGAGGCTACTTGTGGTTATAACCCTCTCTCAACTCTATAACTCCGAAACACGAACCTTGACAAATAAGGCCACTGCGCGAATAAACAAGTTGACCTATCCTTATAAACAGCTTAATTTGTGAATTCTAATCTATGCATGACTAATCTATCCCAAGATCACATAAGTCTTGATACTAATTATTGACCTTATCAGATATTGAAGCATTAACCCATTTTCAAAATTAGGGTCAAAATTAGAACATATAATAATAATGTTTAAAGCTGAAATAGCTCTTGTAAGTTTATATTTTAAAGAACTTCTTTCTCTCAATTTATCAACGACTCCAATGTAAAACTGAATATAACCACTTTGAAACTGTAACTTCTGACATTCACTTATTTTACTTTACCAAGTAGAGAAGTTGCGATACCAACTTTTACTTCTTTTTGGTGACACTTGTGCACAGTAAGTCTATTTTCATTAGCTTTATATCAGATTTTACTCCCTCAAATACATCTTTTTTAATAAAGTTTTGCATGTGAGATCTCATTAGCTTTTCAAGTTCTTGATATAAGAATGGTGCTAATGAAGAATCTGACTGAAAAAGTCTTAAGTCTTTATATGAAACCAAATATTGAAAAAAAGTAATTTTAGCAGGCATCAGAAGATCATTAACAGTATCAGTAACAATGTTTGCAGTATAAATAATAGGTAGCTTAGACTGCATGACATAGAACTTCACATTATCATAAATATCTAAAGCTCTTTGACATACAAATACATTTTCAACCCATCTTGTTGAACAAAATTTCAGAGGAAACTTATCACTTCCACAAATTGTTTAATAATCTGCCCTACGAACAGGACAATCATAAAAAAGTTTATAAAAACTTTTGAGTACTGCATTACCATTCAATTTCACCTTTTTATGATCTGCTTGAAATGCAGGCCACATGCTCTTGAATCATCTGCTTGAAATGTAGGCCACATGATCTTATTTCAAGATTAGATGTTTCAAACTTTTTACCAAATTCATCATTGAGAATATTAAAAAACTTCCATTTCACATTTGGTCCATCCATAGAAATTTGTAAAATTTTGACTTGAAAATTTTCATTTAAAATGCTTGTAAAACCTTTGCACAAATCATTTGCAGATGCATGACCAAGAAACACTGATGAAAAATATCTTGTAGTCACATGGTTGCGAATAGCATCCCAATAACGAATGCAAATATCCATTTGACCTTTTTGAACAACTTCATTTAAAGACTCATCAAAACATACAACTATGTGTGTAGAGCTAAACATTGCCTTTAGAACAAGGAATCATCATGGAAATATGGGACCATGTGTGATGTTATTGGCTGCTTTAGTTTTACCAATAGTCATTATTTTAGCTATAAAACTGTCAGGAAACATAAACTGAAACAGTTGTTCTATTTTTGAACATGATCTAAAAGAGAAATGCTGCTGTGTAACGCATAGTGCCCAAAGTATTTCAGATTGTGTTACATCATTTTGAGCCATAAATAAAGAGAAAGGTGATATTATTGTGCTGGAAGAACTTGTTGAAATGATTGGCATTGGTTAAAAAGATTCGACTACACAGAAACCTAATGGCAATGATTTAGAAGCTATTAAAGTTGATACTGATAAAACAGTTGCTTCTGATACTGTATTTTTTTGTGACATGTTAGTGAAATAATCAAATAATGTTGGTTGGCTTTATAAAGATATATTTTTTAAATGCTTTGCACTTTTTTTATGACTTTTGACTGCCATTATACCCATATTAGTTAGGGAAAATATCTTTCCGCATACACTACACATACCCTTTGTTTTATCATAAACTATCTTAAACCAACCCCATGATGGAAGTCATTTAAGATAGATACAGTCATTATCAAAGTAAGTTATTTTAGACATTTTTATTATTTCTTTAACTTCTATTTATTTAATACCTAGAAAAAATTAACATTGTATTAACATAGTTAAATAGAATCATAGGCTTATATAGATTTATATATTTTAATGTAACAAACTTTAGGAAATAATATAATGGCAATGATATTTTATTTTTAGATACAATTTTATGAATGTATGGCAAAATGAATATAACTTTTTCTTTTATTTTATTGTTGTTTGGGAGTTAGTGAAAAAAAAAACATTAAAAAAAAAAATTTGAAAAAGAGATTTTCCACCCTGAATTTTGGGGGAAAAAAATCCCTGACTTTTCCCTGACTTCCAGTTGGCTGGCCACCCTGTCATTATAGCTGTTAGCAGCCATTCTTCAACATAAATAACTCAAAGCCCGCCACAGCAACTCTCATAGCACTTTGACAAAATCTACCTCTGGTTAAACAACTTTATTATTTGGCATGAACTACATTTTAGTGCATTTCTGCCTTCTTTATAAATCTTTTCCATTCAAGTTTTCATCCAATCGTTTTAAATTTTACCTTTATAAACAATACCATTGCAACAATTTGACACTCACCATACGCCCACATTCAATTTTTCATTTTATTCATTAAAGAAATCACTTTAAAAACAAATTTACAAAACATACCAAAATATTTGTTCTAATGTAACAATTTTCTAACATCAAAACTTTGTTTTATTTTTATGATTGCATTTATTCTTAAAAAAGAAATAAAAAAACTTGAATGTGAAAAAAAAGTAAATATTGTTTAAAAAAAAAATTGTAACCCAGCAAATATGGCTCCAACATCAGCAAATAACCACTCTGGTGAATTAAAACCAAGTATTCCAACTCCGTTATATGGTTCAAGACCAAGCTTAAAAAAAAAAAATATATATATATATATATATATATATATATATATATATATATATATATATATATATATAAACTAGATATGCTTTGTTCTTTAAGAACATTGAGCACTCTATTTTTAGAATACTCTAATATAATTTAGATATATATAGATAAATCAGGTGTACACTTGTGGTCGCCCGACAGTATCAGACAAAGGAACTTTAAAGGACAAATAAAAATATTCCTTTAATGCAATTAAAAAAAAAAAAGGTGACTATTGATTTTTATTAGCAGTTTCAGTTTTTTTTGTTTTTAATTCAAGAAATCTATAAAAAGAAAGGTAACTATCTAAAATAAAAAGAAAGGTAACTATCTAAAATAAAAAGAAAGGCAACTATCTAAAATAAAAAGAAAGGTAACTATCTAAAATAAAAAGAAAGGCAACTATCTAAAATAAAAAGAAAGGTAACTATCTAAAATAAAAAGAAAGGTAACTATCTAAAATAAAAAAAAACTATATTTTTAAAGTGTCAAAGTTTTGTTTTCTATTATTAATTAGAACATAAGAAAATTGAACAAGCATTTAAATGTATTTAATAAAATACTTCCTAAATTAAAACTAAAAAGTTTTATCGTTTAAATAAAAATACTATTTTATTTTTGTTTTTTTACAAATTTTATTTAAGATTTTAGAGATAAAGTATTAGAACTAAATTTGCCACAAAAAAAAAATACCTTGATATATTTTGTTAAGAAGCATCATGCAGCTTGCTTTTTTTGTAAATATCGAAAGCGTTCAGTTTAGCGAAAACTCTTTTGTAAAATATAAACACCGAAAGCGTTTGGTTAGGCAAAAACTTTTTTTTAACTATTTAAATTATTGTTTAATGTCGTTTATGTGATATTATTCAGAATTAAGTCGTAAAAAAAAACACTTAACTAGCACTTTTAAAAGAATTTTTTAAAGAAACAAACTATTTTATAAAAATTTTTTATTTCAATAGCATTTAGGATAAATATTATTTAAAAAATTTAAATTTAGTTTTGAAGGAATGTAAAATAGAAAAACGATGAAAGTAAAATTTAGTTCCTATTGAATGTAAAATAGTTTTGCAACTTTTATTAAATTTTTTTTCTTATCGCCTACTAATTAATTCATTACATAAAATATAATCTCTCCATCATAGATTTTATATATATATATATATATATATATATATATATATATATATATATATATATATATAGATATAGATATACACACACACACACACACACACACACACACACATATATATATATATATATATATATATACATATATATATCAGGCCTTGTTACGAGATTTCGCTGCGTAACGGAAAAGAGCATCGTGAATAAATGTAACTTTACTCAATAAAGATATTTACATTGTTAAAAGTTTAATTACGTCAGTTGCGTTTTTTTAAATATCTCATTGTAATTAAATTTAAAAATTAAATTTAAAACGACATTAAAAATTATTGTAAGTCTTTGAAATGGAATAGCTTTAAATTAAAATATATTATTATTAAAAAAAAAATAATAATGTTTAAATATTGATTTAAAAAAAGTTTCCTTACTAAAATCTTATACTTATTTAAACTTAATTTTTTTGTTTTAAAACATTTGTTTCATAAGTTGTTGTTTTTTTAATTAAGGGGACACTTATTTATGGTTGGTTTTCTTAAAGGGATTTAAATGTACTTACAACTAAAAGCGTATATTGGGTTTTCCCCTTTACAAAAAAATCAATCAAAAAAGAAAAATAGTATTTTCGGTTTTAAGAACTTATTTGCAAAATTTGTTTTTAACAAATATCATTATAATTTTAAAATTTACGTATCTTATGTTTATAACACTAGTATTAGTTTTGTTTTTAAAATAAAATAAATATAAGTTGGGCTTTTAAAGAGTTCTAAAGGCGTTATTTTTAATTTTCTAAAGACGTTATTTTTAATCGGTTTGAATTTTGGTTCGTTTCAGAAAAAAAATTCTTCTACATAAAATTTAACGGCTAAGGAAAAAACCCAAACATAACATTTATAACTCGAATGTTTTTGTATTGATGTCATTCATTAACTTGTAGTTATAAAATGAATAATACGCTTTAGTGAATAATGAATGAAACTGAATAATGCGCTTTTGTTAAACGCATTATTCAGACCAGTATTTGATATTGGAACTTACCTGAAACTTAACTGAAATTAAAATAAAGTCATATGTAATACAAACAAGGCCGGCGCGATAGGAGTGTGTGGGGGGTGTGACCTGGGGGAAGGGGTGTATCCCCCCCCCCCATCAATGATTTTTAGTCTGCAAACTGGACCTTTAGTCGGCAAATTGGACCCTTTTAGACTAGTTAGTCGGCAAATGTTGACCCTTTCGATATAGGTTAGACAGTTGGCAAATGTCGTCATGGTAGTCGGCAAGTTTTGGAAAACGAGGACTTTTTTTTATTTAGTCTGCAAAAGTTGTAATGGCACCCCCACGTGACACCTACTGAATACAAACATTTTAAAGTAACTTGAATTAAGTTTATTAAATCTTTTTTTTTTTACTTTGGAAATCATATCATAAAAAAAATTGTAAAATGAAGCGCTTTAAAATTATTTAAAAAATTTTAATTAAATTTAATAAATTTATTTACTAAAACTATGATTAATAAAAAAGTATTTAAATTTAGTAAAATGAATTAAAAATATATTTCTAAAAAAAAACGAAAAATAGACAAAAGTTTATCTATCTGTTTTTTTATCTAATAAAAAAAATATTTCACAAACATTTTTTTACAACAATTAATTACAGCTTAATTTTTTCTGCATAAACTGTTCTAAAAGACTGTTTAAATGAACTTATTGAAAAAGGCTATTGCATAACATAAATATGGAAACGCGTACGTAAAATCGTGAATACTTCCCCTTTCCATACAACTTGCGAAATCGGGAAAATGAACATTACATGTGAATGAATGTTTTTAAACTTATAAAATATAAAACTTAATATTAAATATGATAAAAAGTTTAAACTTAAAACACTTTATTTTCTTAAACTAATTTTTAACAACAACAACAATAAAAATTATTAAACAAACTTTTCTTTAACAAAAAATTTATTAGTTTACAATTGCGGTTAAATGCTTTCATTTACAACTTTATTTTTTCCTGAACAAACATCACATAAATGATATCAAAACATAATTTAAATATTCTAAAAGAATAAAGTTTTTGCGTAATGCAAAACTGCTGAACGCGTAAGCAAATCGCTATTTCGCAGGTAAAATGCGAGTTGCGTAACGATTCTTAACAAGGCCTGATATATATATATATATATATACATATATATATATATATATATATATATATATATATATATATATATATATATATATATACATATATATATATATATATATATATATATATATATATATATATATATATATTCTTAACAAGGCCTGATATATATATATATACATATATATATATATATATATATACATATATATATATATATATATATATATATATATATATATATATATATATATATATATATATATATATATATATATATATATATATATATATATATATATATATATATATATATATATATATATATATATATATATATATATATATATATATATACAAGGGTTGAATTAACGCATCGCGATATGCGATATCTGTTAAATTATCTGGTCTTTAAAGTTTTATGATTTAATTGATTAAATAATAAAACAAAATTTAAGTTTTTAGCCTTCCCCCCCCCTCCCTTTTTAACATAGATTTCTCCTAAGAAGTAAATTACCAGTGTTTCACTACTTTAATTAATGTTTGGAATTACTTAACTAAATCATTTTTATTTAAAATATCTTGATTATGTGTTGTTTGATCAAACAATAAACTATAAATGTAACATAAAAGAGTGTTATAAAAGTAACAACACTGTAGTATTATTACTTTTGTAGTCATAAATTTATTGTTTTGTTTTTCATAACATTTTCACTAACGAATTAAAGTTTATTCGCCTATTCCATAAATTTCGTGGTTTTCCATAAACTGAAACTTTGAAGACCAAATAATTTAACAGATATCGCAAATCGCGATGCGTTAACTCAACCTTTGATATATATATATATATTTATTGGTAACTGATAAAATCTATCTATAAATTATTTATAATCTTTATTAAAAATACTAAATTAAATATATATAAAAATTAAAGTAAATAAATAAATTGTGATAAAGAAACAAAAGATTATGTGAAGTATAAGATTGTTTTAAGAAATAAATTATAAGAAAATATAATCTTTTTTTTAAATACCGAATTTAAATTCAATTTTTTGTTAAATTATTTTAAATTCCTTTTAGCGCGGTTTAAAGTTAAATTTTATCAAATTTTATTTGAATCAAAATATCAATAGATTTTAGGCTCCTATAACAAATAAGATCTTCATAGTTACAACACATTTTAAGCAAAGGGTTTTAAAGTATTAGTAAATTGTTTTTAATATTTGTCAATAATTTGTTGTTGTAAAAAAGAGGGCATATTTTTTTGATAAAATTAGCACTCAATTTAAGTGAAAAACCTAATAGCATATATATCAGCACGTGCTTTATCTAAAAGTAGAAAAATGAGTGTTATCAATAGTTTACATTATTAGTTTTTTTTAAAGCAAATTATTTCTAATCTACACTTAACCCTATAATGAAAAAAATGACTAGAATATGCGAGAAATCTTTTATAATATAATAAATTGTTAATTTTAACTTTTTTTTGATAACTATTTTGTTTTATTTTTATAGAAATGTTTTTTAGTTTTTCTTTTAGCCTTTTTATTTTAATTATTTTATTTAGAAGCAATAAAAATAATTAGCAGCAACAGCACAAATTTTACGCAAACAAAAAGGCAAAAAACACAAAAACTACAAAGCGAAAACAAAAACTACAAAATGAAAAAGCAAATACGCACACAAAAATTTTAAAATTTTATCTTTATTTGCAGTTTAAATTTAAAAAAGTAGAGTGAAAATTTTTTTTTGAATAAATTGTAAATTAAATAGTTTTTTAAAAAAAAAGCAAACAACTGTTTTATTTAAATTCTAAATAAAATAATTCATATATAAGTGTTTTAAGAACTTTTTGTTAAAGTATTTGATGAACAAAAATGATTTATTGCAATTTATAAAAAAAGGTTTTTATTTTTTCTCTTCAATCCTCTCTAAAGTTTTTAATAAGTGCTTGACTAAGTGTTGTTTTTCTGCCTGCCGGAAAATGGCATCTATTTTTCCAATTTTTACAAAATCCTGAAAATCCTATCATTTCAATCCCTTCAGCTATTGTCCAATCAGTCTTATTTCTGTTATTAGAAGGTTTTTGAGGTCTTTGATTAACAAATTTCTCACACCCCATCTTGAGTCAAATAACTCGCTGTCAGACAAATCAATATGAATTTCAATCCTCTTGCTCTACGGCTGACTTGCTAACTGTTGTGACTGAATAACTTTGTCTTGCATTAGATGGAGGCAGAGAGGCAAGGGCTATTGCTTTTGGCATATCTAAAGCTTTTGACAAAGTTTGGCATCCTCTTCTCCATAAGCTTGCTTCATATGGTGTATCTGTGAAAGTTTTTAAGATTATCAAATCAATTCTGTCTAACCATTTCATTAAAGTCATTTTTGAAGGCCAAAACGGTTTTGTACACATATGTGTATTTACATAAAAACAGCGTTACCTAGTATTTCAATTTGTATTAATATGATGTAATAATTGGTACACAAATAATTCCCACAGGATATTATTAAAGATTAGCATCATTCCCTATGAACATTGTTAGCGATTGATATAATTCCTTCTGGACAATATCATTAGTTGGTATAATTCCCGATGGATTGATTCACAAATAACTCCATTTAGAAATATTTTTTGAAGGAAAAAGTTTTTAAATGGAATTATTTGTGCAGAAAGAAATTCTAATTTGTGCACGAGGAAATTCTCGTGTAAATGGTTATAAAATGGTTATAAAAGCCGTAACAGTAAACTTAGATAAAATATGATACAAGAGGGAATAACAACTTTATAGATTTTTGATGCAAGTGTAAAATTTAGTATAAATTTAGTTAAAAAACTGATTTCGAAATTCATAAAAAAATGGGTAGAACAGCTAAAAAAAAGAAGATGATAGGACAGAATAAGAAAAAACAAAAAAATTCAGAGGGGTTGAGGTATATTTACCTATTGAAGTATGTATATGAATATGTATATGAAGTATATGAAGTATATGAAGTATATGAAGGATTTACCTCAGAGACAGCTTTAATCTAATGGTGATATTCTAAGATACTATCAATTTATCTTTCACGAGTCACAGTTTAAATACAAACCTACTTTTACTAATGTTGGTTGCAAATTGAAATTGAAATCCAAGGATCTTGTTTGTGAAAATGAGGTTTGTACAGATCCTGATAATTCTTGCTTAGTAACTAGGATTAAAAAAATTTGGGATAATGCTGGGTTTGGCAAGAAATTTGTGATTTCTGGGTACAATATAAACTTCAAAATCATTAAACTTAATTTAAAATACAAGAAAGTGATTAAATTGTCTTTTCTAAACTGGAACAGCGGCCTTGATAAGCAATCAAAGTTAGAAAGATTTCCTCACAATATCCTATCAGCTTTACAACATCTCGACTAAGAATTTTTAAAAAGATATTATTGCTGATAGATTGAGAACAGATAATGCCAAGCTGGAAGATATAAAGCAAGTTCATTAAATAACACTATTTTTAGTAGTGAGATTTTCTTTCCAAATTAAAGTAACATAAATAATAGCATATTATTTCCTTTAAAATATTTACGTTTAACTCTTTCCATGGTTTGTTCATCTTCTAAGAAAAAAGTTTAAATATGTAGAACTTGAAGGAGACTTGGAGTGGATTTCAATAACTAATCATCTTAAAGGCCAATGATATATTCTTCATTTTGATACCAAACTGTTGGAACAAATTACCACTGGGCTTAACATTATTTAAAAAATTGAGTAACTTGCAGTCTCAGTGATTTGCCCGGATGACGATGCCATGGAAGGCCATCTTTTAGGTGTTTTTCAATGTCCCCCTTCAAAGGGAGTTGACCAAGCAGAACAAGTGCACAATCTTTTAGAATATTATGGATGTAAAGATCAGATCATTGGTATATGCTGTGATGGCAAAAAGATGATCTTTGCACTGTAGCAGAGAAAGCAGAGACATTTTTGACTAATGCAACTACTGATATGATGTTTTCAAGGAATGATTATGGTATAGTTTGTAAGCTTGCCTCCTTCTTCCTTGGAGCGAAAGTACAAAGTTTAAGCTTCATCAACCTGGCTCCTGCCATGAGGCAAGGTTTTTAGAAGATGCGATCTGCTAAAAACTTTGCCTTATCAGCACATCTTTTTCTGTCAAGATATCAGTAATATCTTGACAGAAAAAGAGGTGCTGCAGTTAGAGGATGCAAGTTTGTTCATTGCAATTTGCTATGTTCCATGGTTTTTGAAAATTTTTTCAGGATTTCTGGCTCCCTAAAATGATTTGAAAGCTATCCAGACAGCCTATACATTGAGAAAAGTCAGTGCAAATATTGGAAATGCTTTGCTTCTCAGCATGGGACGCCATACGTGGTAATTAATTTCGCAACTCTGTGTTTTGTCCTTTTGGGATAAAGAAGTTCCTTTTGAAACAAAGCCAAAAATGCTGTTAGCTTTGATTGAGTTTGAAGAGCAAAATTAATTACAGCGTTGTAAACCATCATATATACAAATTGGAGAGACCACAGAGCTACCTGAGTTGATTTACGACCAGAGCTACCTTCTCTTCAAGAGCTACCTTCTCTTCAAGCTACCTTCTCTTCAAACATTTTAAAATATCAAGTATAAAAGAATGACTCAATAACATTCTTAATACTATAGATGTTTTTAACTATCCTCAGTTGCTAGACTTTATAGCATGGGTCGAAAACATATCTGTTGTAAATGATGGTGCAGCAAGAAACATTAAGCTCATTAAAGATTTTATTTCAGCTACTAGAGATGAAGATCACCTTCAAAATGTATTTTTTGTAGTTAAAAAGTATAGAAAAACTTGACTAAGAATATGACTAAAAAGGAGCTTGGGAACTGTTCAAAAAGATATATTTTTTGAGAAATGTTTCGCCGCAATAAAATCTTAAATTTGCTAATAAATATTAGTTTTAATGTATTTTTTTTTTTTGTATTTTCATATTTATAAATATTAACTATCATGTTAAATAGTAGAAAACAATTGGAAATGATTTATACGCATATAATGTTTTGTTTTAATTTTCTAAAATGTAAAAAAATTGTAATGTTAAGCCAGCTTAACAGTAAAACTCAAATTTTACATCTAGCACTTCGTGCCTAAAACCCTCAAGTTTTATTTTAGGACTTATTTAGGTTACATAAAATGGGAATCAGTAGAGAGTTTTTTTTTTTTTTTTTGGGACACCCTAATATATACATCGGGATTGAGAAATTTGTCCCCCGGAAATCCCGGGATTTAATAGAAAAAAATGCAATTGAATACTTTTTAAGTACTCATCAAACACTTGAAAATGGTTATTTTAATAATAGTATAACTAAAATATTTAATATATTGATTAAAAGTTAAAAACATGTTTTAATTTTGTTATATTAAAAGTTATCTAAGTTATCTACGACTTTTAAAAATTAATGAACCTAGGTACTTTAAATAATAAAAAATACCTTAAAATGGTAACACAGTATAAATAAAAATAATAATTAAAAAAATATATAAATATGCAAGACCTCATTAACTAAACGGACGATAAGAAAATTTTTTAATTTGATAAACCTTCTATTTTTTGATAACTTTTTAAATTAAATTGACGTTAAAAAAACTTTCATCAATCACTCACATATTTGAAATCAAAATTAATGGAAATAAAAATGGAATTTGCATCACGCACACATTTGGAATTAAAATGAAAAGATATAATGAAATTAAAATCGAGGACACTTTTAGAAGCAGAAAATTCAAAATTAAATTAAGGTATACCTTCTTTTAAAAACTCTTGTTCATTCCATTAGCAAGCTTTTAAATTTTGTTTGTATTTTGTAATTTACTAGTTTTAGTATTATATATATATATATATATATATATATATATATATATATATATATATATATATATATATATATATATATATATATATATATATATATACAGAGCTCAAAGTGGAGAAAAAAAGGTAACGGGATGGTATTCGGTAAAATAAAAATATTATCCCGCCTAGTCATTGTCATATATAGAGATTTATAAAAAGGTAGCAGGATGGTTTATTATTTATTTCCGTCTCACTTCACTGTATAAATATATATATATATATATATATATATATATATATATATATATATATATATATATATATATATGTGTGTATACAGGCCTTGTGATGAATAAAAACTGCGCGACGCATAAGTACAACGTGATTTTTGACATCATTAAATTCTTTTTATTTGCTTTTCATATTTTTCGACATTAACTGCACCAATTTACTTAATTACCGCAAAACTACTTTAAATCATTAATGTAGAAATGTTATTATTTAAAAATGTTTTGGAATGTTTTGTTTTGCTTATTTTCTCAACGCTTGACACGTTTTGTCTATACTAAACGAATAAAAAACATTAAAACTAAAATTTAAAAAAGATTATAAAATATGCTAATATTTGATTTTTTTTTTTCTCAAATATGTAATTTAAAGTTTTTCAAATAATTATTTTTTCTTTTTAAAAAGTCAGCGAGTAATAAACTGGAAATTTTATTATTGTACGATTAAAAACTGCGCAATAGCTAATATTTTTACAAGCGATTTTATATAATATTCATTTATTTATTTATTTTTATTTATTTTCATAAAGCGGTTGATAAGCACAATCACTCATATTAATAAAAAACTTAAACGAACGTTTTGAATAGATTTTTAATGTTAACAAGGAATTTTATTTCTACACCTTTTCAAGATGTAATTGAGAAAACAAAAATTGTAATTAAGAATCGTAAGATGTAATTGAGAAAACAAAAGCTGTAATTAAGAAACGTAAGATGTAATTGAGAAAACGTAAGTTGTAATTAAGAAACATAAGATGTAATTTAGAAAACGAAAATTGTAATTAAGAATCGTAACATGTAATTGAGAAAATGTAAGTTGTAATTAAGAAATAGAAAGATGTAATTGAGAACACGAAAATTTTAATTTAGATATCGCTTTAAAGGAGTAAGTGTAAAATGGCGCTTAAAAAAAATGGCGCGTAAAAAAATGGAGCGTATAAAATGACGCACTTAAAAATGACGCAAGATTTGTAGCGTAAATTTAATTTTTTAGGGAAAAATTTATAATTTTTGGGCAAATGAATTTAACATAATAAACACTAAAAACATTTTAGGGAAAAATTTATAATTCAATTAAAAATTATAATTAAAAATTATATAATTAAAAATCACTTCATTGATCATTTAAGCACCAACTTGTACGTCTTCCATATTTAAAATAGTTGCATAGTGCGTGGTTGTGTGTTGTACCGCACGTGCACAATCTCCTCCCATTATAGTATTTTTCGCCTCAATTACAATTCATTTTAAGTACTGCATGCGCTGTTCCGCAATCCCGTCACCTAATACAGGTGGAATGCGAATTGCATTTTTAACGTTACTTTTAATTTTGGACCAGATCGTTTCCACCAGGTTCAACATTAGACTGTAAGGTCCCAAACGTAACAACTGAGCTGGTGAATTATCAAACACCCTTTGCAAATGAGCGTGACAAGGAGCATTATCTGTTACGACGACCAAATCCTCCAAACGATTCCCGGATGTAACCCACTGGTGAAACATAGCCAACATCCACTCATTACAGGAATCTGCTTTAAATGATCCCCTGCGAGTTTCTATCATGACGACATTTGTAGTTGAAATAGCTGCGATCAAGTGTATGTTTAAACCTTTTGAAGCAGGTACTTTCATAATTGCTCTTTTTCCTTGTCTCGCGCGTCCTTGTGTTTTTCTACAAAAAAGGTTAAAATTTGTTTCATCCAACCAAACTATCTGACGACCATTTGTGATATGTTCGTTGATGTTTCTAACATATTCAGCTCTTTTTTGTTTGTTTTCATAACTGTTCATTGTAGAAGGCTCCTTGTGCACTTTTTTTAATCAAGAACAATCTGCCTTCGAGGTAATTTGCTATTGTTGTTGTGCTAACGTTTATGTTAAATTGTCTTAATATCTTTGTTTTGATGGCCACCAATGTTAATTGACAATCATTTTCAATCCATGTTAATGTTTCTTCGATTTGATCTTCGGTCAACTTTTTCGGTTTAAAACCTTTTTTTCCGATGAAATTTAAATTTCCGCTGCGAACCCAATTGTATGCTGTCTTATATTTGATACCTAGCGTTTGCGCGAGATTCACCCAATCTTCAAATCGCTCCGCACATTCAACAACTCTTCTCCTGTCATTTGGAGAAGATAAAACGTAACGTTTCCTTTCAACTTGTTCAGTTGTGTGTATTTCATGCCGACAAATCGGACAACTTGAATCTGGTTGTTCCAGAACTGGACATAAACAAATTTGGTGACATAAATGTTGACACGGATTTAGCTTAATCACAGACTTTCGGGTCATAGTGTATTGGCATATAACACAACGATCTTTCAATTCCATTATTATTACTTGTGCATACAAAAGCAAAATTTAAGATTATAACTTAAATTCATGTCCAAAAAGACTTTTTGTAACAACCTACAAACTTAGACTGTGAATTTGCTATTTTAATTTATGTGTTCTCAATTACAAGTTACGATTTCTCAATTACATATTATGATTTCTCAATTATATCTTACGTTTTCTCAATTACATGTTGTGTTTCTTAATTACATGTTACGACTTCTTATTTACATGTTGTGTTTCTCAATTACATATAACGTTTTCTCAATTACATGTTGTGTTTCTTAATTACATATTATGACTTCTTAATTACAACTTTCATATTCTCATTTACATCTTGAAAAGGTGTAGTAAAATAAAATAAAATGTTAGAATAAAAATCTTATAGGTATAAAAGAAATATTTCAGCGAAAAATTTATTTTTAAAAATTATTCGAAAAACTATTGACGTTCTATTTTTCAGCAGCTGTTCTTGAGCACGCTTCGTTGAGTTTCGGTAACTTTTAACATAAAAGCCATCGTTATTATTTAAATAATTTTTTTGAGTTACTTTTTACAAAAATTTTAATAACTGTACTTTTTTATTGAATCAAGTAGAATACGTTTTAATATTAATCCTTTTTTTTTTTTTTTTATTTGCGCTCATCAATTTTTAAAATGTTTCCTCGAAATTACTTTTAAATACTTTAAATACGTCTAACAGTTAATAAATATTTTTCAATCTATGGAATAATTTGAAAACCTAACAAACCCCCGTAAAATAATTATTTAAGTTTAAAATCTAAAACTAAAAGAAAGTATTATTGTTCAATTTTATCGACAACTTTGCTATTGCTGAATAATTTTATTAAAATGTTAGCTTAAAAGATTTAAACTTTTTTTTTAATCTGAATTTTTTCTACTTGTAAATAATGAGCATATTTAATTTTTTTTTAATTCAAACTTTTATATCAACTGTGTGCGGCTTTTAAAATACTTTATTAAATGTTAAAATAAACGTAAATTACTTCATTAAAATTCTGCTCAAAAATATTTTTAAATATACTCAAACAAAAATTTTTTTGCTCGACACAAAAAGCCCTAGCTACACGCAAAATCGCTCTTGGACGACGTAAAATTCACATCGCCCGACGCTTTATTGCAAGGCCTGTATATATATAGTAAAACAATATATCATATTTTATATCTTTGATTGTACATATTTTGCAGACAAGCTAAAACGTTTTGAGTTTTTATTTTTAATAAAACAGAGAGTTTTAAAAGGAAAACATTGCAAATAGAATAAATAGTTACACAACCAAACAGCTGCTATACCAAAGACGATGTACAAATTACTTAATTGCAATTATAAGCTTAAACTTTATTAAATTTTATTTTTTTTGACGATTCCAATATCACGGGAAATTTCGGAGACTAATCTCAGGATTTCGCGATCAACAATTTGAAAGAAATCACGGGATTTCGAGATCCCAGGATTGTTATCCCTATGCACCAACAATATCTGTAATGAAGTCCTTTTGTTGAACCACCTTCAATTTTAAAAATCTTCTCTGCAGTGTGGCAATTTAAACATTGCTGTCTGGCTTTTCTCACCCTGTAGAAAATATTTCCAAACAGCTGAGTTACTTTTAATTGTAAAATCACATATATCATGCTCATCAATTTCTTAATAGAGTCTAACTTATAATAAAAACGCTTTTTTTTTCAGTTTAAATAAGTTTATTTTGCAGAATTGCAGTACAGAATAACTAACCAACATAATATTGCAAAGATTTTTACTTTATTTTTTTTTTTAAATCAAACCTTTTCGTTAACTTTTTTATTATACAACTGAAAATACAATTATTTTCTGCAACTTTATACTATTTTTAATTTGTTTTATTGGGACGCATAAATTGTTGTTGTTTTTATACATATTTTAATAACACTTTGTTTTGTTCAATTTTATAGGAAATCCCAGGATTTATATTAGGATTTTATTATTATTATAAATAATCTACAATAGAAGTAATTTGCTTCTATGATCTGGACATCTAACGATGCCCTGCTGTAATAGACTTTATTCTAGTGGAGCGACAAAAACTATTGTATTTGTTTTTATATTTTTTGACAGAATTCTGTCAAAAAATATAAAAACAAATACAATAGTTTTTGTCGCTCCACTAGAATAAAGTCTATTATAGCAGGGCATCGTTAGATATCCAGAGAAAACAACAGAAGAAGGCAAGGCAGTAACTTGGGATGCAATTCTATTAGGTAAGAAGTTATATCTATGCAAATTATTTGAAATATCTCTGACAATGACATGGTTGTGGATTTTGTTTCGTAAGTTTCCTGCAGGACAATTTGAAAAATAAGTGGGTGTTATATTTGGATTTAGGAACTTGACTTCATTAAAATTCTTGTAAATTTTGAAATACTGAATCAAATCGCCTCTCATTCGTCTTTCTGAAACTGTTGTTAATCTCAAATTCGCCAATCAAGATTCGTAATTCATGTTTCTTAATTGAGGAACAAGTTTAGTTGTTCTGCATTGAATTTTTTTGAGACTCTCAATATCTTTCTTTAAATAGGGGTTCTATACTGGAGCTCAAAACTCAAGCAGCAGATGAACATAGGTAGTATATAATTTTAAAAAGATAATAGGATTCTAGTTAATAAAAGTTCTTTTAAAAATACCAAGCATCTGGTTAGCTTTTAATGCTGCATTATTTATTTGATCAGACCACTTAAGTTTATTGTTGAAATAAATTCTTAGTGAATTTTCAGTATCGACATTTTCAAAAGGAATAAGAGTATTCCTGGCCTCTCCCACATTTTGCTTGCTTAATTTAATTTTTTCAAACTTACTGCCTATTTAAATTCAGCTGATAAAAAAAGATTTTTTTTAGAAATTTTTTATCTATTTAAATCTCAATAAAACCGTTTATTAAAATTTTCTTGAAAATTCAAAATGATATATTCTATTATTATTTAACTCTGTACTCAAAATATTTAAACATAACAAAATTTTAAAATGATATATTCTATTATTATTTAACTCTGTACTCAAGATATTTAAACATAACAAAACTTGAAAGATTTCTTAGACTCACCTGTATAAATGCTTTAGCTGTTGTTCGTATTTCTTCAAAGTATTCTTTATATGTCCAGGTAATCCATTTACCATCTCTTTCTGCTTTTAAAGCAGGACGATTTGGAAACCGATCTACAGTTTTTTTGAAAAATTCCATAATAGATATAGGTTCCATATTGGCAATGGAATCGTTTTCACCAGACATACGGATTTTAACAGCACCATTTCGTTTGCAAGTCCAGAACTCTTCAGCATGCGAAAGTTTACATGCAAGTCCTTCTCCACACTCGTTTTTATTTAAAGAGAAATTGTCTGCTTCTTTGTTAATAACAAAGCCATTATTAGCATTTTCAACATCATTTTTTTTTTCAGGTTGATCTATGATATCTATCTCACCAATATCAATACTTGAATCACCCATTTTGAATTATATTTTTATTATTCTAAATCATAAATAATAATTACTTAAATGTGAATGTCTTTTTAATTATTTTTTCATTTGTTTTTTTTTTTTTTAATGTTTCTTGCCACTTTATAAAAAAATTATTACTGAAAAGACCTATTATGTATATATGTATGCTTGTAAGTATGTATGTATGTATGCATGTATGTATTTATGTATGCATGTATATTATATATATATATATATATATATATATATATATATATATATATATATATATATATATATATATATATATATATATATATATATATATATATATATATATATATATATATATATATATATATATATATATTGAAATATAATTAAAAAATTAAAATAATTTAAATAATTATTAACTATTTTGTTTTAACAACTGTTTTAACATAATATATTTACAACATCTAGCAAGCCTTAACTTCTTTGTCTATTTATATCCACTTACTAATAATCCCTATAAAAATAGAATTATTAATCCACTACACTTTGTGTATTTTTTTACTTTGTATTTAAGAAGTAAAATGAATTTCATTTAAACGAATTATGTGAAAACACTGTCGCGTTTTGATTTTTCTATTAATAAATTACAATTTTTTTCTAGAAAAGATTTTAGTCGATTAAACAGTTGGTTTACTTTAATTTTCATTTTATTTTCTCTACTTTATTTAAATGGATAATTTAAATGTACCGCTTATAGTAAAGTAACGCCATTGCATATCCAACTGAACCAATAAAATAACAATTCATTTATTGTAGATACCGCAATTTATTGCAGTTCACTTATCGCATTTCCTTTATGGGCGTGACGGGAATTATGACTAGAAAGGCCAGGAGAATTAAATAATTTAAAATAATCACAAATTATTTATATAATAAATAATTTAATCATTTATTTTCATGAAAAAATGCAAAATGGTTAAATCAATAATATCAATCAGTAAATCGATACCTTAATATGCTAATTGGCCAAGTCCAAAATAGTTACTTTAGAAAGCGGACAAAAAACTACATAACTTTGATACACATATTGATTATAAATTTTTCTTAAGGTGTATTTAGGGCATTCTAAATAATGTTGTTAATAATGTGTGTTAAAATGTGGACTCAAAGATACCATCATTTTAATTACCCCTTTCGGAACAGTTGGTGGGTAGATTTGACTGAATTGTTAATTTAATGTTATTGGGTAATTCCGTGTTTGACACGATATTTTCCCAATAACATTAAATTAAATAGTATTAAATAAGGTATATTTTTATAATGAGTATATATCTTTTAAGTTATTTGAATAAAGTTGATTGTAACGTCAGCGCAATATTTGTTTGAAAAAGAGTTCGTTATCTAAATTGATATTTCCATTGATTGGATAACATAATATTTTTTGTTTAAGAACTCAATTAAATAAATTTTCAAACAGTTTTTAGTGTTCAGTTTTTAGACTGGTGACAACATAATAACTGACTATGCAAATAAGAAAAGTAAATAGGGGGGCGGGGTTGATTGAGCAAATTTTTAGATTTACTAAATCTAACAGATATCTTAAATGCGTTGTATTTACAATTTTTTTTTACTAATGGATAAGTTATTTAAAAATAAAATCTAAAAAGTACAATTTTTGTTTTAGAAATAAATTAATTTGTATGTAAAGATATTGCCCAACATAACAAGTTAAACAGCTATATGGGTTAAGTTGAGCAAAGACGAACTAATACAAAATGCATGTTATGGAATTCGGATAAATCTTAACAAAACTACTGTTAAAGGTAAATGTGTTTATAATTAATAAGTTTTTAAATTTACATACTCTAATACGTTAAGAAGATTTATACAAAGTAATTTTTAAAAGTAAAAGCAGAATGGTAATAAATTGTCATAGCTTATAAATATTTTATAAATATTTTATGCAATTATTTTCAATCCCTATTTATGAAGTATAAAGCCCTAAAAAAGAACATAAATGTTTATCTACTTAATAAAGTTATTTCTTCATGTTTAATAACGCTTTTTTTGATTGTTTGCTTTTTTTCAAACTTGCTCAACTTACCAAGATTAGACTAGATTAAAAAAAGAATAATTATAATTAGAAAAAAAAAAAAAAAAAATATGAAAATTTTATAATTATTATTTTTTAATTTTTTCGGCTCAAATTAGAAAAGGTGCCTGTGCATCTCTCTTGACCGCCGTTCAATAACTTCTGTTGCGCTTTGCGTTACTATTCTAACTCCTAACCTTTTATTCATTAGACGTTTTTTTCTGGGATGCATAGCTTTTAAGAGTACATTAGTACATAAAAAAGTTTAAATTTGTTCAATTCTGAAATTCCCAAACATCATTGCAATCTTCTGAAATTTGTCAATATTTGTTCTCCATTCGCCCATGAAGTTTACCATATACGAACATTATTACTGCCAGTAAACCTTTATGTTATATTATATTACAGCTTTATGTTATGTTATATTATATTATGTTATGTTATATTATATTATGTCATATTATATTACAGAGGTTTACCATATACGAACATTATTACAGCGAGTGAACCTTCTGCCTTTAAATTAAAGTAAAGCATCAAAATACAAAATGCACAGGGCTTCAAAAAATATATTCAGGGAATTAAAATGAGCAAAAAATTAAAACAAATTAAAGTTTAACTGTGGACAAAAAATATGTAAAAAAAAAAATAGTAAGGAAAATAAAACATTGGTGTGACACAATTCAAATAAAGTTTTTCCACAAACAATACAAAACTAAATAAAAAAAGTCTAAAGAGGAGCACTACAGAATATACCCAAGTGAATATACCGACAAAATTTTTATTTTATGATAATTTTAACTTAGAAATAAGAAATTATACTGAGATATCAACACAATTTTTTTTTTTTTAAGTGTTTGAGGTAGCTTTTAAAATAAAGTAAATCAATATTTTTATATATGAATGTAAGACAAGGATGTTTTTTACTACGGTAAAAAACATCCTTGTCTTACATTCATAAAAACTACGGTAATTAAAACTTGGTTTTAATTAGAAAGTTCTTAAATTCAACCCCCCCCCCCCCCAGTTTCTTATAAATATAAGAAACTGGGGGGGGGGGGGTAATATATACCATAAAATTTATTTTTTAACTATAATTAAATATTAAAAAAATTAAAAGTTCATTACAAATTATTCAAACATTTACATTAAAAGCGATATCAAGTTATGCTGAGCAGTATTTTGATCGTTTTATTATTTTTATTTTTTTGTAAACAAGCGATTGTTTTGTAACAAACGATTTTGTAACAAACGATTGTTTTGTAAACAAACGATTTGATAAGATTTATTAAAACTCAAATTGAATGAAAATTTACTTGTAAGCAAAGTGTTAAGACCTTTTGGCTTATCTGTGCCTAAAGTTTAGTGAATTATAAGACCTTTTGGCTTAGTTGTGCCTAAAGTTTAGTGAGTTATACGAAAATTGAAATTTATTTTAATTTTGATTTAAATTTTTTTTTTTAAATTTTTTTCAGTCCAGTTATCTTTTAAACAAATTTAAGTTGAGCAAGTTAGTTAATTTAAATATCTTGAAAAATATGCTTTTCTTGATAAAAAAATCTAATTGATAAAAAGCAGGGATCCGAATGATAACTCAAATCGCAGCAAGTTATTATTGGATAATCGAGTGAAATACAAAGGCACATCTTTGTTTTAAGATAAAAAAAAGAACGTGCTACCTTCCTTTAGCTTAAATAATTTTTATCTAGCATCACTTAATTATTATTATTATACTTATTTATTGGACTTTGATTATTTTCCCGTTACTTTCAAAGTCTAACTTTGCGTCACTTATTTGGTAAGTTAAGCAGGTTTGAAAAATAAGTTGAAACTTAGTTAACTTAAACTTAGTTAACTTAAACTTTCAAAGTCTAACTTTGCGTCACCTTACTTATTTGGTACTCCATTATATTTGATACTCCCTCTAGTTTTACAGTCTAAAATTAAAGAAAGTTCTTTTCCGACAGTTCCTTTAACCTATTTTTGGTTGATGATTTTCTGAAAGGTTTTACAACTTTCCGAATTTTTGCAACTAAAGAATTTAGCTCTGCGTTTTGTAGAACAAGTTAAGTAGTGTCGATATTTTTTTTTTTATGTTGATTTTAGGTGCTCCAAGAAGTCCTTACGGTCTTATTACAGAGCACCGCGAAAGAGCATTTAATAGGAAGTTCACGCCTCTTTCCCAACCGATGTCGCAAAACTTGCCCAGAGGTGGGGTTTGAACAACGGATCTTACGTTTCTGAGGCAAGTGTGCTACCACTGCGCCACGGCTGCTTTATCTTCGATATCTTCGTGGTCTACTTCAAAATTTTCAAGTTCAATCTCCGAATAATCAGAATCAACATTAAGTAATACATTACCATCATGTTCATTAATATCTTGTACATCTGTTGAGCTAATATTGTAAAGTACTTTTATAATTGCCAATTGTATTCCATATACGCTACATAACTGATGGTTTTAATTAAGTAACATTATCATTCTCTTGTTAACGGCACCTCCGTCTGATGTTATGCACACTATATTTGACAAAGCTATATTAAACTCTTTAAGCTTCTTTTCAATTAGTTCTGTGCATACCTCAGCAGGTGCGGATCCATGAATCCGAGTCAATCCAAGATTTCCAAAAATTACCGCCATTTCCATGAATAATATTATTTATATTCCGGCGGTTTGTATTGTCCATTCATCTATAAGCTTTTTTATTGAGCTTATTCTGTAAAATTTTCTTTACAATTTCTTTTCTTATTTTATCGGCATAACCCATTACTTTTTTGTGAATGGTTTTGGGCGATTTTGGTAACTCTATGTGCCTTTTTGTTTTTAGTAACATCTTTAAATCTTCATATGTACAAAATTTATTGAAAGGTATGCCATCTTGTGCAATCATTTTTGAAAGTACAGCTTCTAGAGAATCGTCTCTTTTTTCTTGATAAAAGAAGTAATTTTCGATGCTGTTGCAACTGCCGATACTTTTGCTTGTATATTTTTATTTTAACACATAAATTAGAGTCGTTAAGTTTTTCCAAGCGTTACGTTTAAACAAAAGAATGCTTTACACTTATATTTTTAATTTTTAATCTACTGACAAGAAAATAAATAACTTATTTAATATTTATAGTAAATTCTTTAATAGATAAAAATATTCAGCAATTAGAAATTAAAACAATCCTTACAAAGCAATAAGCTTGATTTACCGGTAAATTACAAATATTTAGCGGTAAAAAACTTGATCCAAATTTTGGTATTTACCGGTAAACCAATCTCTATTATATAACATGTAAAACTTAATTACTTAAGTTGAGTTTTTTAAATGAATAGCTGCTACCTGAAAAAGTGATTTACTTTTACAAGTTAAAGTTATTTACATTTTTACTTTTACTTGTAAATGTAACTTACTTTTAATGGTAAGTCGTGTAAAATAATTTACTTTGAAAAGTAATTTTGGTTATGATTATGTAAAAAATTTACATCGAAATGTTATTTACTTTTTCAATGTAAAAAAAGTTATTTATGAAGCAAACTTACGTAAATATAATATTTAAAAAAAATAACATTTACTTTACAAAGTAAAATAAAACTACATCATAACAAATTAGTTTTACGTGTAAAAGTAACTAATTAGCAATAACGGCTTACATAAAAATTTGAAAAAAATTGTTATTAATAGTAAAGAAAAATCATTTATTAATAGTAAAATTTTATACTTTACTTTGTAAGTAAGTAAAATGTAAGTTATATTATTTACTTACTCAAAGAACAATCATTTCATATTAATTTAACATAAATTTTGAGATCGGTAGCATATTCAAATCCATTGCCTGTTTGAGGGCACTTCTGGGTAATACTTTAGGTATTACTCTGATGTATGTGGGCAGTGTTGGGCATCGGAAAAGGATTATTTTTAACATATATCATAAAGGATAGTTCTATTAAAATTAGGGGCAAATATAGTCAACATGCGGGTATACAAGTAGTTTAGAGACGGGCTCCCTGCCGCATGAGTGCTAATAGGGGCTGCTAAATAGTCATTGAATTTTTTCTTTCTTTTTTTTCTCATGCAGAAATAGGTTAGTGGCCATAATGAAACTTTGATTATTATGTGTTTTTCTGAGGTTTAAGTTTAATAAGTTTATTTTAGTTGACAATTATAGTTTTGTATTTTTTGGGAATATATCTAAAAAATTAATATATAAGTAGCTGAAATACCAACTTCTCCACCACTGATACTACACGCTGATATAGATATTTACGTGGAAAGTTTTAAATTTTTCAAGCCCATATAATAGTACCGTAGTTGTTTGAACCAAGACTTTTCTTGGTTCAAACAACAACGAGTCAAAGGATATTCTTGAGCAGGTGGACTTTTTTCGTATTAAAGTGGCAAAAAATCTTTACAAAAATAAAACGTCCTTTTAATAAGTTCGGGGCTCCTTAATCTTCAGAGCATGGTGTTATAGCCCCCATAATTTAAGACAGATTTAAACTTTCTCTCCTTAGTTATTAAATAATAAATACATTTTCGCAAAAAACTTGTAAAAAAAAACTAACTATTATGGCAATTATTTTCCTTTCAAATAAACTACTCTTTATGAGTCTCCAATGGGTATATGCGCCTTCTGCTAATTGTCTTGTTTCAGCTTTGTCTAAATTCCAGACCGTATGCCTACTGACCAAATTTTGGTCAGTAGGCATACGTGGCCAAGGTCCCCAATTCCTGTTTCTTTGGAACAATAACTTAAAAAAAACTCTTTAAATATATCTTAGGGCTCCTAAACCTTGCAGCTCTACGTTCAGTTGCTTGTGGGACCGTAAGTTTTGCTGGCTATGCGGCAGCTAGGCCTTTCGAATGGTTGGCCAGAAAGTAAACATTTTTGAGACGGTTTGATTCAGAGAATGGTTATTATAGCTAAAACTATCATGGACCGGAACTAGAGAGGGTTTGAATCATGGGCAGAAACCTATTATTGATATTTTTAAATCAAATAGCGCAAATCAAATGTTGCGGCAAACTAAATGTTAGTGACTTTAAGTTTTACTTTTGTGCATTACTTTTGTACAAGATCCTGTCAAAGTTATTGCAAAATATAAGTAAATTTACTTACTTACTTTATATAAATCACATTTAATTTACTTTACAAATTACATAAAATGTAAGCTTATGTAATTTAATTTTTGTTTAATATAATTTATTTTTAATAAAGATATGTTATTACTTTTAAAATAAAAAATTCCTACTTAAAAAATATTATTTTATTTGTAAATTTAATTTACATATAGTTTACATATTACTTTTATGTAATTTACTTTCATATATTAGTTTCTTTTATAGGTAAAAGTTTCTTTATAGGTAATAGTTTCTTTTATAGGTAAATGTAAGTTCCAATTTGAGGAACGTTTATAATATAAACGTTCCTCAAACTGGAATTTACATAATATAAACTTTATATTATGTAATGTAATTTTCAGAAGTAATTAACTTTTTAATGTAAAAGTAAACAGTTTTTTCATGTGACTTACTTTTACATGTAAAAGTAAATTATTTTTCGATGTAATCATCTTTTACATAACTTACTTTTAAAAGTAAAAAAACTTACATTATAAAGTAAAAGTCGTTTCAAAAAATTAATTACTTAAACGGAAATGTAAATTTACATAACACATTTAAAATTACTTATTAATTTACTTTTTGATAAAAATTAACTTACTCGAGTAAGTAAAAAAAAAGTAAGTTAAAGGGCCATTTCTAATCGACACCATTTAATATAATAAAATTCTGGTAAAAAAACTATTTTGCAATCTTTTTTTTTTCTGTTCCGATTATTTCCGTGTTTGCTTTCAGTGTTATTCCAAATTACTTAAGTATCAAAAATAATTTTGTTACACCTTCATACAATTTAAGATTCATATTCTTGTTTTTTTTTTGTGAACAAATTGAGTAAAATACATAGTGAAAATTGCGGAAAATGTACACCGGGACCTAACATAACAAAATTTATTCTTTTGCTGAAATATACATTTCTATTATATACATTCTGTTCTTATGAAAACAAAATAAAGTCTAAAATTCTTTTTTTTTTCTTCTTAATCTTATAACTGCATCGCAATTCTTAACACAAAAAATTAAATTTACAGAAATCTCAGCTTTTTTCAGTGTCTAACCTGATAGACATGAGAATGTTTTAGTGTTTAAACTTTTAGACATGAGAAAGTTTTGCAAAAAATTGCAAAGATTAGAGCTTTGGAACAACAAAAACCGCAAAACGTGTCTCCCTCCAACACCAAATGTGACGGTATTTTTTGAGTTTTATACTGTTACTATTTTAAACTAAGTATATATTTATGGACAGATTTCAAATTACATTTAATAATATGTTTGTAGTGGTTTTGCAGTGGTTAGAGTTCTGGCTTAGAACCGAGATGTCTGAGGCTCAACGCCGGCTTCATCCCAATAAGCAACATTGGTAAGAAAGGAAGCGTGAACTTACTAGTTAAATGCTCTTCCGTGATGCAATAAAGAAGACAATAAGTTATTATATATTATTAAATAAAGTATGAAATCTGTCTGAAATTTTGTTGTTCCGATACTTCAAATATTAAATTTTCTTGCAAAGCATTCCCATTTGATATAAGGTATACACGTCCAAGAGTTGCCACTTTAAACATCAAAAAAACAATTAAAAAACCATTACTCCTATAAAAGACATATCAATAAGAGAAGAAAGATTTATTAAAATTATATTAAATAAAAATTAAATTGCTTTTGAAAGATGAAAATTTTTTGACGGCCGCAGCCAGTTAGAAGACAGAAGCCATTGGAGGCGGCCTCTTAATGCCTTTGCCTCCAAAATTTCTTCTGGAGGCGGCCACCATTGGCTTCCGCCACTCTATTGGCGTCAGCCTCTAAAACATTTTGCCTCCAAAAAAGAACTCCGGCTGCGGCTGCCAATAGAAAAGCGGAAGCCACTGGAGGCGGGAGAAAGTACATTTTGCCGCTAAAAATTGATCGGGAGGCAGCAGCCATATATATATATATATATATATATATATATATATATATATATATATATATATATATATATATATATATATATATATATATATATATATATATATATATATATATATATATATATATATATATATATATATATATATATATATATATATATATATATATATATATATATATATATATTAGGGGTAGTCATTTTTAGGGAATTTTTGAAATCGAAGTACATACCCAGCTAAAGTTGGAGCAAATATGCTAAAACTTTGTCAAAATTTTTTTTAGGTCAATCAGGTGACTTTTAAGTCACCTGATTGACCTAAAAAAAATTTTGACAAAGTTTTAGCATATTTTCCCCCTCAAGATTAAAGTTGTTAAGAAATTGTACTTCAAAAAAGGAAAAATAGGGTGTGTTCAGGGTGTTTGAGGGGGATTTAAATGAAAAAATTATTTCCATTTTTTTTTTTTTTTTTGTTATTTGATATCTATATTTTCATTTTAAAAGGGTACGTCATCATGTTTTTTACATATTCTTGGTTAAAACGATATTTACGAAAGGGAAAAAATAAAAATTTTATGTTACGCAAAAGGTTATGAGAATCGGCAACGATAAAAAAATTCTTATAAAATAATGCAGAAGAAAATGTGCTGAAGATCCTGCACTGTATTTTTAAGTCACTAAGAGTTTTTATAAAGAAATTGTACGTGAAATTGCGTTACATTATTTTATATTTGTAAATAACTTTCGTATTTACTTGATTGTTAATCATTGAATTACAATATAAAGTAAAATTGTATTGAAGTTTTTAATTAATTACAGACCATTAAATATATTTAGATTGAATACAAAAATGGAAAAAAAAATTGTAAAAGATATTGGGAAGAGGAAGTTTCTTAGATCAAGCAAAAACAAACTTTTTATCATAAATGAGGCTAAACCAGCTATTACATGTACATATCTAATTTAAAAAAATTGTTTTGAATTTTAAATTTTTTGTTAAAAATTAAAATATTGATTTTTTTTTTCTTAAGGTCTTCAACTCCCTACTGGAATGGATGTTCTTCAACACATTGTTTACAGAAGATCACTACTTCCTCATAATGTTAAGAAGTCAGCAATTTTATCATGCCCTCCTTACAAGATTCAGGGTTACAAGAGATGTGAAGTAGATGATTGTGAATGCATTTTAGGCTTAATTAAAAGACCATGGCTTAAAGCGGGATTTCAAGTAATGTCAGATAAAAGTATTATCAAGAACCTTATGAAGATGGACAAGAAGTATTCAGATTTGAGTAGAAATAAATGCAGAGGAACAGCTAGAGACAAGGTTAATCAAGGGGAGTTTATTTCATTTTTGAAAAAGCTGTTTTGGATTGGTTCTTCAGATTTAAAGAACCAAATTAGGAAGGATAAAAAACGCTCAGATAATGATAAGCACGATGATTTAACTTTTTTGGAAGACCAGGAAGGACCGAGATATTTTAGTTTGGGATCAGAAGATAGAAAATTTAGCAAAAAGGTTTTGTGTTGTTTTTATTGGGTTAATTTGACGTTTTTTATTCAAATTTGCTAATTTAACATACATTATTTGTTAATACACATACACTATGTTAAAACAAATTTTAGGTTTCTGAAGGTGAGAGGAAGAGGACAAGGCTAGAAGACGAATCTCCGAAGATTGATGCTACCTCAGAATTAGACTTAAATTTCACTGACACTAGCGCTGATTCTGATTCAGAATTTGAACCCGAAGTTTGGCATCATAGAAGAGCAGATGATTGCAACATTACTGCCAAAGTCCCTAAGAATATTTTTGATGGAAATGTATCTATCATAGCTACAGCAAATGATATCTCCCCCCAATGTCTTACAAAAAGTAACTGGGGCAATTCTTCAAGATTGTGGAGTTAATATCGCAAAATGCAAAGCCAGTGCTTCAACAGCATTAAGGAAGATGAAAAAAACTGCCAAGGATACTGCAGAAATTGCTAAATTAGATATAAAGAAGGCCGTGGAAAAAAGCCGTTATCCCTGTATAATTCATTTTGACGGAAAGACTTTGTTTGAAATAAATCAGGGAAAAAGACTAAAGAATGAAAGATTAGCTGCACTCGTTAATATTGAGGGGGTGTCGCATCTTCTTGGAGTACCTGCCTTGCCGTCTTCTTCAGGTGAAAATATGTATATAGGAATCATGAAAATACTAGAAAAATATGACCTCATTTCAAAAGTATGCGGAGTATGCTTTGATACAACTTCAAGTAATACTGGTTCTAAGAAAGGATCACTTACTAGGATTGCAAGAGAGGTTGACAAATACCTTCTTCTACTAGCATGTAGGCATCATATCATTGAGCTTAGAATGGTTCATTTCTGTGAAGCAGTGATAAAAGAGAATAGCGTAGGGCCTGAAAATCCTTTATTCGTAAAGTTTAAACATATGTTTGAGAACCCTAACTTCAAATACGACGAAAATAACCTGACCTCTCTTGATTGGAAAACCGTGGAAGGAACAGTTTTGAAGGAAGCTGCAAGGAAAACTTTAGATTACTGTGAGACCTATATTACTAAAAAATGCAATATGAGGAATGACCGAAGAGAGTTGGCTGAGCTAACCATGCAGTATTTATCCCCTTCTGCACATTTCAAATTAAAGAAAACTGGAGCTGTTCATCATGCTAGGTTTTTAGGCAAGAGTTTATACTACCTTAAACTTCAGCTTTTGTGCAAGCAACTGACATTTGTGCAAGAAAATGATAATCTACGCGAAGATTTAAAACTCATCTGCGAGTTCATAGTATGTTTTTACACAAGGTGGTACCTTCAAGCACATAAAGCAATTCAATCTCCTGCGTCTGATCTTGATGCAATCTTTCAGATAAAAGAGTATAAGAAAGTTTGCTCCAATGCGGAGGCAGTAGACGCAGTGTTAGCATCTCTTTATAAGCATTCATGGTATCTTGATTCAACGATTATTCCCTTGGCTCTTTTGGATAAAAATATTTCTATGGATAAAAAAACAGCCATTGCAGATGCTTTGCTTTCCTTCCAAATGCCAGATCCAGATTTTTTTAAACATAGAAGCAAAGATCGAATAGACGAGATTAATATTATAAATAATATGAAGGTACCAACCCTCTCTCTTTTGGTTAATGAGTTTTCATATTTAATTTTTTCAATGATAGGGTTGGATAATCAGAGAGTGAGAGACTGGTTGTCACTTCCACCCCAATATTGGCACACCCAGTCCTCGTTTAAGAATTTTGAAAACTTTGCCAAAATGTTAATTGTTGTCAATGATCATTCTGAACGAGCAATCGGAATGATGCAGAAGTTTGTACAAAGATTCGAAAATGAGGATGACAAGCAGAACAGACTTTTAACTGTCGACAAAGTAAGGTCAACTTTCAAGGTTTTTGGTGTGGGAAAAAGTAATAATACAAAAAAAAAACTATCAGAAAGCCTGATGTCACTCTCTAAATTAAAGAAAAGGAAATTGTAGGCTTAGGAAATTGTTATTCATTTTAAAATACTTATTTCAATTAATGCATAATTTTTGTCTTGATAGTATTTGTAAAGATTTTAATTAAATGGTAAATTACTTGTTTAGTTCAAAATAGTTTGTTTTTTTGGTTGATTTAAGTTGGAATTTTTACGTCTGTCCATCTGAATGAACTTTAAGTATGAAAATACATAATTTACTGGATTCATTACCACTTGCGTAAATTAAACTTTTCATTTTTTGATTTCTTAAATATCGTTTTAACCAAGAATATGTAAAAAACATGATGACATACCCTTTTAAAATGAAAATATAGATATCAAATAACAACAAAAAAAAAAAATGGAAATAATTTTTTCATTTAAATCCCCCTCAAACACCCTGAACACACCCTATTTTTCCTTTTTTGAAGTACAATTTCTTAACAACTTTAGTCTTGAGGGGGACTTAAAAGTCACCCGATTGACCTAAAAAAAATTTTGACAAAGTTTTAGCATATTTGCTCCAACTTTAGCTGGGTATGTACTTCGATTTCAAAAATTCCCTAAAAATGACTACCCCTAATATATATATATATATATATATATATATATATATATATATATATATATATATTATATATTAACAAATAAAATACAAAAATGTGATTCTAAAAGAAAAAAGTTTTTAAAAACAGGCTAACAAATAAAAAATTATAAGTTAATATAATATGTATAATACAATTTAAATAAAAAACATACTTTGATTACCTAGGGAGCCGGAAAAAAAAAATGCACTTTTCTCAATGAGTTTTGAAATCTTGTGAAACTATTTAAAATGAACTCATTTTAATAAATTAATCAAATGTGTGAACCCAAAAATCAATGGCAAACGATTAAAAAATGTAAAGTTTTTTTGTTTCGCTTACGCAAATAAATATTTAAAAAAAAAACATAGACTTGACAAAGAAATGTGTTATGATGTTATGGTATCACATAAACTTGACAAAGAAAGGTGTTATGATGTTATGGTATCACGAATCCTGGATGAGTATTAAAATAACGTTGAACAACCGAAAATATGTGAAGTAAAAATTTATAGTACATTACTAAAAAAAGTACATAGACATTTTTTTAATAAAGTTTGCACTTGACTGGGCAATCTTATTTCAATATAAAATTAAAAAATTTTTCGTACATTTTTCAGTTGCACAAGACGTTTAAAGCAGATGCTGAGAAAGCAAAACGCAAGCGATAAAAGTTTATAAAAGTTTAAACGCAAGCGATAAAATAGCTTGTTGCTTAAACTTTTTATAATATATACAATGAAAAAAATATTTACTTGTATATAATTTCTTAATTTTTAAGTGCAATTTTATACTCTTTTCAATGGCATATTATTTAATAGATCTTATGAAATATAAAGGTTAAAAACTAGGATGTTCGAATGTCGATACTTTAAAATTGTATTACAATTCCTTAAAAACGCATTTTGTCTAATAAATTGTGACCAAGACATGCAAAGTACCGCATTTTTCTAATATCGATAAACCGTAAATACTTTTTATCGGTAATCAATATCATACCGATTTTTGAATTAATGTTAGTTATTTAATAAAGTTAAGAAACTAAGATTTTAAAAAACATATCTAAAAAAGTGAGTTATTATTTAAACTGGACTTTTTTTTGGTACAAATTATCGCAGCAGCAGTACAAACCCTTTTTGTTATTTTTTTTTTTTGGTACAAATTATACTAGCAGCGGAACAACCCATTTTGACTTTTTTTTTTTTAGTACAAATTATCTCAGCATCGGAACAAATTTTAATTTAACAAGTTAGCTTTATTAAAAATACTTTTTTTATATTTGCTCGAAATGCTTTGTTTTTATATAATTTTTGCTTTGCTTTTATTCTTTTTTCATTAAACCATTTTATTTCTTTTTTTTATTTTTATTTTAAGTGTTTTTTTAGTGGTATTGTTAAGTTTGTGGAATCAGCGTTAATTTTTTGTTAATAAAATCAGTTTGTCTGTTAATGACAAGTTGGGTTGTTGTGATTGTAACATAAAGACACAACCGTTACTGTCAATATTATTGCAGTTATTTGTTTCTGGATCAACGAAGTTTAAATTTTCTTTATTTCGTTTGCTATGCAAGTTGGTTAATAAGCTTCAAAATAGAACTTTATGCAGCGTTGTTAAATAAACCGCAATCGCTGATGTTAACATATTGCTGTGAAGATTATTTAGATCATCAGAATATACACATTGCCTCTTTATTATTTCAAGAATATACAGTTTTGCTTTCATTATTTCAAGATTTAAAGTTTTCTTTATCTCTATACTAGGAATGGCACTTTTACTTATTTTGATGTAAAAACGTGAATTACTTTTAAGCGTAAATTACTTTACATAACTCATACAAAAATATATAATTTACTAACATTTTAAAGTAATGTAATTTAAATGTAACTTACTTTTAATGGTAAGTCGTGTAAAGTAATTTACTTTGAAAAAAATTACATCAAAATGTAATTTGCTTTTTTTATGTAAAAAAAGTTATTTATGAAGTAAAGTTATGTAAATATACATGTAGCTTAGAAGGTATCACATTAGCGTTTGATGCAACAACTTTAAATGGTATTTACATTAATGAAATACACATTATCCCACCAAAGACTGCTCTTACTGCGAGTGTTACAGCCCTTCCTGGTGGTCGTGCAGATGACTATGTTCAATCCATTGTAGACAAAGTTGAAGGCATTGCTTCAACATATTCATCATTTAACTGTGTTAGTGCTGCCGAGACAAAACAAAAAATATATGGTAGAATTCTCTGCACTTTGACCGATCGTGCATCAAAAAATCATGCTGCAATAGTTAAACTTCAGATACAAGGAGAAAGAAAATCCATCTAGCTTCAAGATCTTCCTGAAGAGTCACAAACTGTCCTGTGGAATTATTAGAAATAGATTACACATAATATTTCATATTGTTGGGGTTGTGTTTTTACATAAAAATTTATTAATCAACTATCTAAGTTTTGCAATTAGCAAACATCCCTCTGAACTTCTGTATTAGGAGATTTAGAAATTCATTCAATATGCATCTACTTGCAAGCACTTGGTCTCTAAGAAAAATTTCTGACTGCACCGTAGATGGCCATTTTCTATTTAGAGAAAATTAAGCGGAATCATTTTGACATGGTATATATAATAATAACTTTTTAGAAAATTTTATAAAAAATTTCAATCAGTTATTTTATATTATTTATTTTACATTTATTGTTTCTTTGTTTTGTTTATTGTTTATGGTTGCTTATCTTAAAATTGCTTTGACGTTTGTGAAACGTGCTGAGAGGTAACCAAATGTTTTTCTCACAATTCAGTCTGATACTTTTGGTCTGATACTTTTGGTCGTTTCTAGAAGATAACACACTTAAGTCTCTACAAATTACAAATTGCAGCATGTTAGACAACCTCTATTTATGCATTCAACCTTTATCTAAGTCATCATTAACAGTTATTTTCTGCCAGTTATCACGCTATTTAACTTGTCCATTGACGAATCCATCAAATGAAATAAAACTGCAAGCTACAAGTGAACCCCTTTAAAATATATGAGCAGAAAGAACTATTTGCAAAGTAGATTCGTTGGTATAACGATCACCAAATGCAGAAATAACTTTCATTGACAGCGTCTCAAATTTAAGGCCGAAAACTCTGTGGATTGGCTTGAAACTAAAACTTTTGAGGAGAGATAAAAACTAGTCACATTTCGCATTAAAAGGGGTGTTATGGCGAACTGATAAAGAAAGGCAAATGAGAAATGAAAAGGTCTTGATTGAGCGGATAAAAGAAAAAGGGCAGAAAAGAGACATGATAGACAGAAATAAACTTGGGAAGGAGATAAAAAAGGGTTTAAAGGAAGGTTTGACGGCTGATGATAAACTTTTTGATTCAGTAACTGGACTTCAATGAGAAATGTTACACAAAATTTTTAAGTCACTCGAAGGTACGGAGATTAATCAATTAATCATGCCTAGAGTGTTATTGAATAAATTGTGAAGTTTTATTTAGGGGTAAAACTCTGAAAGTGTCTTTTCAAAAGAATATCTCAGATAAATTGAGTACTGTACTGTTAGCATATTGAAATTAGTGGAAGATGCAGAGGATTCTAAAATTAGTTTAGATATTTTCATGACAGAAATGGTTTTAGGTGATATAGTTTTTTGCTGACTAGTTATTTTGCATTTTGCTTAAAGTGATATTTATACTATGCAAGCTACTATTTAATAATATATAATTTTGATATAAAATTTAATATATGTAATATTTATACTATAAGCTAAGTCTTTATTTATTTCAAAATATAAATTGTTCATGTTAATTTTTTTTATTAATTCCCCTCTTCCTCCCATTAGAAAGGATGGGGTAGATCTGCATATCCCTCCCCTAATTATGTTGTTTTAATCCTGTAATAGAGCGAATTAAGATAAAAATTATTTGTTTGAAAAAAGTTGAAAAAAAATGTACCCCACCCCCAAATCGCCGCCATTTATGACCCTCCTCATCCCCTCTCACCCCTTCCCCTCCCCCACTTACCTTCTTCACCTTGTAAAGCGATATTTTAAGGATGGATACTTGAATACTCGCATTTTTAAATAAAATAATGTTATTGCTCTTCATTTCACAAGGTTATAAAAGTTTTAAAAAATCTGCTAGCCAGAAATCAGAAAATGCCTGAATTTTCCTATATATTTTTACCAACATTTTGAATGGTTTTATATTTCATAACTTTTAAACTACCCACCACAGATTAACATGTTCGGCACAATTTTAAAGAGAATTTCAAACTTTACCTTATTATTGCGGATTCAAATTTTTTCTAAAAACTTGAAAAAAATGTTGAACCACCAACATTGCTGAATGGACAACTTGTGATATCATTGCATGTTAACAACGTATGCACGTTTATAAGCATGTCGAAATTTAGCAATAATAAAAAATAAACGACATAATTTCTGTATAAAAGTTATCTATCCTTTTTTTTTTTATTCATATATTTTTAAGACTACATAGTATTTACAAGTTTTTACAATACATAACATATTACAACAAATACATTCAAAAAAATACTTTTTATATAACTAGAGACATCTAATTACTTGAGATATATTTGAGGTAAGGAAATTACTAACTGTACTGTGAAAAAGAAACGGGATAAAAATTAGTTAGCTTAAATTTTGTAGTCAGGGAAAACTCGCAGAAAACTGTATAAGTCTTGTCATCGAGAACCCTTATTATTAATTTCATGAAATACTGTATTATTGCTATAAATACTATTAACAAATACTTGTTAAGTTATGTTTACTTTTTTTAAGACTTAAATTAAGTTTACTTTTTTTTTAAGTTTTTCCTATAATTTTTTTTGTTTTTTTTACATTATTATTTTTTAATTATTTATAATAAATTAGAATATTTCCATGTAGTTATTTATTTCTAGAATGAGTTTTTTTAATTTGGTTTTTACGAAATTAATATTTTCTACAAGAAATACTGGTGAATTTTTTGGAATTAATTTGTTATATAAGTAAGGACCACGATAAGCTGCAGAAAATTGTTTCATAGGCACAATATACTTCTTTATAAACAGGCAGTTTAGCAGTTAATTTATGCAAAAATTTAGTATAAAATTCACATATAAAAGTTGAATAAGTAAAGAAGTGATTAAGATAAATCTTTACATTACTGTTCTTTATGTTGTTGTTTGGACAATTTTGAGCACAACAGGTTTTTAAAATTTTTATTATCAAATCCTTATTATAACTTCTTGGTTCTTTTATATCCATTTCTTCGCGTGATTCAATTTTTTAAAATCTTTTAAAACCTCTTCTTCGCTTAATACGATTATTCTTAACTCTTTTCTAACCACTTCTTTACGCAATACAATTTTTTTAATGTAGCCGCTTCTACACGAGATACAATCTTTCTTAAGTCTTTTATAACCACTTTTTTACGTAACACAATCTTTCTAGCTCCCGTACTGCCAACCTTACCACTTTCCCACATAACCCAACCGAACAACAGTCCGCCGCAAATCAATTTTTAACTCCAAAAAAAAAAAAAAAAAATTAAACGATGCCGTAATAACCCATGACGCAACCCAGCAAGCTCAGATCGTTTTTAAAACGTTTAAATAAGTTTTTTAAACGTTTTAAAAACGTTTTAAAAACTGTGCTTACTGGGAAATATTAGCACATATTTCTTCACTGATATAAAAATTACATCATTTTTTTTAGCATGTCTTCATAATGATTATCTTATAACATTCTTTTTTAACAAAAATTCTTTAAGGATTTCCTCTTATTTTTCGCAATGTTATCACCTCATATTTAACATGACTGCCGATGCGATTGTTTTTATTAACATCAGAGTGACTTAATCTTTTATAACCATAATTTTATACAATTTGGTTGATTTTTTAATTCCTAAAATTAATAAATCAACCAAAACACTCATTAACTTTTGTTTAGTATAACAACTGTTTCTAAATTCTAAATTGAACAATTTCTTCTAAATTCAATATATTCATTCGATATTGAATTTAGAAGCAATTTCATTAAGGTGTTGAAATGTAAAGCATTTATGTAATTGCATTTATGTTTTTTTTTTATAAAAAAAAAAAACTTTGGTGCGAAGCAGAAAATGTTTATACAAAAAATCTCTTGAGATAAATTTTGTTTTATCATTTCAATGATTTATAATAAATTTTTTTAATTCAATCTTGTTTATTTCCGATTTTTAATTATTATTTTAAAATTGATAATACAAAATAAGTGTAAATATAAATAAAGGGTATATAATAAAAAATAGTATCAAATAATAATATAAAATAAAATGTATACAAATTAAATTTTATTTTAAAATGAAAAATAAAGCACACTCACAATTTTTAAATTAAAAATGCTGTTATTAATTATCACTACTGTATTTTTAATTTAATGAACTATAAAATTGAAAAGCCAACTAAGCCAATAATTTTGCTGCCGCACATTACACAAGATAAAAATATTAAATCTAAAACTTTTTTTAAAATTTAAAATAGAAAACATTTGAATTTTAATCAGCATTAAAACAACAAATTTATATAACATTAAAACAACACAAAGTTGCTTAACAATAAAACATAACCTACATCAGTATATCGTCAAAGAATACAAAATATAACTTGTTTCAGTAAATTGTTGAAGAAATCAAAATACATCTTACATGAGTAAATCGTTGAAGAATACTGAAGATAAGCTTACGTTAGTAAATCATTGAAAAAACAAACTCCTCATTCATAAAGGAATTTAAAAACAAAAAATCAAATCAGAGCTTACTTCAATAAATAAACAGCTTTTTACGTATTTCGAAAAAAACGCAATAAAAAAAACAAAAAAAAACTAACTCTTTTCTATAACATCAAAAAAAAAAATTTTATGAGTTTCTTCGTAATTTTTCAAAAATATTTATTCAATAACTTTTGTAAACTTTTAAATTAGTTTATTTAGTAAAAAAAGTCAACTCTAAATAAACTTTTATAAATTTAGACAAAACTTTTTTATCTTAAGATGTTTCGAAGAAAACGAAATCGTCAAAGAAAACAAATTACTACTTACATCAGTAAATCGTCATTTTTATTTTTATCAGTAAATCGCACATCCGTATTAAATATTTGTATTAGAAAATATATTAAATATAAAATCTATATTATATATCTCCCCATGCATTTAAGTTGGTCATATTCTATTAATTTTTAAAACCAAATATAGTACGGTATTCTACGTAAAATTTGTTTTAAAAGCTAATTTGAATTGTATATATATATATATATATATATATATATATATATATATATATATATATATATATATATATATATATATATATATATATATATATATATATATATATATATATATATATATATATATATATATATATATATATATATATATATATATATATATATATATATATATATATATATATATATATATATATATATATATATATATAGGGCAGTCCAATTTGTCTAAAATGGTAGCATCGTTTAGAATATCGAAGCCCTCCGTTTCTATTTCATTTCCATTTTCTCTACTGCAGCAATTACGACCATCAACTCTCTTTTGCACTTTGCGGGCAATGCAAACAGGTCTAATTAGCGAAAGTACAAGTTAAATTATTTACAGATTCTTTGAGATAAACCCAATCGCACAGAGGCACAAAACATATAACAAAGAGGAAGTTTAAATTCTTTCAATGATCGTGAATGGTGCTCTAAATATTAGAGGCAATAAAGAAAAAACAAAAAGGAAACGATTTTTGATGGCGACGCCTGAAACGACTACAGCTTTCAAGCAATCTTCTGACTGGCAAATCGGAACTTGGTGGAGGCGAAAAGCGACCGGGAATAATATGGAATTAAGAGGTCTTTGTCAAAGACCAACGTTCAGAATCCTCACATTCATAATTTGCGTAAAATACTGATTTGTCCGCACATGAAAGTCAAGCCGTTCCTGATCTTTTGTTAAGAGTTGACGAGGATTAAGAGAAAAGCTCTGTCTTATCGTCTGGATCAATATACTTGATCACCGTATAGAACTGATTAATAATCAGCCCTGAGAAGACCAAGACACAGCTCTTTTCAGCAATTCAAAATTCTGTTTCTCCAACAGAAGATTCACGGTTCTGCCGTATATATATGTTGCAATAAAAATAATTAATTTCTTAAGCCTTGCTATATACATATTGTATTTTGATAAGGAGTCAAAATTAAAAATGAATTTGAATACGTTGAGTTTAGATGAGTTCCATAATGATCATGAAGGAGAATCATTCCCGCCTATAAATCTTGCTTTTCTAGCAAAATTTGGAGGCGGGAATGATTCTCCTCTCATCTAATTCAACGCTCATTCATCTAAGCTCTCTGAGAGCTTAGATGAATGAGCGTTGTTACAAAATTTTATAAGCGAATTCAAAAGACTGTAATAATTGCTATACAACTACTAGCCTTTGGACAATCATTTGTAATATTCGCTTTAGACAATCGTTAATGGTTGCTACACAAGCAGTTCCCTTTAAACACATATTTTTAATACTCTCATTAGACATCGTTAATAATTGCAAAACTATTTTAATCATTAATGATAGAAAAACTATTTTCTTATATACTACACTTATATGTATATATTATTAGGTATTGCAGACATAATTCTAAAGATGATTAAAAAGAAAGTTATTTTATAAAAAAGCAGTTTACAGTTTGTTAATTGATGTTTATTAAAGACACTCACTCTTTTACAAAGGGCATCGTTGTATGGTATACAATGCACAGTGGGCTCGATATTATTCTTACTAAAGAGGGTGAAATTCTTTTGATCGTTGTTTTTAACTAAACCCGTTTGTACGTTTATATGCTTTATATTTAGACTACTTTTATTTTTACATTATATTTATGATTAATTTCAGTTAAAATATTTCAAATATTGAAATTAGTTTAAAATTTTATACCTTTTTAAAACACAGACTTTTATTTACAAATTATTTAAAGCTTGAATCTGGAACAAAAAGAGAAATTATTAGTTTGGCGTTATTAGCCTTAATATGGTAGAACAAGCTTTAAAAGTTAAACTGTGAACAAACAAACTAATTGAAAACATTAGTTTTGAAGTGCAAAAAATCAACAGTTGTTTAAAAGTTATAACTAAGAAAAGTTGTTTTATCTAGCCAAATTAAGAAGTTTAAACCATATGAAATATTATGATGGAATTTAATTTTTCAGTAAATATTTTGGCAACCATTTGGTTAAACTAATTCTTTTGTTTTATATATGTTTCTTGAAGTAATTCAAGGTAGATCTGTATGATATCTTTTTTTTTTTTTTTAAGTTGATTAAGGTGCCCCAAAAAGTCCTTACGGCCTTATCACAGAGCACCGCGGAAGAGCATTTAATAGAAAGTTCACGCCTCCTTCCCAACCGATGTCGCAAAACTTGCCCAGAGGTGGGGTTCGAACCATGAATCTTACGTTTCTGAGACAAGTGCACTACCACTGCGCCACGGAACTTTTCTTCTACATGGAACACCAAAAGGATCACCTAGAAGCGTTTTTTCATTATAATCATAATCTTAGATACATTTCAACAATAGTCACTCAATTAGAAGAAATTGCTGACACCAATAGTGTCATCCCAATTGGGTACAATTTGCCGTTTGATATCAAATAAAATTTGTAATGATTCAATTTGTTTAAAATAAAAAAATTAGAGTTTGAAAAAAAATTGATCATTTTTATTACTTTCCAACGGGAATTCGTTTTTAAAAGTTACGTTCTAAATATCTTTTAAACGTTTTTTAAATGTCTTTTAAACGTTCCTTACGTAAGAATGTTTAGAAGACGTTTAAAAGACATTTAGAACGTAACTTTTTGAAACAAATGCCCGCTGGGTTAAATCAAAGTTAAAATGTAAAATTTAGTTTTTAACTTGCTCGTGTTTTACTACTCATTGAGCATTGGCTCATCGCAAATAAATAAATTCTAAAAAAAAAAATTATTTAAAATTTATCAATTAACAGATAAAACGTTGAGCCAATAAGCATACCTATAAATCAAGAAAACAAAAAGAAAATATAGTTTTCTTTTTGTTTTCTGGCTCTATTAGTTGTGAATTTTGTTCCATATTCACTCCTTAGGAATTTTTTCTGCGTAGTTTCTGTTGTTTGAAAGTTTGTATGTATTTATGTTTTTTCTCTGTCTGTCTGCGTAAAGTAATTTTAGAATAGGAAGTTTTGTCACGTGACATTTTATCGCGGAAAAAAAATCGTTAATATATTTTTGAAAAACTTCGTCCAAAAAACGCCAGAAATGATTTTATGTAGGTTTTGAAGAATAAAAACCCACCCATGAAAATAAATATTATATAAAAGGTTGTACTACAATAATTTGTTTGGGGACGACGTTTTGGTTTAGAATTGATAAAGTTATTTAGTTTTAAATCTTTCAGTTTTGTTAAAATGCAAGTAAATTAAAATAACTCTTTCGTCCCCACGTAAAAATAAGTTCTGCAACTATTTATTTATTTAAGTGAACAAGTTTTTTTTTTTTTTTTTTTTTTTTGTAGTCTAAGGGTGGGTTTTTTGTTTTCTAAGTAAAGATTATTATAATTTCCCCCGTCTTTAGATCTTTTTGGTAAATTTGCCGTTTCTCTTTTACTTGAGAAAAGATTTTTACACACGTTGAATACTATATTTTATATAGCTGAGATTTTATTGTAAATTTTAACTTAAGGTATTCTAAAGTGAGTTTGTTTTGTGTTGTTAATGTGGTTGTTGCTAACCAATTAGTAATTGAATCTCAGCAGTTTATCAGTAAGTCTAATTTGTAACTTAGCAATTTTCTTTTTATACAATTTACTTAATTTTTAAGTTTATATATATATATATATATATATATATATTTACATATATATATATGTATATATATATATATATACATATATATATATATATATATATATATATATATATATATATATATATATATATATATATATATATATAATATATAATATATATATATATATATATATATAAATATATAATATATATATATATATATATATATATATAATTATATAATATATATATATATATATATATAATATATATATATATATATATATATATATATATATATATATATATATATATATATATATATATATAATAAGTAAAAAACTTTGAAATAATATATTTATATGTTTATATATTTGTTCGAATTGATGACTGGAAAATCTTTATTTATTTAGATAAAATGATAAATGAAAGTATTTATGATTGGTATTTGGCTTTAAAAGATACATCTTATGATGCAATATATTGTAGATATTGTTTGGATTTTAAAGTTGAACTGTTCTGCTGCAAGAAAGCTTTAGCCAAAAAGATAAATAGATTAGTTGACACCATCAGAAAATTAAAGAAACAACGAAAAAATAAAAAATTAGCATTGTTATTAGGTGAAGCCTTTTTTCCACCTGTGGCAAATTTTTCTGATAATACAGTGAGTGCATCAGAAATTCCTAAAGAAACAATACTGATAAGCGAAAACAAAATGCTTAAAAAAGAAAATAACATTTTTAAAAGGAAAATGGAATCTATGATGGATTTACAAATGGATTATTTTACACATCTAAAAGATTTTGAAGGTATGTCAAACAATCTAAAAATACTTATTTCGAAAAGCTCTCTAATAGAAGCTGAATTAAACTTTATTAAAAAGTGTTATTGTGAAAAAGAAGAAAGGTTAATAATATTGAAAACAAATTAGAGCTATTAAAGTCAAAAAATGAATCATTTAATGTTAAAAATTTGAATAAAAAAATAAAATATCGTGATACTCAGCTGGAAATAAAAAAGAATAAAATAAATTTGTTAAAAAATGAAGAAAAAAAAAAAAAATATTGCAATTAAAAAATAAAATAACAGATATTAATTCAATTCTTGAAAACTCAGATACAAACATTTCTGAATTAAAAAACTAAAAAATAAAGCTGCAAAAAAAAGTGAGTAATTTAAAAATTATTTTGCAAAATAAAACCAACTATATTAATGACAACAATATGAAAGATGTTATAAGTTTAGAGAAGGAAGTTGTTTCGTTATATAGTAAGACAAACATTTTAAAAGAGGAGAATCTAGAACTTCAAAAAATGGTTTCTTTGCTGGATGATGACGAAGTAATAACATTTGAAGATGGCAGATACAGTGATGACATTCGAGAAACAATAATGAAACTTCTTTCAATGAACGTGAGTATGAATAGTGTCAATGAAGTCATAAAAGTAGTTTTAAACAAACTAGCCAAAAAGAACATATCTAGACTGCCATTAAATGTAGGTTAATGAAGGAAACTTCAATTTTAGGTCAATTTCAAGTTGCAGAAGCAATGCTTGAAAATAATTTGATAAATAAAAACTCTAAAATAGGCAATTGTTTGCATGGTGATGGTACCCAGAAATACCATAAGCATTATCAAAACTTTCAAATTACTACAACTAGTGGGAAAACTTTATCTTTTGGTCTGTCAGAAGTGGCTGGCAAAGATGCAGCAACTGTTTTGCAAAACTTTACTAATATAGTAGATGACATTTGTGACGTTGTTAGCAACTCAGCCACTGAAAAAGAAATTAATTTTGCTAAACTAATAACATCAATAAAATCAACAATGTCTGATCTTTCTTTGGTTAATCCTCTTTTTAACTCACAGTTAAAAACATTAAGAGAAAAACTTTTGCCTATTGCAATTAGTAACTGGGACTTTCTTTCCTCAAACGTCAAAGACAATATGAAGGACATGAGTAATTTTTTCTGTAAACTTCATTTGCTCGCTAATTTTGCTTCTGAAACTGATAAAGTTTTAAATTCTTTTGAAAAAATTCTGCTTCAAAATGATTTTGAAACTGTTTTTGCTTTTAGTGGTAAAGAATGTGGTGCTGTACGGTTAGTCCTTACTACATGTAAGGCATTTCATTCAAGGGGTAGTGAGGAAGCTGGTGTTGCATCATGGTTTAATTCTTTTCTTTCCTCTCATAACGATAAATCTTATTTTGTTCTATTTATTGGAAATCGATTTAATATTTTGTATTACAATGCAGCTGCCCTATACTATCATAAGGATTCTATAACAGAATTTCTTAATGCTTGGCCTAACCCTAATAATTTATTAAAAGCAATTAAGGAAGATATCACAAATCTTGTATTCATTGCTGAAGTCCGTGCATTAGGTATTATTGACAAACTACTTACTGGTCCAATGTGGAGAATTATCGAATCACTTGATAGTATATTATTTTTAAACCCCTACCTACTTCGCTTGAAAGTTAGACTTTCATCTCTTTGTATCGATGCATGTTCTTTATTGTTTGCTAATGGAAAAATTTTTGAGGATACCAATCTTCTTCATCAAGATGTGGTTTACACCAAGCTGTTTGAATGCACTCAAAATGATGAGTTTGATTCTTTAACTGTTCAATCACTTGAAATTATTTTCCATGCGATTCTTGTTATTTTGGAAAGTCAGTGTGCTGATCAGTTACCAGGTGGTAAATATTGGAATCCATCTAATTCTGTTTCTGAAGCTGCTTCTAATGTCCCTGTCACTAATAAAGCATCAGAAAGCGACTTTGCCATTTTGGATTTAATGGTTCGCACAAAACCCAATGCAAATGTTCAAACTATCCAGGCTTTGACAATGTGGTCTCAGAACCAAACATTAGAATGGCTTAATGGTAAATCAGATGAAGAAAGAAAACAATTGCTTGAATATTCAAGAACTAAAGTAACATTAATGAAAAGCAAATATGATGAAAGAAAAGAAGCTCTTAAAAAAGATAAAGCTATGCACCTTCTAGCAAAGCAAGAAGAAAAAAATTGAGAAGAAATTAAACTACAACATAAAAAAGTTGCAGCTTGTAATGATTTGATAAATTAAAATGTAAGGGCTTGGATATCATTAGAGGAAGCAGAGAAAACAGTTTTTAATATAGAAGAGCCATTGAAATCAAAAGTACTCCTAGCTCAACTTAATTTTTATCGCATAATCTTAGGTGTCGAATGTGACAAAAAACTTTTTTGTAAAACAAAGGTAGAAGGAAGCAAAAGAATAAACTTGTCTTCAGAGGAATTATATCAAAATCTTCTTATTGTTATTCAAGCAAATTTAACACCAAACAAACAATCTTTAAGTAATAATATAAGTAATAATTTAAAGCCTCGTACAATGCGTGATGCAGCTGTTGAAAACAAAAAAAAAGAAATAATGAAAAAAATTCAGGATGCAAGACTAAACAAATTAATAGAGCAACAAAAAAAGCACTCTTTATCAAAATTTATTAACAATCCATCTAATTTTGTAGGTTTTTCTATACAACATCGTGTTAGAGAAGAAGATGCTCATGAAGTATCTTGGGAACGTGCGCAAGTGGTTCAAATTGATCAATTAAACGGTAGAAGAACTACATACCTTGTTAAGTATGATAATGAATCTGATGAAGTATGGTCATTTCCTTTAGTAATAGATTTTTAAAAAGGTGATCTTATTCTTTGTAGCTAGGATTGCGAGGTTTTATTTAATGTAAATTTAGAATTATGTTACAGTATATATTAATCTTATTTCTTTTATTGTTATGTTTCAATAGTTTTTTTTACTACATTTGAGTTCAGTGGTTTTTATTTATATTTGTAAATAGTATGAATCATATCTGATATGTTTATCTGCACCAATTTTGTTTATTTGTTGTTGTTTATTTGCAGTTTAACTGCACATTATTATTATTATTAAAAAAAAAAAAAAGCTTATGCAAAAATACTATTACTTTTACATGAACTGCCTATCAAGTAAAGGAAAGTATCCAGAAATGGAGGGCTAACCTTAGGCTAATTTACTATTACTTTTACATAAACTGCCTATCATGTAAAGGAAAGAATCCAGAAATGGAGGGCTAACCTTAGGCAACATGACAGCTCACGGATGGAGTGCAAAGTCCTATGGCTTTCCTTCTCGTTGGTGCACTTCGTTAAGTAAGTTAGACAATTTTGTCTAATTTATGAACGGAATAGCCAAGGCAAATTATGTATAAAATTGTTTGTTAACAATACACACACAGCTTACTCTGAAGTTTGAATTGAAATTCGATAATTAAAATATTTTTTCAGTAAATTTACCGATATGAAGTATGCTAAGTTTTAAATGAATTTTGAAAAGTGAAATTTCTGAGTTTGCAACATATAGTCAAATTTGGGTACATTAATAGTGCGATAATTTTTTCAAAGACAAAACGATTTAAGACATCTATTAAAAAGTTTAAGACAAATGAATAGATAAGATAATCCGTATAAGAATTTCCATGACTGTTAATTTCCATGACTGTTAATCTATGTTAATTCCGTATCTGTTAATCTATGTAATCTCAATTTCTTAATACAAGAGGGATGGGGTTAATAAAAGTGGATGGAGGAGTTTAGTCAAGATTTAATGAACCGGGGGAGGGGAGGGTCAGAATTTACACTGAAAGTTTTATTACTTATCAGTAACTAGAGTGTATTTTTTGATTTTTAAAGCTGAATTTCACTAATTAAGGACTCGAGAATACACAATCAAATAAAGCCAAACACAATGAAATAGAACAATTCAACGAGTTTTTCATTCACTGTTTTCAAAATTTTAAAAAAAGTTAAAAACCTTAACCCCATTAAAAAATAGAACATTTTTTATATTATGATAGGTGCTGAAAACAATAAATTAGTCGAATCAGTAGACTATAAGTGGTTAAATCTTTTTTTAAATCTATAACAATACTGAAATTATTAACAAGTCTTTGACTAATTTCTTTATTTGTTTGTGTAAAAATAAATTTTAGATTTATGTTTATTTTGTACATATTTTGACGTTTTCGGCGTGTTTTATTTGGGTTGGGTTGGGTATTCCACGTTGTTCAATTGATAATTTATTAAAGATAAATAAAATTAATTTAAGTTAATATTTATGATCAAAGTTTTGTTACGCTCAACGTATTATAAATTAAAACATTTGAAAATTTATTTTGTGTCAAAAAAGTTTAATACATATTTAAACATATTATACAGTTATTTGACTATTTCATGGTACGTCTGCGTTAACCCCCAAAAAAAATTCTACTTATGAATTGTTCAAATAATTTAGATTTACAATTTATTTTCTAATAAAATTTTATTATAAGTTAGTTTACGCAACTTTTTACGCAAAAAAAAAAAAAAAAAAAAAAAGTTTTTTTTTTTCGGTGCCAAAAATTGAACGAGATACTTTAAGAAAATATTTCATAAAAAGTCTATGAATTGAAAATATTAAAACACGTATATCTTTAGAACTAAATAAGCTACAGAGGTGGTTGAAACCATTTTGAAAATGAAATATATTAAGGAATATAATGCATTTAATATAAAAAATATTTACATTTGCTATAAATATTGCCTAAACTGCCTGTTTAGAAAACAATATTTGGTCAATATTTGCGCAATGTTTTAAATAATATTGTAAACTATATTGCACTAATATTATGATCTTAATAATCAAACTATATTTGCATATAATGGATTAACAATACTGTTGCAAATTCATTAAGCTAACAGCAGTTCAACTTTTCATCAATATTTACAACCAATATTGATCATTCTAAGCAGATACAGTTGAATGTACAAGGGCAATACTATGTCTACAACATTGGATCATTATTAAATAATCTGGGTTATGGCGTTTTACTTATTTCAAAACTGTTTCTTTAAAATGTGAGAATTTTAGGAATCCGAAAAAGTGCATAGAATGAATACCTTAAAATGTTAAAAAATCTATACTTTTTTAGTCACTTGAGTTAGGGAGATCGGGGTTTATCGGAACTTGGTGTTAGTTGGAACTACGAACATTTACGCGGACAAAAAAGCAGTTAATTAATAAAAATAAGATACGAAGATTTGTAGCACTAAAACACATACTGTTTTGTTGTTGGAACAAATACATTGTGAAATACAAGTTTTTGATCGAGAATTTAGAGAATTGAACACATAAAGTAACTTTTTGTAACTTTTTGTATTATTAATTGTAATCTTGTAATATAAAAGATAATGGTTTGATTTCATCTAAGTAGTATTTTATTTGCTCTTTCTTCAAAGTTTTTTTTACTCAGTATTTTGCTGGCGATTCCTTAGTCAAATTGTTTTAAATTTAAAAATGCTAGATAAGGTTTTGTTGAAACACTGTCAATGTGGTTTGTTGGAACACTGTCAATTGGGTTTGTTGGAACGTTTAACTTTTAAGACATTCCTTATACTCTATTCATTATCGCACATAAAATGTGATTGTTATTTTAAAATAATCTATACTGGCAAGCAAAAATAAAGTTTAAAACAAGGATTAATATTTAGAAGGATTAAAAGGATTAATATTTAGAAATATTAAAAGGATTAATATTTAGCTGTGTTTTCAGTCGTTTAACTTTTCCGCTTCCATGTGTCGTTGCAAGCGGCTTGTTCTTTATTAATTCTAACCATAAGTTGTTGTATTGAAGTTTTTTTAATATTTATTGAAAGAGTAAAAAAATGGCTTCAACTCTTGCTAGAAACAAATTAGCAAAAGAAAAGAAGAGAGAGAGACAAAAATTGAAAAAAAGTGCCAAAAATACAATCATAATTAACTATTAAAAGGAAATGGGAGACAAAATAGGAGTAAAAAATCTGTATAAAAACAAGAATAACAAGCAAGAAGCAGCATGCGTATTATGGCTCACAAGGCATAACTAAGTACAGATTCATACGTGGCCAAAGGCGTCTGTGATATCTGTCCTGATGACTGAGGTGTAATGCATAACTAAATTTAATTATTATTAGAGAGTATTGTGTGCTTAAGTAAGTAATATTTAGGCAATAAAATTTTTAATATTTTTGAGCCACTAGATATAAATGTTACTTTCGTTTTTACGCAGTTTTATCAAGAATAAGTAAAACTATAATTATTTTTAACAATTTATTTTTTAGTAAGAAGTACATTATCTTCCGGAAGTATATTTTCCGGCTTAATAGGAGTTAAATCATCATTCTTAATGCAAACATTATACATTTTCTTGCAACGGTGTAACTTGTATTCTCGTTCTTCATTAACAACGATTGGGATAGTTGACTCGTTATTTAATAATATTCTAAAATAATAAAAAAATACTGTGATCCGGATCTTAAATGGAAACAAAACTATGATCCGGGTTGTAAATTGTTTAAGATACTTACAAATTTACATAAAAACATTTAATTGATTAAATCATTAAAAAATGGTGTTAAATGATAATAAAAAAATGAATGTTTAATATAATCTTTACTTTTATGGCAATAGATAATTAAATTTACTAATAGTAAAAAAGTTACTTTGTATTTGTTGCTGCAACGTCAATAGGAAGACTTTGATTTCTCGCTGGTTTAACTGGAAAATGAGGTAACACGTAGTGACTAGGCGTGTTATAAAGTTTTGTTGACTTTGAACATAAGTAGTTGGGCACACTTTGCGTTTTTAATTGATTTGATTCACGAAAAATATGTAATTTAGCAGAAAAGGGTAAGTTTTTACAGCGCACATTTTGTCTACACAGAAAACCCATAAATCCGCTAAAAACAATTTACAAAATTGTTATAAATAATAACCAATTTATGCAAGATTATCACAAAAATCATAAAAATTGAAAAAATTTATTTTATTACCCTTTTTCTGTTGTTTTGCTCGTCATTTTAGTAAATAAATTTTAAACTTGGTTAAAATTTAAATGACGGCGAAGTTTGTAACGTGAAATAAAAAATCATTTGACGTCATTAATTGGGAGATAAACTTTTGAAGAAAAAAAAAGAGAGAAAAATGATGGTATCTTTAGATTAGCAAAAAAGCAACATGTTATTATATTAAGTAACCGGACTGGTCTAAAAAACATTACACCGGTTATTTTTATTCGGTCCAAAATAAATATTAAAAAAAATTTCTTTGTAATAATTTTAAACAATAATAACTATATAGGAATTGAAAATTTATTTTATTTTATCTTAATTTAATGTTAAATAATTTTTTAATATAACAATATTACAATACTAATATTTTTTAATTTTTTTATTTTATTTTTTTGTGTTGTTTAGGACCTAATAAAAATAATGATGATCAAAATTTGTTAAATAAATTTGTAAAAATAAATAATAAGTATTAATAAATAATTAAAGGTTTAACTTTAGTTTAAACTCAAAATCAAAACTTTATGCAGAGCAAATGTCATATAATAGTGGGAATAAGAGAAGCGTATTTTAAAGTTTGTCCTTGTTTTTTTGTCTTTAAAATTAGTTATTTGCAAAATTAATATATTTGGGATTTTTTTGCTGTGTTAGCACGATTTGAACAAATATTTTTTTGATGTCAGAAACTAAATGACGCACAATAAATATATATAAAAAAGACGTAAAAATATACAGCTGCGAGTAAACTTTTTTTATTATATTTGAAACCTTTACTTTGATTCTGATTGAACAATTAGATAATTACAGTGTTTTCAATAATTGATAAATGAATGCACCGTTTTGTAATCTTTTTTGCTAGAACATCTTTATTATGCCCATAAAAAAAAATTTAAGTAAACTCATCATTATATATACATATATACAGGGGCGGATCCAGACTATCTAGTAAGGGGGAGGAGCGATTTGAAATTTTTTTGATTCGGTACATCCAGACTGTTTAAAAAAGAATGAGGGGGAGGGGGAGGGAGGAAGAGGATGAGATTGATTTGATTGATCCAAACCTTTTGGTAAAGTGGGGGTATATATATAATATATCATTATATAATGATATATAATGATATAATACATATATATATTTATGACAAACATACATAGACCATGTTGATGCAACAAAAAAATAGTAATTAAAAGCAGACTCAGCAAAAGTTTTTGAAGATTCGACAAAAGAGTTTACAATTATAATTAATGTATTTTGCATTAACTATAAATGTATAATACGTTAATTATAAAATAATGCGCAATGCCTACATGAGTTTGCTGACACCGCACTATTATAATAGTGATGAACTTATAACTTCATCAAATAACGTTGGTAAAGTAATATTTTTTTCTTTCTGTTTATTTATTTTCAATGGCAGACAAAATAATTTTTGTAACTAATACTTAAACTTTAGATAATACAAAATAAATAAAAAAAATTAAAAAAAAAAAAAGAAAAGAAAAAGAAAATGAAAATCACATTTTTATTTTCTTGACACTTTAATAAATAATAGTTAGTTTAGAAAGCTTTTAAAAAAAAAATTACTTGAAACAATTTTCTAAAAACATTTTTTTTTAAATATACAAAAAACAAAACAATATTCCAAAATGAGCCTTATCATTTTCAATGATATGATAAAATAAAACAGTGTTCATAAAATAAATTCTGACATTCCCTTTATTGTTATGTGCGTTTCCTAAAAGCTGATTTGATTGAAACAGGAGATATCTATGTTTTAGAGCTGAGGATTTCTTTCTTTTTTCAGAACTGAGGATATCTTTTTTCTTAGTTATCTTATAATCTTTATTTTTTGAAAAACCCAAATAAAAATATGAAAACTTTTAGGTTTATACAAACATGTAAATCCCTCCTTTGTTATCTTCTTTATTTATGCTTGCTTGCTGTGCAAAGTTTATATATATATTTTGCTTTATTTTTGTTTTAACTAAGAAAAGGTCGTCCATAAAGTACGTACGCTCATAGGGGGAGGGGGAGGTTTTCAAAAAGCGTTCGAAAGCGTATGAGGAGGGGGGGGGGGGGAGAGGGAGGAGAGGGTTCAATTTAAAAGTACGTACATCGATTTTCTAATTTATCACAACTAACCAGCTAATCAATAGAAAAATTAAAATTCTGACTAAAGATCCTAGTTTTTTAACATAAAAAGATGTTTGGTATAGGGAGTAGAGGATACAGTTTCCCTCAATCCACACACATGCATGGGGGCCCGCAGGATTTTTTGATGTTCCAGATGGGACACTTTCACACATTGTGCAAACTTTAAACTTAAGTATGTTTATACCTATACCGAATGAGGAGGCCTTGTAAAAAATTAAGAGGGCGGAGGCCTGGGAGCAAAGAAGCCCTAAAACGCCCCCTCCTTATGAAAAAAAAAAAAAAAAAAAAAAGACGGATGTGTAAATTTTGCATGGTCATAACTTTTGTAATTAACAATTTTTTTCTACGAAATTTAAAATCTGTAAATAAATTTAAGTTTAGTTTTAGTTGGTAAAGTCGAAATTTTACTACTTTAGTGCCCTCACGCTTGGGCAGGGGTAAGCTTTTTAGGATTTTTGTTTCCAAGCCTCCATCATCCCAATTTTTTGCAAGGTCTTCTCATTTGGCATAGTTATACTTAAGTTTTAGAGCTTGCACAAATTTTACACATTTGGCATAAGCATACTTATGTTTGGAAATTGTGCGAGCTCCAAACTTAAGTATACTAAATGTGCAAAAGTGTCCTATCTAGAACATCAAAAAATCCTAAGGGCACCCATCCGAACATGCCACCCTTTATATACTGGCCCTGAGTAAAGCGTATTTCTGGCAACTTTTTTTTTGAGTCAACAAAAAACAGGTTTTAGCAGTGCCGTTGCTAATGGGTCAAAGCTCCCCCCCCCTCAAAAAAAAAAGTATCATTTGGGTCTCAAAATCTCCCAAATTTTACCGCTAGATTTTGCTAAAATAAAAAGCTCCTTAAATTAGCAAAAAGGCACAAAATTTTCTGCCTCCTCCCTCCCCCTCCCCTCTAAATTAAGGGGTACGATTAGTCTATCCTCAGCACTGGGTTTTAGGATTTGTTTTCGATATTACTGATCTCGCGTAGGACTCGTTTTTTATTGACTTACTAAATAGGGGTGCATGAAACAAACGTCCGCCTTAATTATAGTTTATTTTTATTTGATTCGTCATTAAAACAAAAAAAAAGTACAGTATGGCTTGACCGGGGATCGAACATCGGCCTCAGTCGCCGCAGTCCAAATCATTAACCGCTCAACCAAGCGAACTCGTTAATATCGTATAATTTAACTTTATTAAAATTAATATTTGCATATATATTTGAAGACATTTTTTAATTTGGGATCCTGTGCCGCAAACAATTGCTTGCAGCACAGGGTTCTAAATTACAAAATGGGATTATAATCCCGTTTTGTATTTTAGCATAAATAGCATATTAGCATAGATATTAATTTGATAAATGTTTAGCGCTTTCATTTCTTTTAATAGAGGTTTAGCATGTTTATGTTTGTTTTTATGATTTATTATTATAGAAGCATGTTTCTGCCGTCGATAAAGAGACATTAATTTTGTCTTGTGTCCGCTTCTTCAATACAACGTTAGCGTATATACAATGACTATGTTGTTTTGATTGGATGTATGTTCACAAATGCCATAAATTTTGTAACAATATTTATAAAATTAAATTTTTACAAAAAAGTTATTAAAATTTCAAGGGATTTTGAATTACCTTTAGATTTAGATTTAGGCAAATGTTTTGGCTAAATATACTAACCATTTTTTAAATATACTAACCATTTTTTAAATATACTAACCATTTTTTAAATATACTAACCATTTTTTGCTACCGTCTTAAAGTAATATTAAGTTTTTGACCTAAAGTTGCTGCTAAAAAAAAATTCTAAAAAAAGTTTTTATAAGTAATAATATATTAATAACTATTTTACCGGGGTAAGTTTGCGTCATTTTACACCGCGATGGGGTAAATTAGAATACTTTTTAAAGAATGCAACTTGAAAATGTTACCTAAGTACATACTTTTTTAGGCTACACATATTGTTTACAAAAAAATTTGACGTTAGAGCTAGAGGGTTTTTACTGTATAAATTATATTTTATTACAAAAAACTGTTTAAAATGGAATAAATAACATTTTTTATATGTTTTAATAAAAGTATCATTCATTATTCTTAATGAGTAAATGAAACGTACACTGCTAAAATTTTGGTATAACTAATTATTTTTTAAAAGAAATTTCGAGTACAATTAATTTCATTTCTCTAAACATGGTGGTGAAACGCTTAAACAATTGATTTGTTTCTCTAATTTGGTGGTGAAACGCTTGTATATAAATACAATTAAGACAGTTTTGGCAGTTCTAAACACGGTGGTGAAACGCTTAAACAATTGATTTGTTTCTTTAATGTGGTGGTGAAACGCTTGTATATTAATACAATTAAGGCAGTTTTGGCAACTGCGGTTGCCAAGAACTTAAAACTTTAAGTTTTTTAACACCAAAGTTTTCCAGCAACAAATTTTCTATGAATTTGAAACTTATTTTAAAATTTAATTAAAAAAAACTTAACTTAGAAGATGGTGTATATCATACACTGTCAAGTGTCATGGTTACATATTGTAATACACAGTTCATAGTTAATCAAAAAAAACAAAAAGAGTGACCAAAGACTAAAATATAATTTATGGAACTGGCAAATTACAATTTACTGAATTTAGTCAATTTGTCTTATACAACAAGGCCGACGACACGGGTTTCAAATTGGAGGGGCACAATAGCCAATTTCTAAAAAAAGTCCTCTCTTGCAAGAAAAATAATAGTTCATCTGCGTCAATTCTGGTTTTTCCTATTGTTCAAGATCTACAAGCTGATAAATTACTTAAAAAATGGGTGTGTCAAGGGTAATGAAGCATTAAACAATTTGATATGGTATCGTGTACCCAAAAATAATTTTAAGAAAATTTGTAAGAAAATTTTTTTTTTGAAATAAATATCCATTTAACAGTGATCTATTATAATGACGATCCAAATGGTGTATTAAATGAGCTAAAATATTACGGCTCTATCGGTTCAATAACTTTTAAAATATCAGTTTTAGCAAATATTGCTCGTGTTAAACAAATGAACTTAAAACCAAATAATGAAGAAAAAAAGGAGAAAATGTTTAAGATCATATAAAATGGTATCCTGTGATGCTGAATAAGATAAGGAAAAAAATAACTTTTTGTGGTTTTACGATTTTTTAAAACTTTTTTTTTAAAATTTTTTTTATTTCTTAATTTTTTTGCATCATTTTTTTTTCAGCAAATGTTTATTTAACAATAATGCTCTGGTTGACCAATGGATTTTTCTTGAACTTGGTTAAATAAAAAGTTATTGCTAAGAATCTACAGAATGAAATTTTTAATTTTTTAGTAAATTTGTGATAAAAATAGTAATTTAAAAATTTTTTTAAAACGTATGTGTTCAACGTGGGGCATAACAAGGTGTTATATAACTGTGACAATTTTTAATTCATAACCTTTTAACTAGATCAAGATATTATGTTTTGATATACAGACATTTTTGTTCTTTGTTCCACCATTATGGATTTTTAATGAGTTTCAAATAAAAATACTTATAACAATTTATAAAAACATTTTAGATCACATTTCAACTTCATTTTCCCCCATTACCACTCGTACCACTGTCATAAACGTTTTAGTATTTAGTTAAGAATATTTGTAATTTGTTATATGTCACGCGATGATGTTTTTTACGGTATTTTGAATGGGTTTTTCTTACGGCAATCACTTGGTCAATTACGGCAATTACGGCAATCAATTACGGCAATCAATTACGGCAAATCAATTACGGCAATCAATTACGGCAAATCAATTACGGCAATCAATTACGGCAATCAATTACGGCAAATCAATTACGGCAATCAATTACGGCAAATTATCTTGTTATCTAGGGAATACTTAATTTATGTATTTTACTTACGGATAATTGCAGGTTTTGTATAAATATTGTTGATTTATATTGAAATACATAAAGCGTAAAAAGTGATAAGCCTTAGTCAGTTGAACGCAACAAACAGAATATTAAATTCACGACTCAAAGTGGCGACTCTGCCAGGACACTGGATCAACCAAGTAATCAACTGTCTAAGGAAAACCTACAACGAAATTTAACATGACTCCTAAGCAACGCGAAGATCTTATCGCAACATTAACAAGAAGATTGGAACTAATGATATCAAAAATTGAGCGGCTCGGTTTGAAAGTACGCATGGCATTGAACAATAACGATATACATTCATTGAAACAATTGAAGCCAATTATCAAAGCAAAATTGCTGGATGCTTTCAACTTGATCCAAAACATAGAAGAATTAAAAAGAGATGAAGATAATCCCGACAATGAAGACATCGACTACTGGTACAAACAGCAAAACATCTTAATTAAACAACAAAATGAAATTCTTACTTCAATGGTAGAACATCGATTAGAAAGAGACATTTTAAAAAAGAAATTGATGCACGAAGAAATTATTAGCGTAAAACAAGAAGTAACTCATAGTACAGACACGAACGACTTTAAAGCAAAACTTCCCAGACTTCAATTTTCAAAGTTTGATTACACCATTTTTGACTGGGTACGGTTCTGGCAACAGTTCAGCACTGAAATTGACAACACAAACTATCATACCTACGTGAACTCTTATTAAACATTCCAAAAAAAGAAATTACTGGACTTCCGTTTAATGCAAGTGGTTATAAAAAAGCAAAAATGGTGTTGAATCAAAAATATGGAATCAATACTGAAATCATTCGTCAGCATGGTCGTGATATTATGGATCTTCTCTTCATAGAATACAATCAAATACATAAGTTCTACAGAAAATTAAACGTCAGTGTAAACTCATTAAAAACATTAAACAAATAGGAGACAGCAGAAATTCTGGTGCGTGAAACTTTCAACAAGCTTGGTCCTGTTAAAACGGACATCACTCAAACTGATTCAAATTTGTTGGATTGGGGGGTTGAGCAGCTGATCCAAGCCCTACGTGACTATACACTACGAAATCCGGAACAAAACCATCCAAAAATTGTTGTAAAGCTTGGTAAATATAATTTGAGAGTACTCTTGGACACTGGAGCTGGTAGCTCTTATGCTTCACCTACGCTAATCAAAAATCTAAAATTAGAGCCAAACAAATGGTAAGCAAAAAACATCAAAACAATGTCTGGCTCAGTTCACCAAAATATTTCGTTGTTCAACACGAGGCTAGACTCAACGAATGGACGCAGCAGTCTTGATATAAAACTTTAAAAGTTGGACGAACTGTGCTTGCGGTGCTACAAAATCCGATGATATCCGTCTTAAAGAAGAAGTACAAACACTTAGACGGGTTGCATTTTGACAATGAAGATAACTATGATAATCACAAAATACATCTTATTATTGGTGCTGGTGGTATTCAATTAAAGAATACCACCAGCACCAATAATAAGATCAAATTAAAAGGCTTCAGGACTGGAAACAACGGAGAAGCTGTTACAGAAGAAGCTATATTTGGTTGGACGATTATGGGTCAAGGACAAAGCACTTCGGATTGCTTATACTTTACAAAGTCAGTCAACGAATGCTACAAAGAGCTTTAGTAAATCAAACAACATTTATTGACATATCAAAATCATTACCCGCATCAAAAGAATGAATTTCAATTAATCAGCAAGAGCATATACGTTGATGACATAATCACTGGAGGGATTGATATAGAATATATTAAAAATCTGAAGCTAACAGCAATTCATTTATTCCAAAATGGAGGATTTGACCTTCAAAAGTGGCATTCAAATTTTACCAAATAAGAAATAAATGACAGGAGAGAACTATAATGAAGTAACCCTAAATGAACACCAGCAACGTTATTCAAAAATTCTTGGTTTGTTATGGAACAAAAGTAATGACATTTTAATTGTGGATTGCAGACCGACTCTCAAAACAGATAGTTTAACCAAAAGAGGAATTTTATGAAGCTTGGCTAAAGTCTTTGATCCATTTAGTGTAATTTCCCCAATAACGCAACAGCAAAACTAATCTATTGGCAAATATGTGATTTACAATATTTGTGGGACAAACCAATTTCACCAGAGTTAGGAGAGAGGTTGCTGCATTGGAAAAATACGTTACCAGATCTAACACCAATACCGAGAAGTTTAACTATTTTGGATCATATGATAAAAAAGGTTGAAATCCATGGTTTTGGTGATGCAAGTAAAGATGGCTGCTGCCGTGCAATATATGTAGTAGTTCATCAAGGTAACAAAGTCACTCAAGGATTACTTACTGCAAAATCACGCATTTCCAAACGAGGTTTATCTATTCCAAGGCTTGAATTAATTTTTGGACATATGGTAGCCAACGCTCTTACAAACGTTAAACTGGCACTTGATGGACACTCAATTATTGAGGTATACGGTTGGCTTGATAGTTCGGTGGCATTACATTGGATTCTCAATGACAACCGCAAATGGAAGCAGTTCATATCAAATCGAGTCAAAGAAATCAATAAAAACAAAGTTGGATTATTTGGCGCCACTACCCAACCAATCTGGATCCAACAGATATTGGAAGTAGAGGAGTAAAAAAAGGAAAACTTCCTCAAATCTAGTTTAATGGTCCAACATGGATAGCCAAAAAGAATGAGTAGCTGCCCAACATATTCCATATCCAAATAGAAGAAGTAATGAAAAAAGTTAATCCGACTAATAAATATTATTTTGCTATAGTCGAGAAAGTTTACTACTTAAATGAGCTTATGAGCAAGTATCAACTACCAAAGATTATAAGAATAGTGGCATGGGTCATAAGATCTTTTAACAACATCAGAAGCAAAAAGAAATATCGTGGGTTGTTATCAGCTGCCGAACAAAACAGAGCCAAGCAGGAGCTGATCAAAAATGTTCAACACGAATTTGAAAATTCCAAAAGTATAAAGAAACTTCCAAAAGATTACGATTACACAAAAATAACAATGGGCCACTAGTATGTATGGGTCGTGTACAGGGCGAGTACCCATTATTTTTACCATGCAAGCATTCGATTACTAGCTTGGTAAAAAAGAGAGCACATGCACAAACGCATCATGGAATGGTTGGCTTAACAATGTCAATGTTTCGTGAGCACTATTGGACAGATACCCTACGTAGCCAAGTCAAAAGAATAATATACAATTACAATTGGTGTAAAAAATTCAGTTGCAAACCACTGCTCGCTCCATCAACAGATAACAAAAGTAGTTATCTCTTTGAAACTGTTGGTTTGGACTTTGCTGGTCCAATCGAATATAAAGTCAGCAAAGAGTGTTACAGAAAATCATATAATGTATTGTATACTTGTGCAACTTCAAGAGCAATCCATTTGGATCTGCTAAAAACAATGGAAAATAAATATTTTAGACGAAGCATAATAGAAATGATTGCAAGAAAAAGGACACCTGCACTTATAATAAGTGATAATGCTAAAACATTTTTCAGCACTGCGAGGTGGATCCGTCGATTACGAAAGGATTCGCAGATAAATGAATACCTAGGTGAAATGAACATAAAATGGCAGTTTAACTTAGCAAGAAGTTCATGGTGGGGAGGCTTCTTTGAAAGAATGGAGGGTTTGGTAAAACGATCGTTACACAAAGCAACTGGAAAGCTTTGCCTATTTTCCAAATGTCTGAAAGTAGTTTTAAATGATATTGAAAATACGTTGAATAACCGACCATTAGGATACATCGAAAACGATATTCAACTTCCAGTGTTAACACCAAACATAATTTTACACGGAAAAAGTATTACCATCCCTTTCAAAAATATAGATGACGACAATCGAGAGTTTAACGAAAAAAGAGATATAGACGTTTAAAAAAAAGTTTATCATTGATTACAAACTCTTTACAACTCCGTAATTTATTCAAAACAAGATGGCGCGAGCCAAACTAATAAATTCTGTAGAGTTTCAATACAACAACACGTGCAGTATAGTACATCACAAAATGCAAAAACTAGGCGTGGAAAAGATGGACGAGCGAGTACTTAAGATCGTTGCGAGAAAATCATCGATACAAAGATCAAAGTTAAAACAACATAACAGTGGGAGTGATTTTCTTACTTAAAGGGGAAGAAATAAATCGAGGCGAGTGGGAAATTGGTGATCCAATGGCGATCACAAATAATACCGAATATGTATTATAACTTATATTTTTAAGATCTTAACCTTTTTTAAATTAACTATATCACTTCTATTCTTTATATTTTTTTATCTGAAAAACAACAACAAAAAAACTCTATTTATACAAAAATTTCGTTCAATAATAAAAAAAACACTATTGTTCAAATAGTCGCCATATAATTGTTATTTAGCTCGTTATAGCCATATTGGCGCTATTTACTGGTTACATCGATCGTGGTATTGGAATATTGTGTTTCTTTTATGCTAATTCAATTTTCTTCCAATTATTCTCCCCCTCTTTGATAGACTCCAGTCTATCAAACACCCTTAGTTATCAAACTAAGAAGACACAATCTCGTAATTGGTTGTATAAATTCTTTTTCGCCAATTTTGATTTTCACAACTCTTACACGTCCATCTTTACTTTCAAAGACTTCCGTAATTCTACAAAGCGGCCAACGTCCTCTAGGTGTATCTGGAGAAATTACTAGCACAATGTCATCAGTTTTTATTTTGAATTTTTCTTGATTCCATTTATATCTTTTAGATAAAGATGGAAGCCATTCTCGCATAAAGATGGAAGCATTCTCTTGCACTCAACGCCAGAGCTTTTTAGGATGATAGCCTTTAGATTGAACTGAGTCAGGTGCGAATTGTCCACCAACTTGCCCAATCAAAAAATGATTTGGAGTTAATGGAATATCACCTTTTATATTGGCACTCTGATAAGTTAGAACTCAATAATTTATATTTCTCCCTCAATAATTATATTTCTCAACTCAATAATTATATTTCTCCCTCAATAATTTATATTACTCAACTCAATAATTATATTTCTCCCTCATACATTGTAATATAAACTATGCAAATATTGCATGGTGCAGCTCTAATGTAAGTAAAGTTAAAAAATTGCTTAGTAGACAAAAACACGCTGTCAGGATTATTTCAAATGCAGGTTGATTCGCACATTCTAAAGAACTATTCAAAAATCATCACATACTCAATGTTCTTCAGTTAAACCTTAATCAAATTCTTATTTTTATGTACAAACTACATAATAAATTAACTCCTATAATTTTTAATACATTTTTCAATAAAATTAACCACGTGTACCCTACAAGATTTTCAAATTACAATTACGAGCAACCTAAAATACACTATTTGGCTACTAAATTTTCTATTGCCATCAGAGGTCCTAAATTATGGAACACTTTATTAAATAACCAGCTGAAAAATTGTTCTTCACTTTCTCTATTTAAACAAAAACTCAAACAAAAACTTCTTAACGATGTTAGTGAATTAAATTCTTTTTAAGATTCTTTTATCTTCTTTTTTAACAACTATCTTATTAACTAGTCTAACCAATTTAAATTTTCTTTAATTATCCTATTAGCTTATCTTCAGTTTTTAAGTGTGATTGCTTTTTTTTTTTTTTTTTTTTTTTGTTTTTTTTTTTTTTTTTTTTTTTGTTTTTACAATTTTCTTTTTACAATTTTCTTTTGATTATAGATTAGTAACTGATCTTAACATATTTGTATATATTTGTATATAATTTTTAAATGGTACAAAGTAATTTTATGTTTTATGTTTACATTTTAATGGTTATACACGCTTGCTGATGAAAACACGTCGGGGTGTAGTGATAAGGCAAATATTTTCTTCTTTTAGCCCCGGTCATGTAGATTTTATTTATATAACACGGCATTGTATTCTTTTTTTTTAATGACAAAAAAAAAAAAAATAAATAAAAAAAATAAAAAAAAAATAATAAAAAAAAGTAAATAAACTCTCAGCACCTGTAAATACCGTACGGCGCTTTTCATCTGTAATATTGGCTTTTTCGAGTATCCCAGTCACTGCACATTTGACAGCTTTGACCATTATTTCAAATACACCGCCATGATAAGGTCCTAGCAGAGCATTAAAGTGCCACTTGATTCCTTTATCAGCTGTAGAGTTAGTAGTTTTATTCTTATCTAAGTCGTTGACAATTTCGTTTAGTTCTCGACATCCTCCAACGAAATTTGTTCCATTGTCCGTTAAAACTTCTAATTGTAATCCTCTTCTATTCACCATTCAATAAAAAAGGCATTGAGGAATGAGTTTGTATCTAAATTATAAGCCATCTCATCAAGATGTACTGCTCGTGATAGTAAACAGGTAAACAAGCACGAGTATCTCTTTTGTCGTATCGTTTCTCTACCTTGCATAGTAAGAAATGGACCAGCAAAATCAATACAAATTCTAGAAAACGCAAGCAGTGGTTCTTTAAAGCGCATTGCTGGTAAAGGAGCCACCAGCTGTTGAGCAGGTTTACATCTTCTTAATTTACATTTGTTGTATTTTGCATCTGCATCTCGGATTTTTTCTCGTCCTCGTACTACCCAATATCGTTCTGATAGTTTTGTTAATAATTGATTTGTTCCCATCATATGATTGGTTTCGTCATGGTAATGTTTAACAATCAATTTTGTTAATGTGTCGTCTCGGCAAAATGATTGGATGCTTGACATCGTAGGATAAGTAATGGGCATTTTACAATCGACTACAAGATCGCAATAATCCGTCTTCGTCAATTTGAGGATTTAAAGAAATGATTTTGCTTAATATCGATATCAGTTTTCCTTTTTCAATGTTGCTATATTCTTCTTTAAAGATTTCTTTTTGAGCTTTAGCTAAAATTTCTTTTTTGCTTTCATGATATTTATCAGCTGCTATATCACCCTTTTTACGAAAGTCCGTTTCAAATCGACAATTTCCAATAAACCGATGGATCCAGCCGTTTATCCTGACAAGTTTTTTCCAACATGAGAACTTATTTATATCAAGCAATTGCTTTGTTACTTCAGTGGATAATGCAAAGTTCATTAATACTGGATTTTTCTTTACTTCATTTGAAGCCTCTTGTGCAATGTATGGTAGCATGGACCAAGTTTCCTTAATTCTTTAGAAGAAAAATGGCCACAGAATTACATTGAAGTTACATGTAACTTCAATGTAATTCTGTGGCCATTTTTCTTCTAAAGAATTAAGGAAACTTGGTCCATGCTACCATACATTATTACTTTCTAATTCTTTAACTGTTGTTCCTCTTGTTAGTAAATCAGCTACATTAGTTTTTGTTGGTATGTATCTCCACTGTTTTAGTTCAGTCTTTGATTGAATGAATCCAACACGGTTGGCAGCAAATGGTTTCAACTTTCGACTTTGATTTTTTATCCACCATAAAACATTAAGACTATCACACCATAGAGTTACGTTCTTAGTTTCCAGCTTCAATGCTTTGACAATCTTCTCTGCAAGTCGTAAACAGAGGACAGCCCCAAATAACTCAAGTCTTGGTATACTAATAGATGGCAATGAACTTACTCGGGCTTTTGACATTATTATCACACAGGTCACTTCTCCTGTGTCATATAAACATTGTTGATAAGCACCGTAAGCTTTACAAAATACATCCGTAAAAACGTGGATTGACCTATTTTTAACTGTTGAAGTTGTTTGTAAACATCTGGGAATGTTTATTTTTGGGAGATTGTTTAGTTCTTGAAACCATTGATCAACATTATTTGCAATATTATATAGGAACTACATCATCCCACTCAATTCCATCAATCCACAATTCTTGCATAATTATTTTGATTCGAATAATATATGGTACTAAAAAACCCAATGGATCGAACAACGGTGCCATTTTTTAAGCAAAATTCGTTTTGTAAATACCATATTTTCTTCGGTTGCAACTGAATGAAAACTAAATAAATTAGGTTTTGCTTTCCAGACAACTCCAAGTGTTTTCATTGCTGGCAATTCTCCAGAATCTAAATTTATATGTTCTGCACGATCATTTTCAAGTGTTTTTTTAAGAACTTCGACCGAGTTTGAAAGCTACTTTCGTGCAAACATTCCTTCTAAACCCCATAGTAGCGTAAGTTCCTTGTATAATTGAATTCCTACTTTTTCATCAACTGCACAAGTTATTGTGTCGTTCATTTAAGTTGCTTCAAGAACAGCTTCAGAAGCCAAAGGAAATTTTCGTGCATACTTTCTTGCGTGTTCTTGCGTTACAAATTGAGCCATTAAAGGCGCTGAGTTGATTCCAAATACCAGTCGATTAAACTGAAATACCTCAGGCTCGGCAGTTGGATCTAGGTTTCTCCATAAAATTTGTTGTTACCTTTGGTCATCTTTATGTATTCCAATTTTTAAATACATTTCTGCAATATCACAAGCAAAAACCACTGGGTTTTTGCTTGCAATTAATTTATACTCAGATGTCGCTGGGGCTTGATCAATACATGCGTAGAATGAAGTTTTCCAATTTTCATATTTCCTTTTATTGCCATTAAACATTGGTGTAGAGACGCGTTTTAGTTGTTTCCATAAATCATGTCCAATTTTTGCAGTCTTTTGATCCAAATCAATTATTTCATTTTCCATTTTACGCATGATATTTGTTGATTTGATTGGTTCAATTTCGCTACTGCCATTTTCTTCTTTATTATCTTCATACTGGTCATTATTTTTTTGAGTACTTGACCATTGATAACATTACTTTTTTGTTTCCATTTTAAGTTCTTTTTCCATCTTTTGTTGTTTTAAACTTGATTTTAAACTTCCATTGCGCAATATCCATTCGTTTACATGTTCCATAATTTCCGCAAATTCGTCGTTTAGTTTTTCAATTTCCTTATTGAGTTTTCCTACATTTTCTTTTGATTCGAGAAGTTTGTATTTCTTTGATAATTCAACCATTATCTCGAGAGCTTCGTTTTGAGTCTTAGGTAAATGATTACTCAGCTCGCGTAACTCGTTTTTGCAAGTGAGTTTATCGTCTCCAATTTGCTGAATAATTTTATGTTTAGTTCGCGTAAACGAAAACTTTAGAACTATCTTCTTCATGTTTAATGCAGATACTTCATTTTGAACGGTTAACTGATCTTCCATTTGGTTATTTGATTTTTTCTTTTTACCATTCTTCGTGTTGAAGAAACTACCCTCTGCTACCTATTATGATCCGATGGCAATCACAAATAATACCGAATATGTATTATAAATTATATTTTTAAGATCTTAACCGTTTTTGAATTAACTATATAACTTATATTCTTTATATTTTTGTATCTGAAAAACAACAACAACAAAACTCTATTATACAAAAATTTCGTTCAATAACAAAAAAAACACTATTCTTCAAATAGTCGCCACATAATTGTTATTTAGTTCGTTATAGCCATATTGGCGCTATTTACTGGTTACATCGATCGTGGTATCGGAATGTTTTGCTAATTCCATTTTCTTCCAATCAATTGATATACTTACAAAATTTACACGAGGAGAAGACAATATAGTTTGTGGTGCTAAATTAAAAACAAGAAATAACCAAATTGTGGAAAGACCAATCCAGATGCTCTATCCTTTGGAAATTAGCTGCCAAGATCCTAAGGGCAATAGAGAAAACATAAACGAATCAAAAACGAGCGATACCACGCCAAAAGAGCAAATACAAACTATAAAGCAAAGACCATCGCGAAAAACAAAATTAAAAGCTAAAGAACTTATACATATTACAGCTCTGGATGAGCATTTTGATTATAACTTGCAGATATTTATCTACAAATTGAGGAGTGTGTCATAAACGTTTTAGTATTTATTTAAGAGAATTTTTGTAATTTATTGTCACGCGATGACGTTTTTTACGGTATTTTGAATGGGTTTTTCTTACGGCAATTATCTTGGTATTTAGGGAATACTTAATTTACATATTTTACATACGGCTAATTGAGAGTTTTGTATAATTATCGTTGATTTATATTGAAATACATGAAGCGTAAAAAGTGATATGCCTTAGGGGCCATCCATAAAGTACGTACGCAGGTATGGGGGGAGGGGGTTCCCAAAAGCGTACAAATGTGTACACGGGGGGAGGGGTGTTAAAGACAGTGAGTACGTACGCGGTTTGACTATCCTAAACATGATTTTTTTTTTCAATTGAACTTCACGTGTGTAACAAGTCAGAATTGTTTTTTTTTAATTCTTTATACGGGACCGTATAAGTCACCACACTTTCTAATGAAAGCAATCGCAACCATATACTAAAACTGTCCAACTTGTGTTTTCGAGTTTCAGCGAATCGAGCTAATTATGCCACACTCTTTGTCAACCCTGACCTAAAGCAGTTAAAAAGAACTTAGCATAGCAACTACGCACTGAATGCAAAAAATAAAATGCATCTCTACTAATCAACCAACGTCTCCACTAAGCCACTAATCAACCAACGTCTCCAACTGACCACACCAACAAACAACGTAGCACTCAACTGCAAACCATCTTTCAATACCTAATACACTCCTGTACTTAACTCAACAAATAATAAATTCTGAACATCAATTAACCACAATAGAAAACGTACAGCGATTATAATGAGCCAAAAATCTCTTCCGATAAGCCAAAAACTAAAATTACAACAACCAACATAACCAAAAGCAAAGAAACCAATTTTACTAGGCTGTCTCTACCGTCCTCACGACCGGAACGACTTAACGTTCGATGAAATAATAAGCTCAATAAGTACTGCCTTTGACAAATGCAGCTCAAACTTAATTGCGTACGGCGACTTCAACTTCAGTAACACTGTGTATTCAAATGTTGACATAGGAGGTAGCATCGCGACTGTTGCATACGTACAAAACGATTGGCCAACAGATAGCTAATTTCAAGACTGTCTTGAAGAAAATCATTTGACCCAGCTAATAACTTTTCCAATATATCGCAGTACTTGCGAAGAACCTCCAAAAAATACTCTTTACCTGATCCTGACTAACAAACCAGACCGAATAATGAATATAAAAGAAGCTAGTTTTAGTCTTATTGAAGAAAGTATAGCTCTCATTGATTTAAAAACTTAAGAACCCGAAATAACTGATTCCTCTAACGTCTACAAGAAGAGTCTGATCTGGAGCAAAGCCGACTACAACTTAATCTCTACGCATATTGAAACATTCAATATTTATCAACTTTCAATATTTATCTCTACGCATATCGAAAAATATCAAATATTTATCAACAAATCCAACGAAGCAACCTCATTACACGTCCCATCAACGACCACCCCTAACAAACACAAAATATGGGTGACCAAAGATGTTGCAAATGCTATCAAACTGAAACGCGAACTCTAGGGCAAATTTATCGCAGCCAGTCGAACAAACAAGCCAACTCTACGCGAACAGCATAAAAAAGCAAGCGAAGCAGTAAAAAAATTAGTTAAAACAGCCGTTCTGGATTACGAAATGGAACTGGTAAATAATAGCAGATATGACCCAAAAATAATCCACTCGTACGTCAAAAGCAGACAAGAAACACACAATCCGTCAACTTAAAACAACTAATAATCAAACTACAACAGATCCTAAAGTAACCTGCAACACTCTTAACAAATATTTCCAATCAGTTTTTGAAATCAAACCGTTAGGGTCTATACCAATATTTAACACTCGTTCCACTAGCATAAACCAATTGACCACACTTGCATCATACGAATCCGTCAAAGAAAAACTTTTAAAACTGAATAAATTCAAATCAATGGGCTTCGACGGTATTCATCCCCGCGTCCTGAAATACTGTGCTGCAGGTTTTTCTATCCCACTGAGCATTATCTTCTCTGAATCGCATAAAGCTAGAGAAGTACCGTCTTAATGGAAAAAAAGCCGAAATTACTCATCTTTTCAAAAGAGGCTGCAAGTTAAACCCCTCAAACTATCAATCTCATGCACTTCTGTCTCTAGCAAGGTAATGGAAAGCTTTTTACACAAACACATTACTGACCACTTAAACAAAAATAAACATATCAGCTCTGCTCAACACGGGTTTCGAAAAGGAAAAGGTTGCGTCACGAACCTAATCGAAACTTGCGACATCCTGACTGAAGCTGCACCCAAAGGTAACCCAACCGGTATCATATTCACAGACTTTGCTAAAGCATTCAACAAAGTTCCGCGCCGTCATTTAATGTTGAAAAGTGCAAAGCCATGCACACCGGGTGCAGCAACAAAAAAAAATTGACTGCAATTTATACAATGATTAATCTGGACGGTCAACTGCACCAGCTATAATGCACGTCATTTGAACGAGACCTAGACGTTTTTATAATGAGCGATCTAAAAGTTAAAAAACAAGTCTGTGCGGCTGCATCAGCTGGCAACCGAATGCTAAGCAGGCTCAAAAAGACTTTTCGAGGTCGAGGTTCTGCATTATGGCGCACACTGTATATTTCGTACGTTTACCCACACCTAGATTTCGCAGTACAGGCCACCGTTTTTAGCTCAAGACATATTGCCGAGCCACAAAACATATTGCCTCCTTTAAATACCTTTCTCATGCTCAAAGACTATGAAGCCTTAACCTGACAACACTAACTTTACGACGAAAAAAAAGAGACCTTATCGAACAATATAAAATCATGACCGAAATTGATAAAGTTAACTTTCACGTCCCTCAACTTCAACCTAACACGCAATCTTCAAAGTACAGTTTAAAAAACTAAGACTACAACTTGTCCGAAACTGCGCTGAAAGAAGCAACTTCTTCACCAACCGTATTGTAAGATTATGGAATTCTTTAACCCAAAATGCGGTGGACGCAAAGAACTTGAACAATTTTAAAAACGAACTTTCTCTCCTACGGCATCTTCACTTAAGCTGAAATTGAAAAACTGTATTTTTACATCAAAGAGGCCTGGTGTGCCGCTCTTTGTCAAAAAAAAAATTTGTAAATTTATTTTTGACCATGAATGAATAAACCTAACCTATAAATAATATGAGAAAAAAAAAAAGAGTTAATTTTATAAAAAAAAATAATGCGTACGTACGCGGAGGGAGGGAGGGGAGGTGGCAACTAGCCTGACTCGCAACAGAGTGCTACTACATTGACTGAAAAATAGCCTGACTCGCAACGGAGTGCTGCTACATCGACTGAGGATTAGGTTTGGGCAGGCAATCTATCAAATAATTATAAAAAAAAAAAAATTATTTTGCTTAAAATAATGCATTATAATGATTTTTTTTGGCGGATGTAGTTACATCCGAAAAAAATCACATGCGTAACTACATCTGGTTAAAATTATGCATATATAAAAAAAAACAAAAACGGATGTAGTTACATCCGAAAAATCTACAAATGTAGTTTCATGGATGTTATTACAGATCAATGAAATTTGGGATGTTATTGCACGGATGATACATCAATGAATTTTTTTTTTTTTTTAAATTTTATTTAGGTGCCTCAAGAAGTCCTTACGGTCTTATCACAGAGCACCGCGGATGAGCATTTAATTGGAAGTTTACGCCTCCTTCCTAACCTATGTCGCAAAGCTTGCCCAAAGATGGGTTTGAACCACGGATGTTATGTTTCTGAGGCGAGTGCGCTACCACTGCGCCATGGCTGCTTATTTGGGATGTTGTTGCACGGATGTTATTATACATTGATGAAATTTCGGATATTGTTTTACGGATGTTATTATACATGGCAAAAACGGATGTTATTGCCCTGACTCGTCTTCGAAAGAATACAGGTTCGAACAAGGGGGAGGGGGTCCTAAATTGGCGATTTTATTGCGTACGTATTTTATGGATGCCCCCTTAGTCAGTTGAACCCAACAAACAGAATAATAAATTCACGATACCACCTTACCGTTTTTATTAAACATTAAATAACATTAAACAACTAAAAATTACAAATTTTCAAATTGTTTTTCAGGGTTTATTTATTTCTAACATCTCCGTAATGATTTATTTCAGCCAATAAGTAAACAAAAATTTGAAAATAATTTTTTTTGTTTATAATTTTCAATATCATTTGTTAAAATATTATTCCAAGCACTGGTAGTTTGCCGAAAAGTAACTATCGTTTTGCGAACTTTTTGATTATTTCGATTCTGCGATAAAAATCGTATCGCATCACATTAAATTTATTGATAAAAATCAACTCACAATAAATCGTTCAGCGATTTGCTCAATAAAAATGACATCATCGCAATTACCTAACTAAATAATTAAGCGCCCCTGACTTATTTAAATATCGAAAATTACCGGATTACTAAAATTAATCGAATAGCGGTAATGGCAGTGGTTAGATTATTCAATATAAAAGCCGAAGACAATAAGTTAGAATTAAATTTATAATTATTAATTTTAGATTTATCATTATTAATTTTAGATTTATTATAAATTTCATCTTAATAACTAAAATTTTCTTTTTTTAAACATTTTTTTTTCTTTTTTTTGCACTAAAATTGCACTAAAATTTTTAAAAAAAAAAGAACTAAATTTGATTCCCACCACGCCTTTAAAAGTTTAATTTTTAAAAAATTATTATAATTACCATACAGGGTGTCTGCCAAAATTATAAGGTGGATTTCACTAATTTTTCCCTGACCCACTACCTGTTTTCCAACCTTATTTAATTTAAAGTTACCCTAACTCAACTTCAGAAAAACTGGACTTAGATTTTTTTGGAAAATCCTTTTTAATAGCAAAAATATAAACATTAATGCAGTCCCCATCTAAAATATAATAATACAATTTTTATTACGTGTACGATATAAAACTTATTTAAGTTACGTAAGTTTTATAAAGAGTCACTTTCCCTGATTTTTGTGTGCTTTTTTTTTTGAAAATTTAACCTTATTTCCCAAATTATTCCATGATATCTGATATCTGAATTACCTAATTTTTTCTAAGTGATTGATTGTGATTGATTGATTGTAAGTGATTGATTGTGAGTGATTGGGACATTAACGCTCTAGAGCACTTTAACAAGTTTGCGCTGTTTAAAAAAGAGAATTTTAATTATAAAAAGATTTTTCTAAGGTGTGCAGAGGATACAATGCTCCCACATATGGGGCACATTTTCTTCGTTCCAAGAGAACGCAACCAACAATCGGTACAGCATACATGCCAGCAACTTGTTGATACCAAAGGATTTATATATGGACCAACACATATTGAACATTTCAAAGCATTGTCTAAATGGGTGCCTAGTTTCCGTATTTCGAATTTTAATAGTTCTATAAGTTTTTCTGAGTTGGCACCCGCGCTTTTTTCCAGTTGCTCGAGGGTTAAAAATTCTTCAGCAGTTGTAACGGGTTTATCACTGGTAGGGAATTCTTCTTTAGAAGATAGCAACTTCTGGTTTTTATCAGATAATGATGAAGAACTACATAAAACTATATCTGCATCAGAAAACCTTATTTAAAAAGAAAAATGTTAAGACAAATTTTTTTGTTATTCTAATAGAGAAATGGTTTCAAACAATCATGATAATAATATATATAAATTTAAATATACAATATAAATAAATTTAAATATATAATATAAATAAATATATATAAAATTAAATATATATATATATATATATACATATATATATATATATATATATATATATATATATATATATATATATATATATATATATATATATATATATATATATATATATATATATATACATATATATATCTTAAAATCTCTTAAGTTAAATTTAATAATAAAAAAAAAGCATTAAAAAAACAATTTTTTTATTTAATTTAATATAATTATATTTATGACCATCTAACAAATTATATACTTAACGCTTAAGTTTACTTTAAAAAAAAAATAGAGGATAGAAATGCACTGGAATTTACTAAAGATAAATTTCTAATGACCTGCACATAAATTTATAACGAAATGATAATTAGTACTAAATAAGTATGAAAAAAGTATTAAAGTGAAGTTCGAGCCTGGACGCTAAAACTAGCTCAGCTTTGGATGAACGGATGGAGTAAATTGCAATATTAAACAAACTTATTACTTGAATCCTCATTATATAAATTTAAACCCGAAATTATCGAATTTGAAAATAAAAATGGTAAAATTTGATAAAATTTGATAAACTTTTAAATATTAAATTTGAGAAACTTTTACTAATATATTTGATGGAATTTTTAAGTTTCAGCAAAAACATTAACATTTTTGGGTGCAGACAGACGATTTATAAAAATAAGAAATAATCTAAAATGAGTACAAAGTCAATATAGAAAAAATCAACTCCTTATTCATTCGCTGGAAACTATTTAAAAGGTTTAAAAAATAGTTAAGTAAAATTTTCCCTAAAAACATTTTAAACATTATTAACAAAAAAATGTTGACACTAAAACAATTTTAAAAATGTGTTTTTAAGTGATATCTGTTAAAAGACTTGTTTTCATTCTTTTAATTAGCAAACTTTATTTTTAATTTGAACACCACAACATCAATACTCTTTTACTACTTTAACTGTTCATCAAATAATATTAGTAATTGTTTTTAAATTACTTAAGTTAAAAAGAAAAAAAGTATTATGCTAAAAAAAATTTCCAAAAATTATTCAAAACCTCCCCAAAGCTGAGAAAGCCACTACAGATGAGGAGGCTACTTTATTGTGGTTATCTCTCTAAAATCTTTAACTCTGAAACACAAACCATGACGACCAAGGCTGCTGCGCGGAGAAACAAGTTGCGCACAGTACTAAGAGGGATGTGGTAGGAATTGAACTCAAAACCTCTTGCTTATGAAGTGAGCACTCTACCACTACACAACTACCACATTTACCATTACTACACCACTACTCCGTTTACCGTTTGTTGTGAAGTTTTAAAAAAATCTAATATTTGTTTTACTAATGTATTAGTGGTGTATTAGAAAAACATTTACTTTAGAAAAAAAAGAAGAACTAAATTTGATTCCCACCATGCCTCTAGTAATATTGCACTTAATGATGTGACCTCTGAAAATTAATTAAAACTAAAGTGAATTTAATTCCGAGTTATGAAAAAGTTGCTTACATAATAAATATCAAAAACTTTAAAGTAGAAAAATTTTGTTAAAGAAACTCAAACTACCAAAAGAAAATTATAAAATATTCACAATTTATTTTGAAAAAATATGGTATCATATGAAGTAATGTAATTTCCTATCATTACCATTTATAATTAATAACATAATAAAATTGATGTTAAAGCCAAGAATAAACTAATTTAATTTTATTTCATTAAAAAACAAAAATTTATAATATTAAATTTATTTAAAAAATACATGAAAAGATACTGTGAAGTACCAAAATTTTCTTCTAAAGTATCCCCATCAACGTCTAATTCTTCATCACCATCTTCCATTTCCAGTCTCATGAGTTTTCCTTCTCGTCGTAAAAATTCACTATCAACTAAAGAACTTGTTCGAATCCATGTTTGTCCAGCCCAAGAAAACTCTTCAACTACTTCATCTTGTTCATCATCACTACTTATATATATATTAAACTCATTCTTTTTTCGTGATAGACATTTTGACAAATGGTTTAAAGTACAGCCATTTGTTGGATTTAAAAACTCATTGCATACAACACAAGATATATAGTTATCTTCTTCTACTGAATCAGTTATTTCTTGAGCAGCATACTCGGTAGTTTCTTTGTCTGTATGTCCTGAGTGACTTTTTTCAATCAGTTTTTGGTTACTTAGCGACATTATATACATATTTGAATATCTGGAATACTTTCTCTTTTTAATATTTTGTAGAGCTTCTTCTCTATCTTCTAAAAGCATTTTTTCTGAAGAACTTTCTTCATCATCAGGTAGACAATTTTTTTTTTTTAAAGTTTTGGTTTTAATAAGTTGACCTAAATCTCTTATTGATGTCATTTTTATCTCCTCTTTATAATGTCTCTCAAACTCATGCTTGCCACGAATAGTTAAAGAACAAACAGGGCAAAGGAAAATTGAAGTTTTAGGTCTTTTTCTTTCTAATCGATTTATTGCACAAACTTGTGAATGTTCTTTACGGTTTACCTTCTTTCTTCTCCCCAAGATTTCCATGTTTTAATATTTTATTTAGATAACTAGACTTTATGAGCAAACTATTTCCAGATAAATGCAAATAAATAGAAAAAAATTAAATTAAATACAAATGAAGTATAACTATTATGTCAATTAAGACAATGCCCTTGATAAGACAAATACCCTTAGATTTACATTTGGGTTATATTCTACATTAATTTTTGTTGAGAACATAGCAAATATTAAAAATTGTTAAAAGCATGAAATAATTGTTATTATATATACTTTTTTTTTTGGATCAAGATTGTCTGACCAAACCAAAACTTAAAGTTATTGTATATACACTACACTGCTCTCATCTCTTTATAATTGAGTTACGAATATACTTAAATGTATATATACTTAAAAAAAAAAATAAATAAATACTTTATAAAAAAAAAAAAAAACATAAAAAAGGAGGTTAAAAAACAAAAAAAAAAAGTATAACAACAAAAGCAAACTTTTTTGTTTTAAAAATTATTTTTCAATTGCGGCATGTGTTCAGTGGCATTAACTAAAATTATTTGTTAGCTATTTTTGAGCATGTTGCAATAACATCTAAAACAAGGCACCGTCACATAAATAAAAAATAGATCAAGTGAGAACAAGGCTTTGGTCATGATTAGGGTCAGATATAAAGTCTTTGCTGTTCCGAATTAACCTTGCCATTAAGGCTCACAACCTTTGCCTTTCAATCTTTAACTTAAAAAGTCAACTTTACAACTCGCTTTCCAGACAACCCAAATTATTTACCTTCTCTACTCGACTTATGTCTTCTTTCTGATCCTAGTTAGTGCTCCTTTTCTCCACATTCATACTTAGGTGCTTCTGATCACAGTTTAATCTCTCTAAAACTATTATCACATTCTTCTTCATCATCAGAATCCCCCTATCATTGTACCTCTTCAACTACCTTAAAGCTGACAGGGACTCTTTTTGTCATTTTCTTCATGATAGCCCTTGGTTATAAATCTTTCATCTTCCTGCTGACAAGTGTGTTTCTTACATAATTTCTTGGATTCAGGCTGACATGAAATCTTTTTGAAATCCCTCTCGACAATTCCAAGTCAAACCTCAGTCTTCTCCATGCTTTTCCTCTCATTTTGCTGCTGCAATTTCCAATCGAAACCATTACTTCCATATCTATTAGCAAAACAATTCTCCAGAAAACAGACCTCTGTTTATTACTGCAAGAAACGATTGTAAAAAGGTTTTGTCTAATGCCAAAGCCCACTACTCTCAGGTCATGAAATCTTGTATTTCATCTCAAAAATTAGGCACTCATGACTTTTGGAGAATCTTTAACAGTATCAATAATAAAGGCATATCTGTTATTCCACCTCTCTTGTATGGTTCAGATTTTTTCATTTCACCTAAAGACACTGCTAAATTGTTTGCTAAGAACTTTGCAACAATATCATCTCTTAATTCCACTAGTTGTGCTCTACCTGATATAACCAACAAACAGGTTGATCCATTGCTTGACATTCGTATTACTCCAACTTCTGTATCTAAAGTAATTTCTTGCTTAGACTCTTCTACATCTTGTGGTCGGGACAACATACCTGTTATAGTCTTGCAGAAGTGTTCTTTGAAGCTGTCGTCTACACTTTCAAAACTATTTAACAGGTGCTTATCAGAGTCTTGTATTCCAGCCTGCTGGAAAGCGGCATCTATTATCCCTATTTTCAAAAATTTTGGAGAGCAATCTGACTTATCTACCTACTGTCCCATTAGTCTTCTTCCTATCATAAACAAGGTTTTTGAATCTTTAATTATCAAACAATTAATCTCTCATCTTGAATCTAATCATCTTTAATCTTCTCGTTCTACATATGATTTGCTACCAGCAATAACCAATAGGTTTTATCATGCATTAGATAGAGGTGGAGAGGGTAAGGCTATCTTTCTTGACATTTCTAAAGCTTTTGATAAATTTTGGCATGTTGGTCTTCTCCATAAGCTATCTTTCTCCTAAGTACCAGGTAACACCTTTCAAACATCTTAAAGATTGAACCCTTCCTTTCCAATCATAGTATAAAAGTTGTCTTCAATAGACAACACTCTTTTTCATATCCTGTAACTTCAGGAGTTCCTCAAGGTTCTATCCTTTGTCCTTGGACATTTGAGCTTGGAATGGATCTCGTTTCTGCTACAGCATGGGGCTCACAGTGGCTGGTGAACTTTAATTCAGATAAAACCCAATTTTTTTTAGCCAATCATTATCGTAATAATTTAGATCTTTCTATATTTATGAACAGTAATGTACTCGATGGGTCAAAAATTCATTCTTGTGTTACTTGTCATTTAATTAAGTCTCATCCTTTTACTGTGACTGTTTCTAAGTGCTCCAAAAATTCTTATTCATCTAGTTTCTTTCCTCAAACATCAGTTCTTTGGAATTTGCTTACTTTATCTTGCTTTCCTGACTAGTATAATTTGCAATCTTTTGTCAATCGTTATCTTGCTCTATAAAGTTTATCTTTTCTCTTTCAGTAACTTCCAACTTTAATAGTGGTTGCTTGCAGCCTTATTGGAAGCGAAAATGTTAAAAAAAAAGAAAAAAAAAGAATAGGGTTAAGACAAGGGTAAAGTTGTTCTAACTTGATAGTTACTTAAAAACCTTAACCCAGATCCTGACCCTCACTCAAAACTCTTTTTTTTAATCTGTTGAAGAGTGCATAATATCAGACAAACTTACCCATGCTCAGACATACTTGTGACATGCGCAAAAAAGCAAATAAATACTTTTATTTTACGCAGCTTATCTGAAAGATTATCAATATATATATATATATATATATATATATATATATATATATATATATATATATATATATATATATATATATATATATATATATATATATAATAAAGAAAAAAGAGAAGTATACAATACAATTAAAAAAAAGCTACGATAGACAATTTAATACATAGTTAATAAAACAAAATCAGATCTAAAAATTGCTGCTTACTTATATAAAAAGTAAACTAAAAATTAAAAACTATGTAACATCGATTGAAAATTTTAAAGTGTGTGTCTTAATGGATTAAAAGCAGATATTTTAAATAAATATTTTCAATCAGTATTTATCTACTATAAATGATATTTTACCAAAGTTTAATAAAAGGTGTTTTAGTTCACTACAATTCATCAGTATTACCTCAACTGATGTTGCTAATATGAAACATGTTTTAAACCTCAGAAAATTGGTCAGAATAGATAGGATTCATCTTTTTTGTATTAAAAGATTGAACATTGCGTTAAATCTTAACAGTATTTTTTACAGTATTTTTGCAAATTAGAGATGATTTTAAAAAAATTCAAAAAACAGACAAACAACTTAGTAGTAGTAGTAGTTGTAGTAGTAGAAGTAGTAGTAGTAGTAGTAGTAGTAGTAGTAGTAGTAGTAGTAGTAGTAGTAGTAGTAGTAGTAGTAGTAGTAGTAGTAGTAGTAGGAGTAGTAGTAGTAGTAGTAGTAGTAGTAGTAGTAGTAGTAGTAGTAGTAGTAGTAGTAGTAGTAGTAGTAATAGTAGTAGTAGTAGTAGTAGCAGTAGTAGTAGCTATAGTTATTGTTGTTGTTGTTGTTGTTGTTGTTGTTGTTGTTGTTGTTGTTGTTGTTGTCGTTGTTGTTAATGTTGTTGATGTTATTGTGTTATCAATAATATTGTTGTTATTATTATTTCTATTACTATTTGATTTTATTTTTAAACAAGATAACGAAAAATTTAAATGTTCATTATATTTAAATAATTAAAGTACCACTGATAAATTAAACATAAATCAAAATCGATCTGTGACAAAAATAAATAAAACAATCCTTTTAATTTTCCCATCAACTGGTTTTACTTTCGTTTCGTGGGTACTCGTGGGCGCATGCAAAAATTTCCGAGATGCCGGTAAATGCAATTTTTTATATTCTAAAAGTTGCGAGCAAAGTTAAGGTTGTAGGAATATAAAAAAAACTTTTCTGAAATTCTTTTACAAACTGTTTTTAGTTTATTAAAACAGTAAAATGCATTAAAAGAAAAATATCCAATTAAAAAAAAAAATATATATATATATAAAAGTTAAAGACTGCTGATACTGTAGCAATCTTATGTATAGTTTCTACCAAGATAAACAGTTTTTGGAGCACGCGTCCTTATAATACTATTTAATGCCATAAACATTTTGAGTCTCCTCATTAAAACATTATCTTAAAGCTAGTCAGAACCAAGATCTTCCCAAGAAACTATTAGTTTGACTAAACTTCTTAAAGCTGTTGGTAAAGATATACTATATTCAAACGCAGCCGTGTAGTAGTAGTGTCTTCAGAACTGGAGATCTGCGGTTCAAAGCCAGCTCTTGACATATATGTATTAAAATTCTTGGTTAAATGTTATTTTGCGGTGGTATCTGATAAGGCTGTTAGTTTTGGAGCATCTAAATAACTATCATAAATTGGGACTATCTCAAAGAACTAAAAATATAATTATATATTATAATTTTATCAATCAACCTCCGTAAATATGTTTACAAAGTAAAAACTAACAAATCAAATTTAATATCAAGAATAAAAGAAGATAAAAGAAGATAAAACAAAAAGAATCAGTTTTTTTAAAGAATATTTTTAAAAATTGTTTGCTGTTGCTTTGTATTGCAACATTGAACTGTTTGTACCGAAATTTGAAGAGTAACTTATAAGAATTACTATTTCTGAATCCCAAACTGAATTTTAACATTCATTTTAACTAGCATTAGTTTTTCATATTAAGTCTATAAATGTTGCATAATTCTTTTATATCATCCGAAAAGGTGTGTTTAACTGAACAATATTTAAGCTGGGAATAAATGATTTATTGTAACCTGATGTAATTATTGTACTGATTTGTAACCGCAAAAAACTAGAGCAAAATAGTAAGCACTTTAAATGTACATTTATAAATCAATTTATTTATCATTATTAGAAATCATAAATTAGAATTACACAGAACAACTTTACATATAGAGGATTTTCTGAACTGAAGTTTTCCGAAATTTCCTGTACTATCCATGTTTATTTTTGACATTACCAAATTAGTAACGTTGCGCCATAACATACGCAGTGGTTTTTACCAGTTCTGTTCCACCAATATTTTTTAGCAAATGTAAACTAAATTAAGCCAAAATGCATCTAAAAAAAAATATAAATACTTAGTAATTAAACCTCTTGATTATAACAAAGATGAATACCTTCTGTTACACAATCATACTAGCGTTTATAAAATAAGTTTAAACTGTTTATAAAACTAACGAAAAAAGCTCTTGCAGCAGGACATTCATAACGATAGACTAGCAACTCATAATATTTTACTGTGTCAATGCGGCCATCAATAATTTCTAAAACATCGAAGTCCATTGATTTGTTGGCATTTAGGAAGGTAGATCGTCGCGAAAAGAGCTTTTTAACTTCCACTAATTAAAATGGCGCATCCGAAACTCGTTTATTATTTACTTATTAGTCGTTTTGGTTTCAGTTGTTGTAAGAAAGTGAATCTTGAAAAAGCATTTAAGTCTGATTTAATTATTTAGCCAATAAAAAATAATTTTTCATCGGCTAAATTATTTATTTTGTCAGTTTTTATTTGTTTTTGATTGATATAACAACATCAGACTAAAAATCAGAGATAAGAAGCAATATAAATCGTTTGTTTATTATATTTAAATAAACTCATAAATTATTGTTTATAAATAAAGTAATAAATTAATTAAAAAAAAAAAAAAATTATAAAAAATAACTCAATAAAACTTTTGTCCCTACGGGCCTGTAATCCTACTAATTATCGTATTATGAAATGAAAAAGAATCATGTATTTTGTTTCTACTGTATGCAACACGAATTGAATCGGTGAATGTTAAAAGGGCGGAAGTCCAACATTGTAAACTTTTGGGAAACTAAAAAAAACTGCACTACTTCCTCAGTAAATTTTTGTTCATGGTTTAACAATTTTTTTTTGAAGAGGATAATATTTTTTATCTTAAAAGCAAACATATATATTTTTATATTTATTTTTAAAGAACCTATAAACCAATTAACAATGTGGACTTTAGCCCTTTTATCATTTAACAAATAATTACTGCTTATTTTATTATGATTTTAATGTTGGGCTATAGAAAATAATGTCACAAACTGCAATAAATCTTAAAATAAATAATTATGAATTGTTTTTACATTTTAACAAAAATTATAAGGAAAAAAAGGTCTAATGCAGAATTTTTATGAGCTATGCTTAATCGTTTTCCCCAACATCTCTGCTTCTCCGTTATTGCTTTCTGCTGTAGGCCATTGCAGTAGTTCATTTAAAAGTTAATATCATCATGTGGGACATACTTAATACACTTTCTAATGTCATTTAATTCAGCAGATTTTATTAGAATCTTTCAGTTTGGGTAAAGAGGCTGTTCTGGCAGGTTCACTTTGTTTTGAGTATTTTTTCTCATCATTAAAGTTTGTTTGACAATACTATTGAAAATTCACTGGCTTTACATTGACCTATGTTGTCACAATCGTATTGAAAATGATGAAGTTTGCTTATTGCAAATTGAGTTTGTTGGTTTCTGGCTTTACCCATTGTTTCGATTGAGGCAACGTTCCTTTTATAGTGGACTGGCCACCAACTTTTAACACCGAACACTAGAGATGAACTCTCTACATCAACCACTAAAAACTTTCTTTGATTAGTAGTAGGAGATTGCCAGTTCTGGCTTATTTTCATTTTCAACCATATTTTCAACCATATATTTAATTTAATATATGGTTCATTTTAATCCATAGTGTGTATAAATTGTATAACTAAGAAATAAATTTTTAAATCAATTTTTTAAATTTAAAAATCAGTTTTCAAATTTCGTTTCTTGTCGTCGCGGAATTTTCTTGTGGACGTCATAGGTCACGTGACTTGTCAGTGCGCATGCGTCATTTTAAGTTGTTATAAGATGAAGTTGTCGTCGTTACGGTGGTATTTGTATTAGCATGACCAGAAGTTGCTGATACGCATATATTCACATTTACATTGGAGTTTTGCATCTTTTTTTTTAGATGCAAGATAATTATTTAGAGATTTTTTTTATAGATTTTTCAATTTTTTATTATCAACCCATGAGTTAAAAGTATCAGGATATCTATACCACTTTACTAACGATTTGTTTCCTTGTTTACAAATAACTTTTTCAATTCTAAATGTTTCTTGATTCGTTTTTTGTAGTTCTTGTTTATAAAAAGTACCTTGTATTTCTTGACCATTATAATCAGTTATTTTATAAGTTGGTGGATCTGTATACTGAGCCTGTGATACTGTGAATACTTCTTCAGTCCATCTTGGTGTGTATCCTTTTTCAAACGCTCATTTCTTTTTAGTTATTCTCACTTTATCACCTATTGAAAACTTGGGTTTAATAGGATTTAATCTTACTTTTCCATTTAGATTTAGAAATACTATATTCTCATTCTTTTTATTGCTTGCTTCAGCTGGAGTCATTTTAATTGAAGAATGCTTTGTGTTGTTGTATTGATTTATCATTTCATCTAAAACATCAATGTATTTTCTTGTAGAGTTAGCAGAAAAGTACTTGAACATTTTCTCTTTCATTGTTCTATTCTAACGTTTAACTACACAGCTTTTTTCTTCATTTTCAGTTGGATAGAGCTGCAATGCTTTAACATGCTTGTTATAAAATTCCAAGCCTTTAACTACCCATAATTTCGTACACTTTTTATCTTTAAAGATTTTATTGAATGCATTAGCAACTTGAATTCCTTCATCAGTCCATTTCAGCTTTTTGCTTTTTTTGTTGATCGCCGGTAGTTTTTTGACTTTACACCTAATCCAAACTTTGATTTAGCAGATGTGATAGGTTTTATAATCTTTCTTTCTAATTTTTAACGTGGTGTTGGATCTTGTATAGCATCCATTTGTTCAATCATTTGTTTATCAGCTAAATTTTTATGCTCTTTATCTGGAAAATGTTTATAAACGAGATCATGAATATAAGCTGCATTATTAACTCGATCTACAAGCTTATTCCATTCTTTTTATGCATCAGTAGAAGTTAATCTTGCATCTAAATTAGTACCAGGGAACTGGTACTAATTTAGGTTTCCTGCAAAATTCATACCAGGTAAATGCATTTTACCTGGAAATTTTGCCCATGGTAAGTTTTTATTCTTTGTAAATGAATTAAGCGATTCTACTAAATCACCTCCTTTAGTTTCTTTTTTAAATTAAGTTTTTGTCGTACCACAGTTAGCACAATTTCCACGTAGCATGTTTCTATTATTTTTACTTACAGCATGTTGTAAGTTTAGTGTATCTGTTTTACTTTTACATTTAAGGCAGTACATTATTATTTACTTACTTTTTTTTTTATTACATTTTAATTATAAATCTCTAAAAACGATATAAAAAATTCTTTATATAAGAAAATGAAAGTATTAGGTTTGTCATATAATATAAATAAAAATAATCGTCATAATAATGAGTTATTACCAAGAAGTATAAGAGGACTTATAGTTGGGAAGTCTGGTTGTGGAAAAACAAATTTATTATTAACGTTACTTATAAGAACTGATTGGTTAGACTATAAAAATTTACAAGTTTTTGGAAAATCTCTTTTTCAACCTGATTACAAAATATTAAAAAGTTCTTCTGAAAAAAAAGTACCAAAAGAAGATATTCTTAAAATATTTAAGTTACAAGATAAAATAGATAAGATGGATATCAGCCCTGATCTTGTAATTGAAGTTCATTCAAAAAATTTAAAAAATAAAATAGACATGGAATGTCAATTTTATGAAACAGCAGATGATGTACCAGAACCTAAAGATCTCGATCTTACTAAAAATAATTTTATGATATTCGATGATTTACAATTAACAAAGCAAAATAAATGTGAAAAATACTATATAAGAGGAAGGCATAGTAATGTAGATTGTTTCTATTTAGCGCAAAATTATTTTAAGCTACCAAGGAAAACAATAAAAGAAAATGCAAATTTTATATGCTTGTTTAAACAAGATTCAAAAAATGTAAATCATATTTATAATGATCATGTTTCAAATGATATGACAAAAGAAGAATTTAAAAACTTTTGTAAAATAGTTTGGTCGCAACCTCATAAATTTGTTGCTATTGATCTATCATCAGAAGTGAAGAATGGAAAATATAGAAATGGTTTTGATCGTTTTTATTTTCCTTTCTCTGTATTAAATAGTAAATGAAATATATATTTACATAAAATATATATTTATATCTAGATTCATTCGTGATCTACAGAATCCAACCTAATACTGGAATATTTTTAAATGGAGAGTTTCCACCTAATATTAAACCTTTTCCTACTTTTTCATATTGTTTATCGTTTCCAGTTCCTTTTCCATAATAGTAGTAATACCCGTTTCCTAAATATTATCCTTTTTTCCATTCATTTATTAATAATCCTTTTCCTACTTTTCTAGCTTTAATAGATCTTTTATCATCTTTCACATACAAAATACCATTATCAGCAATTTTATTTAATATGGTGCTTCCAGCAGCTGCCCCTACTCCTGTTAATAACCCTGTTGCAACAGCAGGTACAATTTTTGAAGCTAAAAAACTTCCAACTAATCCTAGTAAAGGTAAAAATCCACCTTCTACTTTAGAATTATGCATCAGATTTTCTTCATTTAACTCAAGCGTTATACCTTTTTTATTTTTAAATGCATTGACTACTTTTTCTAATTATTTATGTGTTAGAGCTATTACATCTTTAGCATTTTTATTATTTAGATTTTTAAAAGTTAATTTTATAGTAATTTTTTTTGAATTATTCTTAAGTTCTTTCTTTATTTTATTCTTTCGATATTCTGAAAGCTTAACTTTAATATCTTGATAATCTGTCATTTTTTATGTATACACATTTTTTTAATCTATTTTTTATTTTTTTAAATTTTTATCAATTCTTTTAGAAGTGCTACTTGTTCTTTTAGAATAAATTTTTGCTCACATTTAGAAGTTCGTTCCCTTATATGAAATTTCATTGTTATTTTTTCTCCTTGCTTATCAATTAGATTTTCATCTTGATCAATTAACGAAGTTTCCATATCACGAATATCTCCTCTTAGAGAGGAGAAATTCGTGATAGGTAAGTAAATGGGGACATTTGGTTTTTCTACAAGTTTAGCTCCAGGAGCTACAGAGGGGTAAAATGTATAAACAGTATTGCTAGTTGAATTATCTAAATAAGATCCAGTATTAATATGATTTATATCTAATACTTTTACAGATTCATAATCACCTGCAGTATTTAATTTACTTTCAAAACCTAAAAGATTTCTGATTGAATTTGCAATTTGTAAAATCAACTGCAAAATTTGTTGCAATAGTCATTGTAACTTTAAATGTTTTTATATTTCCTACAAAAGTAATTGAATTCATAGGAAGTTGAGAAGCAATTAATTCTTTTTGCATCCAGTCATTGATCGAAGTAAGTTCATAGACCCCTTCTGGAATATTAAGATAAGCTGTCGATGGTTTTTATTGTTAAGTAAATTTATTGTTGTTTTCAGTAATATTATTAAGTAAATGTTATGTTTCTAAGCTTATTAATGCCATTTCATACTCTTTTTTTGCATCAAGTGGAATGGCTGGTAAAAAACTTTCTTCTTATTGTTGAAGTAACTTCTCCAATACATATATCCGTTTTTATATATATATTATTTTTTTTATATCATTTTCAAATATAAAAAAATTAATTAACTTTGCTGCTTTACTTCTTTTAGATGAAATTGTATTATTATTCTTCCATTACTAAAATCTATAGAATTTTTATCATCATCTATTACTTCAACTTTCATTTCTGAAAGTGTTTTTGTTTTAATGGAAAACAACTTCTATGATTTGGTTCTTCAAAAAGACTTACACCTGAAGATCTAGTCATTGGTAGAAATGAATATATTACACTAGTGTTACTACCATATATATTTATTCCATCTACAATATTATTTAAAATATAATAACGCATTATTTTTGATGAAATTTTATAGTTATTACATTCTAATTTAATTAAAGCCATTTCATACTCTTTTGTTTCATCTAATTGAATATCTTTTTCATTATATTTAATTTTAAGAATATTTGATCCATTAATATTATTTACATGAACATATTTAGATTTCACATATGGCATTTTATATAATTACAAATTTCTTTAACATATATTACTTATCTTTACTTTCTAAATCACTGCGTGATTTTTTCTGGTACTGAATGTAAAACTGCATCTTTTAATTTTACTTGTATAGATTGAATCGTTGAGCCTATATAAACACCTTTAATTCTTAAACACCCTTTAATATAACATCTTTTTTTAATAAGATTATGTCCTAAAATTTCATTATTATCTGCAGATCTGAATACATTATCTATCTTCAGATCTTCTGTTGGTATTTTTGCAAATATAACAGGAGGTTTATTATTATATTTTATAATTATATTTTAGAATTTTTAAGTTGCCAGTATTAAAATTTTCCACTTTTAATTGTTTGTCTTTGACTTTATCTTTAAAAAATTTCTCAATAGATTGAATAATTTGCAATAAATTTTTCTTCTTCTTCAGTCTTTTCTTTCATCTCATTAAAACATACAAGTGGAATTGAATATCCTGTAGGTTTATTCGTTTTTGGATCACTATTTACACAGACTCCATATGAAAATAATTTAGGTGTTTCTACTGATAAAAATGTTTCGCCTTTATAACCAATTCTCATTTTTTGATAATGAACAGGCTTATAAAAATTAATGACTTCACCAGCACATAATTTTGTCTCATGAAAATTTTTAATATCTACATATAACATTTTTATATATATACAAGAAAAATTATTTAAATCATTTTAAATTTTTATATTATTATGTTGTGAAATGATATAAATAAATAAGCATCTTTATAAAATGAATAAAATGTTTCTGAATATTGAAAATAGTAAAATAAAGAAAATAGATTTAATATATTATCAGAATTTAGATCATACTCCATCTTTTGTTAATAGTAAAAAATATAGAGTATTTGCGTAGCAAGATTTTGTAGTAAAATCAAATTCATATAATAACATTTCTTTAAAGTGTGGAGTTAATATAGATGAAGTGTATGTATCACTTGCACTTGCAGAAAAATATAAGCCATATTTAAAATTACTAAATTCAGTAGTAGCAGAGTCTACTAATGATATTATAATAACTTTATATAACAATGATAAAAAAGATATAAATATTTAAAATTTTTATTTTTACATTTACATTTTTATTTCAGGACCTAAAAATGTAAAACCAAAAAAAGAACCACAAAGTGATAAAGACTCTGTTAGATCTATATTATCAAGTATAGGAGATTTAATTACTGATAAAATATGTGATAAAGATAATACCAAATCTGACAAAGATAAAGACAGTTATAGATCACAAAGTAATCAAGACTCTGTTTAATCTATATTTAATTTTGGTAAATAAAGGTATAGGAGATTTAATTATCATAAATATAACTTATTAAAATAACTTAAAATAAATTTTTCTTTATAAAAAGAATAGAATATAATAGGGACTATAATAACAAAGAATGTAAAAATGAAGAATGTAAAAGTATTTATCCAGATCTTAGCCAGTTTAGAGTTGATCCAACTGCACCACCACTATCGATAGATCAGCAATATCGATTAGATAAGATAAGTGAAATTCAAATTAAAATAGAATGTGAAAGAGAAAGAAGAGCTATGTTGAGTAAAAAGTATCATAGAGCTTCAAAAATAATTTTAGTTGCTGATAATTCATTACTAGCAACTACTATGACACTTGGAGCTGTTGGTATTGGTTTTTTAACAATAATAGTTGGAACACCAGTAGCTATTGCATGTGAAGGTGCAGCATTAGGTATTGGTTTAATGTCATTAATAGGATCTCAACTAATTATAAAATTAAATATAAAATCAAAAAAGCATGAAAAGATTAAAGTATTAGCTGATGCAAAATTAAATACTATAAGCGACCATATTTCTAAAGCTTTAAAAGATGGTAATATCGATGATGTAGAATTTACAATGATACTTTCAGAATATGAAAAGTTGCAAAAAATGATTGAAGAAATTAGAACAAAATCTAAAAATGAAATTGATGAACAAACTAAACAATCAATATTCAACCAAGGTAAAGAGAAAGCTATGAAAGAGGCGATGGAATTGTTAGAGAATAGGTTTAATAAAAATCAAAATATTAGCAAAATAAATATTAATTAAATCATAATATATGTTCAAGTAAAACATATATTATGTTCAAGTTAAACATGATAATATGTTTAAGTTTATTGGAACTACTGGTCTTTGGGAATTGTTAACAAAATCTAGTCCTGATAAAGACATATATAATGAAGATGATCTCGAAAATTATAAAAATATATAGAAAGAAAAATATGCTATTTCTTCTAGTAAATATTCAGGAAAACCTAGATCATCTAGAAGTGAAAAATATAATAAGATAATAAAACTCATTTGGGAAAAGATAACTAGAAAATCTGGATAAGGAGTTATCATTTTTCCTAGTGATCCAAATGAATTAGTTAAAATGGTTGCATTACGAATAGCTGCATTTGAAGCAGGTAATACTGGGGCTAGAAATGAGGCTGTTGCTATTTGTGATGAATTATTACATCAAGGAAAAATTGATTATGAATATTATAAAGCATTACAGAACATTTTTAGATTAAATAAAAATAGTAGGTAAATAAAAATGTTATTTGTTGAGAAAAGAATTTATAAAAAGCATTTTGTCGATGGAAGTGGTATAATTAATGATATTAATAATGTATATAATTGAACAAAATCTTCAGATTTTTTTAGAGCATTATCTGGTATGAAGACTATGTTGACTAACCATCTTAGAGATAAATAAGGGATCCAGATTTATGCGAAGTAAATTAAATAAAAATAGTAAGTAAATAAAAATGTTAACTGTTGAGAAAAGAGTTTATAAAAAGCATTTTGTCGATGGAAGTGGTTTATTTAGTCCTTTTAGAGGCTTACTTAATAATAGATCGATTAAGAATGCACTTAAAATATCACGTAGTTTAGCTAATAAAGCCATTGCTAGTGATTTAGAAAAAACTGCAATAGATGCTGCAAAAGTTGCAGGTAAAGAACTAGCTACAAATGCAATCTCTACAGCTAAAGATACTATAGTAGAAAAAGGAAACAAGTTGATTAAAAAATCAAAGCTTAAACCTAAGAACAAACAAGTACTTGCAAACTTAGTTGAATCTGGAGCTAATGATCTTGCTCAAAATCTAACTAATGAAGTCACAACAAATATAAATAAATTGATGATGGGATCTGCAATACCATCTAAAAAATTAGGCCATTCAAACGCTATTAAACTGGAAGAATAAGTAAAGAGAGGAAGAGGATTACAAATGGAATAATATTTTTTCTAAAGTTTTCATTAATAAAAATTAATGAAAATGAATTTAAAAAAATGTTATGTATATAAAAATGGCAGATTATAAAAGTTTAGATTTAACAGAGCAACCCTTTATTGATAGTATTTCCAGATATCATTTTGGAGAATATTATCCACCAACTGGTACGAATATAAATAATAAAGTTCCAATAAAAATGAATGAATCTGTCATCTCAATACTATTGAGATGACAGATTCATTTTTTAAACCATCTGAAGCTTATATACAAGTTGAAGGAAGACTTCTAGCAGCAAGTGGTGCATCCTATGCTAATAAAAATGTAGTTACACTTACACAGAATGGAATTGTGCATTTATTTGATAGAATGGCATATAATTTATCAGAACATAGAAACAGAACATAGAAACAGTAAATAATTTAGGGCAAGCAACTACAATGTTGGGAATGCTTAGGTATTCAAATGGCTTCCAAGCAGCAGAAGGATTAAATCAACTATGGTACAAAGATAATGCAACAGATGCAAATTTGACTACTAATGTTGGATTTGCAACAAGGCAATCTTACTTTATTCAAAAACCTACTACAAAAGGCACATTTTCATTTTGTATTCCTTTAAATCATATTTTCGGATTCTGTGATGATTATACTAAAGTACTTTACGGATTTAAACATACATTAACTCTACAAAGAAAAATGACAATAATGCTATTTTCCGATCTGCTGCAGCAGCTATAGGAAAAGTAAATCTTACAAAAGTATCATTATGGATGTCTTATGCCATTATCTTTTTATTCTAGATCGTGTGAAACTATTACACCTTAACCAACAACTAAAATGACTTGGAAACTTGGTGTTAAAAGTGATGAAAAACCTAGATATATTATCTTTGGATTCCAAACAAATAAAGATAATAATCAAACAGCAAATGCTTCAATATTCGATCATTGTAACTTGATAAATATGCAAGCCATGATTAATAATGTAAGATTTCCTGAAGCTGATTATGAACTATCATTTCCAAATCAAAAAATTTCAAGACCTAATAGAGATGTATCTACTTTTAAAGAAAAATTTTATAGAACAAATGAAATCATTTCAAATTGTAACATATCAACTTTAGGCTATAGAGATTTTTATCCACTTATGGTTTTCGATTTAAGAAATCAATCAGAAAGATTAAAACCTTCAGTATCAGATATTCAGATTAAAGCATACTTTAGTGAAAATGTTCCAGACGGAACTGAAGCATTTGCTGTTATTATATCAGAAAGATTAGGTAAACTAAAGTCTAATGGAGATAGATTTAACTTCGAATAATAGAAAAAGAAAATTATAGTAAAATGCGCAATAAAAATATCTTTTATAAAATATCTTGTTTTAAATGACATAAATAATTTTCTTGACATAATAAAAAAGAATGGAAAACAAAATTCAAAACGAAATATTTAATTATTATAAAAGATTATAAGCATTAAAATTTGAATTAAAATTAAAACAAAATGTGAAGAATGTCATATCGAAGAAGGTTTAGGCCGAATAGAAGATTTTACGTATAACGCATTTTCAAGATTAGAAGTATTAGAATATTTAAGAATAGAAAGATTAATCTTAGAACTAAAAAAAGCAGACTTGATGAATATACTTGATGAATAGGTTAGAAGAATTAAAATTAGAACTAAAATCAGAAGAATTAATATTAGAGCTATTAATAGGGAGAAAATATTAAAAAAAGAAATGAAAAAATGCGGAATAAAAGATAGATTTAGATTAATGTCATATTTAGTATTTAATGAAAAAGAAAATGAAAAGTATAATAAAGAATTAAAAAAAATAATATGTTTAGAAACTGATAAAAAAAGAATAGATAAATTAAGATTTGCAGATGAAGTGTTAGAAGAATTAGAAGAAAGGTTTAATTCAAGATCAGAATAAAAAAGATCAGAAGCTAAAAGATTAATAGACTATTCTATTATAAAAGAATTAAAAGAATTAAAAGACTTAAAAGAAATAAGATTAGGATTAAAACTAGTAGTAGAAGCAGGATTAGAAAGAAAAAGATTAGAAAGAAGATTAGATCTGAAATAACTTAGGCTCCGCTGTAAATAAAAGTTTAGAATTAATTATATATTTAAAAAAAAATATATAATTGTTAAAATGTTCAAAGAAAAAATATTTTTTAAAAATGAGTTAAATTTTTTTCTTTATATAATAAAAATGAGCGATAGAATAAAATATACAAAAAAGTATTTATTAAAATTACTAAAAAAAAATAATATACAACAAACATCTAAAGATCACATTGCATTAGTTATGATTGCTATCGATAATAATTTAATTGTAATAATATAATAATACAATCAAATATCATTACTAAAAAACCAAAAAAAAACCAAAGATGGAAAAAGTAAAAAAAGTTAAAAAAGAAAAAGTAAAAAAAGAGAAAAGACCTGTAGGAAGACCTAGAATTTATCCTATAAAAGAAAAAAAAAAAAAGAGATCCTAAATATGACAGACTAACAAAAATTAGAACAAATCCAGCATCTATTAAACTAATGTAGAAACAGGAGAAGTTAAAATGTACAATTCTATATATGATTATATCAGAAAGGAAAAACATGGATATAGATATTTATATTTGCATAATAGAGAAGTTGAAAATGGTATAAAAATAGATTTAATAAAATCTAAATATGATGATGTAAAAGAAAATGTAAAATAATTTATTTAAAAAAATTATTTTTATAGACTTTTTATATCTATAAAAATATGAAAAGAAATTTTTTAGTTTTTTTATTTTAATTTCTTTACAAGAAAAAATGAAAAGTTGAAAATGATATAAATAATTTTCTTGTATATATAAAAATGGAAAATAAAACTGTCACAGAATTGAAACAAATCGCAAGAAAACGAAAAATAAAGTATTATTGTAGAATGAGAAAAGCAGATCTTTTAAAAGAATTAGGACAAAGATCACACATATTAGAAGAACCGATTCCAGAACACATTACAAAAAATGCTCTAACACCTTCTCAGCATGTTCCAAGTAAGTATATTAATATTGTTAATAATAAAATTAATTCATTTGCTAATTGGATTATATCCTTTGTTTCTGAACCCATTAAAAAGACTGCAAATGAGAGATTGAGATTCTAATTTATATAAAAGATTTGGAGTTAGAAAACCAATGAAATTTAAATTAACGCAATCAACTGTTAAAAATGTGACAAAGCAATTTTCAGCTAAAGGTTTTGAAGGGTATGACGCTTTGTCCTTTATGAAATCAGCTAAAAGTAAAGTCATTCAAATACTAAATAGCAATAAAGGATCAAAGATCTATATCGTTCTTTTATGTAAAATGGAGCGTGTTGATCTTAAAACAGGAGAAACTATAACAACTATTGCAACTTTTTCAACAAAAGCAGAAGTTGTTTTAGAATCGACAGATTTAAATGACTTTTATGAAAGAGCTGCAAATAAAATTTTAGAATCCTTGTCCACATTTCAACAGATGGGATCAAGTTAGAGATTTGTTTCTGTTGAAAAGATGGATATTAATATGATTGAATATAAACCACTTAAAGGTAATTCTTACATTCCTCTTCCTTAAAAGTTAGCAGCTAAAAAAGCAATCATTAATATTAAAAATGAAGACAACGAATGCTTTAAGTGGTGTGCTGCCAGATTTTTTAATACTAAAGAAAAAAATTCTGAAAGAGTAGATAAAGATCTAAAAGAACAAGCTAATAAATTAAATTGGGAAAAAATAGAATTCCCAGTGTCACTACATCAAAATACGCAATTTGAAAAAAATAATCAAAACATAAGTGTTAATGTCTTTGGATACGAAAGTTTAGTTTATCCTTTACAAATATCTGAAAATAAAAACAGACAACATCAAATGGATTTATTACTCATTTCAAATGATGAAACTAATCATTATTGCCTAATAAAAAATTTAAGTAGATTACTTTCATCACAAACATCTAAAAATGAACATGAAATGTTTTATTGTAGAAATTGCTTGTTAGGATTTAGTACTGAGGAATCTTTATATAAGCATAAATTGTATTGTGATGTTCATAATTCAGTACGTATTGAACTTCCAGAGCCAAACACAATGATAAAGTTTAACCATTTAAAAAAAATTATGAGAGTACCTTTTGTAGACTATGCTGACTTTGAAAGTTTTATAACACCAATTAACACTTGTACACCCAATCCAAATGAATCTTATACAAAACAATATCAAAGACATACACCAAGTTCTTTTTGTTACTATATCAAATGTTTTAATGAAAGTGTATATCAATGTAAACCAGTCACATTCACTGCAAATAGTTAAAAAGATGATGTTGCAAAAAAATTTGTTGATATGTTAGAAGAAGATATTAAGAAGATTTACAACACTTATTTAAAATTTCCAAAAAAGATGATATTTGTCACATTTGCGACAATTGCGAAGAAGAATTAAAAGATGATAGAGTAAAAGATCATTGTCATATTACAGGTAAATATAGAGGCGCTGCTCATAAAGATTGTAATTTACAATTTAAAATTCCAAAATTCATTCCAGTACTATTTCACAATTTATCTGGTTATGACTCTCACTTGTTCATAAAGAAATTGTCAGAAGGAAAATTAAATTGCATTCCTAACAATGAAGAAAAGTATATCAGCTTTTCTAAAGAACTTAAAGTTGGTGAATATACGAATAAAGATAATAAAGTTATTGAAATTAAACTACAACTCCATTTCGTTGATAGTTATAGATTTATGGCTTCTAGTTTAGATCTTAGATTAGCTTATCTAAGAATCTAACAAAGGAGCAATATAAAAATATTGGAAAATACATTTCAGGAAATGATCTCGATTTATTATTGAGAAAAGGTGTTTATCCTTATGAATGGGTTGATTCTATTGATAAGTTAAATGAACGCAATTAACATCGAAAGAACTCTTTTTTTCAAGATTAAATGATGAAGGAATAAGTAATAAGTAATCTTGTTATAATCTGTGTGAGTAATCTTCATCAAGTGATGAAGATTACTCACATGCACAAACTGTATGGAAAGATTTTTATTGTAAAACTTTTAGAGATTATCATAATTTATACAGTGTTTCAGATGTGTTATTATTAATAGCCGATGTTTTTGAGAATTTTAGAGATGTATGTATGAAAAATTATAAATTAGATCCTGCTTGGTACTATACTTCACCAGGGTTAGCTTGGGATGCTGCGTTGAAAGAAACAAAAATAGAATTGGAATCATTAAGTGATTATGATATGATCTTAATGATAAAGCAAGGAATAAGAGGTGGAATTATTATGATTTCTAACAGGCTAGAAACTGCTAATAATAAATATATGGAAACCTATGATGAAAGTAAAGAATCAAAATACATACAGTATTTGGATGCAAATAATTTATACAGATGGGCTATGAGTAAACCCCTTCCTACACATGGGTTTCAATGGATGAGTAAAGAAGAATTAAAAAAATGGAAATCTATTTCTTGTATAGTAGAAGTAGATTTAGAATACCCTGAGCATTTACATGATTTGCATAATGATTATCCACTTGCTCCTGAAAAATTAAAAATAGACAGTTTCTATGGATCCTCTGGATCTAAAGTTAAAAAATTAGTACCTAATTTAAATAACAAGAAAAATTATATCATCCACTATGAAAACTTGAAACTGTATGAAAGATTAGGACTAAAAATAATAAAATTTAATAGAGGAATAAAGTTTGAAGAGAGCGCATGGCTAAGTAAGTACATTGAGCTCAATACAAATTTGTTAATAAAAGCTACTAATGACTTTGAAAAAGACTTTTTTAAACTCATGAATAATTCAGTATTTGGAAAAACAATGGAGAATATTGAAAACAGAGTAGATGTTAGATTAATCACTAAAAGTGAAGAAGCTATTAAACTAGCATCAAAACCCAACTATGAAAGTAGGACTATATTTGATGAAAACTTAATAGCGATACATATGAAAAGAACAAAACTTGTATATAATAAACCTATTTTTTTTTATTTTTTTTTATTTTTTTTTTTTGTTCTTTATTACATTTTAAACAACATTCCGTTATAAATATACAAATTAAAAAATAAAATATAGAAGTTACAAGAAAATAACAAAAAAGAAAAATCGTAAATAAGAAATAAAAGACAAGACCATAAGGTCTTGTCGTAGAGAACCGCTAAAATGAACGTGGTACAAACAAATTAAAAATATTCAGAAAACCCGTTATATATATATAGATCAGTTATATAAATACTATATAAGTTAATAAACATATAAATTGTCGTATATATTGATACATATTCTTGGTAAATATATAAATTATAAAATAATAATAGTTCTTTGATAAGTGGAGGTAAAATGGGAAAACTATTAAAAATTATTAAAAGTAAATTGATAGATCGTCAATTGTAAAAATTAATTCTTTTAACTTTCGTTAGTTACATTGTTGGATAAAATCTTGAGAAAAGTTTTTTAAGACAATTTTGTTCCATAAGAATGATCCGCGAGAAGTAATGCAGAATTTGCTCAAGTTAGTTTGAAAAAATGGCTGCTTAATAAAATTGTTATTGCGTAAAAAGTATTTATTTTTATCTTTTAACATATACAAATCATGGAAAGAAACTGGTGAAGAATTAGTTTTACATTTGAACATAAAACAAAGAGTATTATAAACATTGAGTTGATATACATTGAAGGCGTTCATTTTTTTTTAATAGAGGCTTTGCATGAGTAAGACGTTCACTAAAATGTATCAAACGTGCTGCATGCTTCTGATGACGATAAAGAGGTTCAAGTTTGCTTTTATTGGTGCAAGCCCATGCAATGTTTGCATGGGCTTGCACCAATAAAATTAAAAGAGAAATATAATTGAGTTAAAATTTTTTTATTTAAAAAGTTTCTTGCTTTATATAAAATTCCTAAACTTTTTGAAGTTTTGTTATATAAATTTTCAATATGATTTTTCCACGAAAGATTATCATCAATATAAACACCTAAGAGTTTTGTAACGTTTACTCTAATTATTTCGATGTTATTAATAAAAAGGGATGGCATTTCATAAGGCAGTAGTTTTTTCTTAGAGGGCGGGTGAAAGAGAGTCCAGTTTGTTTTTTGAATATTAAGCGATAATTAATTTAATTTTTTTAAGAAATCTTGTTTAATTCTACATTCATAAGTTGAAACAGAGTAGTGATGTTAGTATGAGATAAGAATAAGTTTGTACCGTCTGCAAACATGATTGTTTTTAATCTGGATACTTTATATAGATCGTTGATATATATAAGAAAAAGAAGTGGTCCGAAAATAGATCCTTGAGGAACACCACAATTTTAGATTTAAGTAAGACATTGATGTATAAATTTCATTATGGTTACATCAAAAATAAATATAAAGATAAGCCAAAACTATTATTCACAGACAGATTCTTTAGCATTTGAAATAAAAATAAAAGACTTTTATTCAGATATTTCTAATGATGTTGAAAGTAAATTCGATAGAGTGAATTTGACAAAAATCACCCAGCTAATTAAAATGGATTTACAGTAGGGCTAAATAAGAAAGAATTAGGAAAGTTTAAAGATGAAGCTGGAGGAGCACAAATTGAAGAATTTGAAGGTCTAAGATCAAAATTGTATTCATACAAAGTACATGGGGAAGATAAAAAAAAATGTAAGGGAGTAAAAAAAAATGTTGTTGAAAAATATATAACACATGAAGATTACAAAGACTGCCTGCTTAGCAGGAGAGATCAAATGAGAAAAATGAATGTCATCAGATCTCATTTACTTGATGTTTATACAGAAGAAATAAACAAAATAGCACTCAGTGCAGAAGATGACAAAAGAATTATTTAAGAAGATGGAATTCATACATTAGCGTATAGTCATTATGAATTAAATCTAGAAAGCGAAACATGGGAACCTAAACCTTCGGAACCTAAACCTAACTTTTCATTTCAGATTGATTGGAAATAAACAGACAGACAGGCAGGCAGCCACAACGAAGTTTACGAGTCTTAAATAAGATAAAACAGGTAAGTAACTTTTTATATAAAAAAATCTAAAACTATTAATAAAAATGGAAAAACTAATCAATGTTGAAGGAATAATATTACAAAATGTACCATCAACAAACTTTCAGTTAATAAAAGCAGCAAAAAAATTAGAAATAAAAAATTTTAGAGGTGTATTTGTAAGAGATGAATTACCAAAAAATACACATAAAAAAGAATGTGGAATATTAAATACTGGAGATTCAAGTACGAATGGATTTCATTGGATTTGCTGGTATAAAGACGGAGATAAGAAACTAAGTTTCAACTCTTATGGACTACCACCACCAGTTGAACTCGTTCAATACTTACACAGTCCTGTTTACTATAATACTGAACAAGTTCAATTTGGAAATACCTCCTATTGTGGACATTTGTGTCTCTATGTCTTGGAAAAACTAAATGATGGAAATGAATTTCAAAGCATCATCAATTCACTTTGGTATATCCTAAAAGGATCCAGATATATTATTAGATCTCGAAGGAATCAAGATTAGCGAAGCTAATTAAAATAAATTAAATAAAAATAATGAGTATATAAAATGAGTATTAATATATTCGGTAGTAGTTCAATGAATGGATTATCTGCTTTTGGTAGCACATCAGGTGGTAGTTTAAATCATAATATTAATGTAGACAATAAAGCAACTTCAGACGTTGATCTCAATACACATAAAATAATTAATTTAGCTGATCCTACTAATGCACAGGATGCAGCAACAAAACATTATGTAGATAATAATCAAACTCCTAGTAATTTATATATTAGAACAAATGGACAAAATAGTGCGACTGCTGACATTAATTTAAATACGCATAAACTCATCAATGTAGCTAATCCTACTAATGCACAGGGTGCAGCAACAAAGCATTATGTAGATAATAATCAAACTTCTAGTAGTATGTATCTAAGAACTGATGGTTATAATCCTGCCATTGCTAACATTAATTTAAATACAAATAAACTCATCAATGTAGCTGATCCTACTCAACCTCAAGATGCTGTTACAAAGCATTATGTTGATGATATATATTTTTTTTAATGTTGATTTAGGTGCCCCAAGAAGTCCTTACGGTCTTATCACAGTGCACCGCGGAAGAGCATTTAATAGGAAGTTCACGCCTCCTTCCTAACCGATGTCGCAAAACTTGCCCAGAGGTGGGTTTGAACCACGGATCTTACGTTTACGAGGCAAGTGCGCTACCACTGCGCCACGGCTGCTAAAATATGATATACAAAATCAAAGTTTAGATATCATTCCCAATACAATTTTGACATGCTTTGGATTAAAATTTTAAGCATTCTATGCAACTCCAGTATCATACACCATTTTTAGCTATAGTGGTAGTTCAGGAATTCTAAGAAAACTGTCGATTGCATTTACAGGATCTGCTATTACATCTAATACTGTACCAGGTAACTTATTTTTAAAATATATGCTGATAATGTACTTTGCATAGGTAATGATTCTATTGTAACAGATGGTGTAGGTATTAATAATACAGCTTTAGCTTGTGATTTAATAATTGCACCACTTGGTGGACCCTATTATGCAAACTCTTTACAAGGATGTAATGTATTTAGTACTAGTGCATTAAGAGGATATTTTGCATTCGATCTTCCTGGATAATGGAAACGGAGTGTATTTGAAATACATTAGAATGCATGTCATTAAAGGATCTGGAAACTGGTGGGAATCTAGAGTACGTATACCCTTACGGAAATATTCCATGGAAAACCCATGGAATTTAATGAGTAAACCATGGTTTTTCCATGGAAAACGGGAATTCCATGGAATTTCCATGGGTAAAATTCATGAAAATTGAAATCCCATGGAATTTCTATGGGTGAACCATGTTTTTTTTTTCAGCGCCATGGTTGTTACAAATGCGCTTTTAAAGATGGCGTCATAGCTCGTAGAGTTATGATTATTTTCAACTTTAGAAAACAATACTTACTGCATTCTTCTGTTTTTCTGTGTTTAATAAGACTATGTGTTATATGTTTTTTATAATGCATTACATTTATATGATTTAAACTAAACATACAGACATAAACGACTAGATATATTTATCATATTATAATGCATTATAAAATGGATTATTTTTAATTATATTAGGTATGTGGATTGAAAATTTTAAATTGATCAAAGGTTAGATTGTTATATATCATTAGAAAGTGCTTCAATACAGTATTTCAAAGGTGAAAAAATTATTAAAATCGGACTATTGTACAAAAAGTTATGACGTTTTTAGTCGCAAATTTTTGATATATGGATTTGTTGAAGAAACTGTGGTCAAAATTTAATTTTTCTTTACTTAAATTGTTATAACTTTGTCAATTCTTGTCTAAATACCTATAACTTAGTATCAAAAGATAGGTGTAACTGTGGGCTACAAATTTATAACATCGTCCACCTATTAAGTGTTTCCTGGGGGCTAGAGGGGGTGCCGAACCACCACCTTTACCCTAAAAATAAGCATATTTCTTTCAATAAAAAGTGTTTTTTTTCAACTAACGGTTATTTTTTTTATACAAAAAATTGCTATAATTTTATTCCAGACCATCAATGATTGATGTTTATTAAAGTTGGTGGTGGATATGGTGGTGATGGTTTAACACACCCTAATTTCAAAAATATTTAATTCTCTAATTATAAATAAATATTTCTATATTTAATAAAATAAGTGAAACTAGTATACAGTATAAAAAACATAAAAATTTTTTTTGCTACAAGAAATTCATTTATTGGTGGTGTGCTTATTGACTTGTGGGAGGGGCGTGTGCCCCCCCCCAACCTAAAAAAATAAATAAGTAAAATAAATAAATCTTTATAATAACAATTATAATTATTTTAAAATAAGTTAACAATTTAAAACCTGAATTAGGCTTTTTGCACCAAGTATAACCTACAAGCTAAAGATAAAGACCACAACTGAGCCTACTTTTGAAAAAAAAGTCTTTCCGCTGCTATTCGTAAATTTTGGTTGAGAAGTTTGTTAAATAGGGTGGTAATGGTTACCCACAACCTACAATAAAAAGATGTTGAATTCTTAAAAATAATTGTATCTTTAACAAACAAAATAAATTAGTATATTTCATTTTTTGATATTTCATTAAATATATTTTATTTCATTACCAAATATATCAGTGTTGTATCCTATAAAAAAATGTAACAATCAATTTTATATTGTTCTGTATTAAAACATTTTAGATATCCTAAGTTTAAATAGTTGTCTTAGCTTTTAGTAAATAATTAAAATAATCAATTTCATAAATGGAACACTATAATAATCATTTGTAACAATAGACACCACGTGAAGATAAGCCAGAGCTGCCTATCAAAATATTTTGCAAGTCACAACACTTGTGCAAAGGTCATTCCAAGTCAAATACTTTTATTCTTCTCTAAAAACATTTATAAAAAAAAGTAAAACAAAAACATATGGTTTAATACCAGGCATACCTGACTTGATATGACTACTTCTTCAAGTTATATTACTTACAATACCTTTATACAAGTTTCATCATATGCCGTATCTGTTTTGTAAGTTTTATCACTTGCAGTATCTATTTTTAAAGCTTCATTACAAGTAATATCATAAGTTGTTACATATTACACTTCAAAAAAAAATCAACTCTCCTAGTCCAACATCAGCGGAAGCTGATATTTTTTCATGTTGTAGTCAACAGCTTCAGTATCAGTATTACCTTTATTCCAGTAAGAAATTGTGCAAACTTTGTCTTGTTTTGTTTTATCAAGTTTTTCTTCTCTACCATCATACATGACATACTTTGAATACTTACTATTGTACCATTCATGGCAAAGTTTTTGCCCAACAATTCTATCTGACATTACATCATCTTAGTCATGACATTGTTTGATAGACAATGTATTTAAACACTTTATTTCATTGTAAAAGAGTTCAAACAACTGTTATTTTAACTTTCTTTTGTCTTTTTCATCCATTTTTTGGCATTTGCATACATGTTTTTTTGAAATATTTGCTCATATATCATTATGCTTCATTTGATTTATCATCTCTTTTTATGGGTTTCTGAATAGATCACATAACTATATTTTTATGGGTTTCTGAATAGACCACATAACTATATTTTTATGGGTTTCTGAATAGACCACATAACTATATTTTTATGGGTTTCTGAATCGACCACATAACTACATTTTTATGGGTTTCTGAATCGACCACATAACTATATTTTTATGGGTTTCTGAATTGACCACATAACTACATTTTTATGGGTTTCTGAATCGACCACATAACTATATTTTCTCTAGATAATTGATCTAAACTTTCTAGGTAATTTAATTTGTATGAAACATAACAAACTGTTGCATTAGGTGATCTTTCTTCAGCCTCACTAAACATTCCCATTAACTCTTCACTATTTATATCGTGCTGCCTTGCACATGCTACTTCCTCCTTGAGAGTCTGGTTAATAGAAAGTGAGAAATATCTCTTACATTGATGAGTTATGACGTCTCCTACTGCAATAAGACAAGCAAAAGTCATATTGATAAAGTGTTCATCAATCAAACAAAACATTTTTTATTGGATCTAAAATATTTGGTTCAAGGTCATTTTAAAAAGTGAACCTGGATTTGATTTAGAATCTGCAATTTTTAGTAAAATATTTTTTAATACCAGGATTCCACTATAATGGTCAAAATTTGCCTCCTCAACAGTCACACAAAATTTTGTCATCCAGGCTGGAAACTGGATGACAAAGTTTTATGTGACTTTGAGGAGGTGGTTTTCCAAATAATGCAAGCACACATTTTTGCTTTAGAGCTGTTTTGTTACAAAATACTGCTCTAAGAACTTTTTGTATAGTTCTGCATATTACTGTTCCAATGGTTAAAAAATGCTCAAGTTCATTAAATGTTTTATAAAATTAAAACAAGTATGAAAATAAATATGAAGACGATTTCCTCGATACCTTGGAATGATACCTTGTGGTAGTTTTTGATCATCTAAAACTAACAAATCTTTTTGAATCACCTTTGCCATGTTTAAACCTCAACTTGTTCATAGCCAAAACTATTTTAAATGCCATACAACCATACCCAGCCATGAGGTAGCAATTATATCAAGAGCGTGTAAATTAGGGTTGTTCACGAAAGCCAAAGTTAAATTTTCGATTAAAAAAAAAGTTTTCGAAACTCTATTTTCGTTTCGGTAAGTTCGAAATAATTTTAAAGTAATTAATTTTGCATCGAAACGATTTTTTTACTTTCGAAGTTGTAAAATTTGCTTCGAAATATTTTTGCGATTTCGAAATTCTGAAAATATTGTCGAAATAATTTTTTACTTTCGGAATTGTAAAATTTGCTTCGAAATATTTTTGCGAATTCGAAATTCTGAAAATATTATCGAAATAATTTTTTACTTTCGAAAATGTAAAATTTGCTTCGAAATATATTTGCGATTTCGAAAATCGGAAAATATTACCGAAAAAATTTTTTACTTTCGAAAATGTAAAATTTGCTTCGAAATATATTTGCGATTTCGAAAATCGGAAAATATTACCGAAAAAATTTTTTACTTTCGAAATTGTAAAATTTGCTTCGAAATATTTTTGTGATATCGAAATTCTGAAAATATTACACAATATTACTATTAAATTCTAAAATTTGCTTATATTTATTTTATTACTGAAATTGTACAAAATTTTATTAAAATATTTTTATAAATAATTAAATTTTAAAAATTAACATAAAATAATACTTAAAATTTTTGGTGTTACGGCCAGAGAAAAGGGTTTAACTACCTCCCACTATTTTATAGAAGAATCTGCAATTAATTTAATAATAACTCAGGGATCGTTCGCAAATCACCTCACATATTTAAGCCTAGCGTGGTTTCGGATTTTGTGACACTTTGGGGAGCTTTTTTATTTTTAGTAACAGGTTTTTTTAAATTTTGGGGCCCTAATGACTTTTTTAGTGTAAACGCTATATACACTGGTTTGATAATGGCTCTCTGAAATGCCAGTCCTGGCTAGCCGTAAAACGAGTATTGCTGAGCAGCGCAAGTATTATTGCCAAAGCGTAACATCAGACATCTGTCCAATATATGGGTTTATATGTATTGTTTGCACTGATAAGTCCATAGACGTAGAGTTTTTATTTTTCCAGATTGGGCTCAAACAGTGGCGTCAATTCAGAAAAAACTTATAAGGAGGGGCCAATTTGTGAAAACAATTCAACTCTTTCCCCCCCCCCCCCCCCTTCACAAACCAAAATCATAACATTGAGCAGCACAATTCAATTTTGTTTCTTGGGTATTTTGTTAAAAACTTTACTTTAAAAACTTACTCTAAATATATAGAAAATAATACTATTTTTGCTACTTTTTAAAAGAAACTGCTACCAAAAAGCAAGGATATACTCACAGCCGTGGATAGGCTCCCCACGCTCCTCCTTAATTGGGGGGGGGGGACAAATTTAGGGGGTCTTTTTCAAATTTTTGAGGGCCTTTTACCGAATTTGCCCCATGGAGATCTGCTGCCCGGGACAAACAATACCTTCCCCTTCACCTCTCTCGCCTGATTAGATTAAGCCTCATGACTTTTTACTTTTATAAAATTATTTTTAGGGATTATATTTACCCTCACCAAAAGCTTGAATAGCCTTTTTGATAGCTTGAATAGCGTTAAAAAAATAAAAAGTTTTTTTTGCGCGTCGTTTTGATTGCATAAAAATTTCTTTTGAAAATACTTTTTTTATTTCGAAAACACAACGTTTAAAAATCAAAGTAAATTTGAAAGAAAAGTTGCGTAACTTTAGACACTTTAGAAGAGTCTGTAAGGAATTTTATTTTTAATATCTGTAAATTTTTAAAAATAAAGTAGAAGGTCAGCTTAAAAAAATTAGCAAAAACTAAATTATTTTTCGAATTTTTCTCTAAAATCCTATAAAGATTATCTGGTTAAACAAGAAATATAGAATTTTGACAGTCCCTTCTAAGAACGCATAGTTTACAGCACGCACATAAGTCATTATTATTCCTCAACGGCAATTCCCTTGAGGTCTTAAACGCATGACATGAAATCATTGTTGCAATGTAAACGGCTAATTACTTTCTAGTGGTTATTTAGAGATTTGCAACGGTTTCAAATCGGCTTATGCCTTTGCAATTTTTGTGTTACATAATTCTAAAAATGGTGTAATTTTATATTAAAGTTATAACAATCTCATTAATATCTCGGAAACGTAAGTGAAGTAACATGTGGTACAAATTTATTTTATCATAAGTTACTAATTTGTTAATATTTGTTACATACGAACGAGTAAAAAAACTACTAGCTTTTTAGTTTGAATAAACAATGTCAAAAACAAATAAATCCGTTATTAAGAAAGGAATAAGAAAACGAAGCTTCGTTTGGACATATTTCGAAATGGACCAAAAGAATCAAACAAAATGCAGCATATGTTATAAGATTTTACCTTACAACAGTTCGACCAGTTCAATGCAATCCCATTTATCAATTGATCATTGCATTAATTCTAAAATATCTAAAAAATCGACAACTTTACTCAACGATGACGTTGAGAACGGTATTGAGAATGGTATTGAGAACGGTAATGAGAATGGTTTTGAAGAGACTGGTCATAAAAAATTAAACAGGTTATTGGTGAATTTTATTGTTGGTACCGATCAGCCGATTTCGATAGTACGTCATCCAGACTTTGTAAACTTAGTTAGTGAGTTAAACAAAAGCTACAAAATGCCTTGCATAAATACGGTGAGCAAGAAATTAATTCCATCAAGTACGGACAATCTTAAATCAATTTTAATGCTTGAATTGAAGGAATTCATTACAATTACTTTTGATAGTTGGTCATCATTAGGTAAAAACAGCTACCTCGGTGTGACTTGTCATTTTATTGACAAAAATATGACTCTAGTTGACCGAAACCTGGATCTTAAGTTTATGTCTGAAATGAAAACAGCTGAATATTTATTTAATACGTTAAACGAAATCTTCAGTGAATGGTCAATCAATAATAAGATTTTTGCACTAGTTACTGACTCAGGTGCAAATATTTTCTCTGCAGTAAATAAATTTGATGATAATGTTCTTAAGATTCCGTGTGCTGGTCATCGTTTGAATCTCGTGGTTAATGATCTTCTAAACGCACGAGATATAAAAGTAAAAAAATTTAAAAATGGGTCAAAGCGTTACCAAGTAAAAGATTACGACGGTAATGGAAAACTAATTAATAGAGAAATTACAGAAAGTGAAGTTAAAGAAATTGAAAAAAGTACGAAGGCAAATTAGAAATCGCCAAGGTAATTTCATCCTCCAGGCACATTGTTGGTTCATTTAAGCATTCAGAGATGTTACAAAAAAAGTTAAAAGAAGTTCAAGAAACACTTCGTTATGAAACTAAAATAAAGTTAGTACAGGATATAGCTATTCGCTGGAATAGCCAATTCGATATGATTGAATCTATATTAACAAATAAAACTGCATTGGATATGATAAGCATCGAATTCCAAAATATAAAAGACTATCTTCCCACTGCTACTGAATTTAAGGTGCTGGAGGATTTGTGTGATTTGTTACACCCAATTAAAGAGCTAACAAAACTTTTTAGCGGAAAGAAATATGTTACAGTAACATTCCTGTTTCCAACACTGTATTCTCTACTAAATGAAATACTTGAATCGCAACCTATTTTTACAGAACTAGTTAAGACTTTTCAAAAGGAATTATTAAGGTCTCTAAAAGGACGTTTTAAATACATTTTTGCTAATGATTTTTTTTTAGCAGCTACTTTTCTTGATTTCAAATTTCGTAAATTCGAGTTTATCAAAAATGATATCTATAGATATGAATGCATTTCAAAGGCAAAAATGTTTATAAAAACATTTTATGAAATGCATCTAAAAGAAACCGAAGAAATCGATATAACAATTGAAACAAATTGTTTAAATAACACTTTGAACTCGTCAAACAACTCAGCTGACAATACCATAAAAACATTTCAGCAATTGTCAACGTCACCTATTGCAAATAATATTACTTTAGTCAATCAACTTAATTGAACTAGTAACAGATAAATCTTGTTGTAATTTAATTGAGAGCAATGATAAACTTGAAAAAGAAATAAATGATTACAGTCTGCAATACTTTCATAGCTACGAAAATAGTGCCATTGAATTTTTCAAAGCTAATCAAAAATTGTTCCCGGTTTTGACACAAATTGCACGGATAATATTTTCAGTTCCAGCGACATCCGTGCCATCAGAATGCTTATTTAGTTCAACCGGTTTAGTAGATACGGAGCTACGGAACAGGCTTGCGCCAAGCTTATTGAAGCAGTTAGTTTTTATTAAAGAAAACAAGTAATCAAAAACATTTCTTTATTAAAATAAAAAAAATTATTTAGTAAAAGTGTATTTTATAAATCTTAGTAATTTAAAGCACTTGTATTCTTTTTTTTTTATCTGATGAACTTTTTTACAAACAGCTTAATTAATGACAATATGTTTTCTGCTACATTCTTTTCAATTCTGGAAAAAACACCAATATCCAATGATTGAGCTGCCATCAGGGCAGGTGCAAGTAGGTGTGACGTGGTGGGGTGTCATTAAAATTTTTGTTGAGTAAAAAATTAGGTCCTTGTTTTTTGAAGTTCGACGACTGACCTGTCTAAAAGGTCTACATTTGCCGACTTCTTTAAAAGGGTTATTTTTGCCGACTAAATGCACAAAAAATGCATTTAGGAAGGTGTGTGTGTAAATGATTCGTAAATTTAAATAATCTTTCCCCGTTATTGAATGGTTTAGAATTTGTAACTAAAGAGGACTAATTTCATAGCTTGTAGCAGTAGCATTTACTGTTATGATATTGCCCTTTTTTAAGAAATCTTGTTGTCCAAACAACTAATTATAAATTGGATTGTTTTATCTTTCCCTAACTTAAGGAAAATCTTTATGAACAAAAAAGTGATTAGAAGAGAGTCTTTTTTTAACTTTCTAGGAGTGATTATAGATGAAAATATATCATGGAAATATCATATTAAATCTATTGAAATTAAAATATCCAAAAATACTTCAATGCTATATATAGTTAAACCTTAACTTTATTTAGCATAAAAAATATATAATTTTCTTAATACGGAGTCTTTGAAAATTATATATTTTTTATTTAGGGAGAGTGGGGCAAAGTGGGTCGAATTTCTTTCTTTTTTAATTTGAGTGAAAGTTAAAATATATATTTTATGTTTGTCAAGGCTAAAGGATTGAGAATAAATCCTTCATGATAAGAAATAACTAAAATCTAAATATATATTATCTAACAGCTCACAGAAAGGTTTAAAGTGAGTTTTGTTAAGTGATTCACTGTACCCCAGTACTGGGGTACAGTGAAACAATTAACTCATTTGCAATTTAGTGGTAGTTAATGGGGGCGTAGCCAAATAATTTTGAGGATGAGGGTGTAAATACATTGTACACTATACTTTTGGTGCACTTTTGGTAACTAATATTAAATAATTTAAATTTTTTCTGATTGACAAAATAAAGAATAAATTTTATTGATAACAAAACTTATTCAACCATCTAAAATCACAAAAAAAAATTTATTTAATAAAACTTATTTAACCAACAACACAAGAAATTTTTTAAAGTGAATTTTTAATTTTTATAAACATTTTTATCACAGTGAATTAATCGTTTCACGGTACCCCGATTCATTGTGCCCCACTATAAAAAATAAGGTTCAAGTTTAATTTCTTGGGGCATGAGTTTTATTAAAGGAAAAGCAAAACTACTAAAATAAACCATAAAGATCAGTATTCCAAATATAAAACTTTAACTTATAAAATGATTTTAACCATGATCTCCACAACAAACATAAAGATGGTAAGAGCATTTACTTTAGTTAGCTAAAAACATAAATTACCTACCTAAAACCGAGAGTCAAAAGTTATGTGGTAACACCTATAAATAAAGATGGGTGATATATGCGCACATAAACTTATTACATCATCGTGATGAACAAAATCATAATCTTTGAAAAAATGCTTCTTATTCACTGTGCCCCTCAATCCACTGTACCCTGACTTCCCCTATTCATAGTTTTTTTATTTATAAACTTAATATGTACCAAGTTATGCTTTTTACGTTTAAATCAAAACATGTGTTATCTCCTTATATATTTCACTCTTACTTTGCAGAAATATCTCATTAATACCCATCTGATAATTTTGTAATTCCAAGATCTTATTTAAAACTCAATTCATTTCAAATTCAATACCGTGGACCATTTATATGGAAAAGTTTTTAAAAAAACATTATTAAAAATAAAATTCTTCTAAGAGCAATTCTAAGAACATCTCCTTAGAATAATTCGATATTAATTGCACACTTCGAAACTCTTTTTTTTCTTTCGAAATTAATTTGACTTTTCAAAATACACTTTTTTTTTTCGAAGTTAATTTGACTTTTCATAACTCTTTTTTTTCTTTCGAAATTAATATCACTTTTCGAAATACATTTTTTTTTTCGAAATTAATTTCACATTTCGAAATTCTTTTTTTCCTTTCGAAATAAATTTCCTTTTTCGAAATCCAGCTTTTTATTTCGAAATTAATTTCACATTTCGAAATTCTTTTTTTCCTTTCGAAATTATTTTCCTATTTCGAAATCCACCTTTTTATTTCGAAATTAATTTCACATTTCGAAATTCTTTATTTCCTTTCGAAATTAATTTCCTATTTCGTAATCCACCTTTTTATTTCGAAATTAATTTCACATTTCTAAATTACTTTTTTTTTTCGAAATTAATATGGCTAGTTCGATTATTATCGAAAGTTTTTTTAGATTTCGAAAAAAAAGAAGTATTTCGATAACGTTTTAATCGAAAATTTTCGAAAATTGCAATTTCGATAATGAACCCTAGTGTAAATGGCAGTTTAGCTCATTCAAACTTTCCCCTTAAATGTCACACAGTTTGCTTATGGTAAGATGGTTAATTGCAACTTTGGCTGACATTGCGTTTGATATATTTGAGATGATTGATTGATCACTATCATTAAAAGATGCTAAATGAAAATCTAAATAAAAGTTAGATGATCAACTGCTTTACATATATGCAAGCAAATATTCGTAACTAGCTGTAAGCATTTTATTTGCCTTAATATTATGTACAACTTTAACTTATTTTAGCTTTTAAAGTTCTGAAATTTTCATTGCTTTTTTTTTAAGCTTTAAGATTGCATATTATCTTACTGTAATAATATGTCTGCAAATTTTGTTTAAGATCTCTAAGTTCAGCTCTTAAAACTTTAACAATTTGTTTCTTTTATGTAATTTTTGTCTCAGTACTTTCAACTTGTATGCCATGCTTTTTAATTTTGCCGTCACTATTACTAATTTATTTCAATACTTGCTGGATGTAACAGCAAGCTGAGAAGTTAAATAGGACAATCTGGTATTCAAACCTTTTTTTTCTAGGGCTTATTTCTCCTCTTGATTCATGCCTATTCATTGTTAACAGAATGTTTGGAAAATAAAGGCTTGTGATTTAGTGGTGATAAATTACTTATGTGCTCAAGTGGTAAAATTATCTAAACTACTTAAAACAGTAGTAAGAGAACTACTTGGAGGGACATGATGATAGAAAGATGGGCAAGATTTGTGCAATGCATATACAGGGTTCATTACAAAATTCCTTAAAACGACAACTATCCCTTGTAAAGTTGCAAAACCAACTTTTGCATCTTTTCAAAACCCTAAAGAAATGAGGTTTACAAATGTTTAAACTAAATAATAGTTATAACAAATGACTTGACACTGTTAATGAATAAAAAAGATACATATCTATTTTTACAACAACTGCAAGTTTTGGCAGATAAAAAGAAGTGTGTATTTAAATACTCTTTAACTGTACTAAGAACAAAAATTAAAGTTGCTTATTGTGCCTATTGCCGGGGCACAAAAAGCAACTTTATTTACAAAAAAAAATGTAAAGAAAGTCTTGAATAACTACCGAATAATGATATAACATTAAATTATAAACAATATTATACTTTTATTATTAAAAACATTTTTAATAATACTGTATTATTGCGTAATTAAAAAATACTTTTTATACACACAGACAAAAATGCCAATGTATACTGACATCATAAAACATGTGATAATATAAAGAGTTTTTAAAATACCATCATACCTATAGCTAGAATTATAGTAATCAACGCTTATGTTTTCAATTTCAATGAAACCAATAAAATCTTAGAAACTATAAACAAGTCACACTAAAATAAATAGTAATTTTCACTTTTAAATTAAAATAAACTAGTAAAAATATACAAACTAATATTAATTAATATAAAAAATCTAATAAACTACTGAAAAAATAAGAAAAAGAAAAAAACACCTTATTGGCAGTCTATATCTAATTGTATTAATATATATATATATATATATATATATATATATATATATATATATATATATATATATTATTATTATTATTATTATTATTATTATTATTATTATTATTATTATTATTATTATTATTATTATTATTATTATTATTATTATATATATATATATATATATATATATATATATATATATATATATATATAATTATATATATATATTATTATATTTGAAATATATATATATATATTTTTTTTGCAGTAATTTATTAGATTTTTTATATTAATTAATATTAGTTTGTATATTTTTACTAATTTATTTTATTTAAAAAAAAAAAACTTATATATATATATATATATATGTATATATATATATATATATATATATATATATATACATGCATATATATATATATATATATATATATATATATATATATATATATATATATATATATATATATATATATATATATATATATATATATACATCAGGGGCGGATCTAGGGTACGTCTAGTACGTCTTAAGATGTACCCAAAAAAAAATTAAATAAAAAAAAAAAAAATTAATTTACGTTTCAATTATAAAAATAACTTTTTTGGTTAAAATAAGATTTAATTTTATAGGCACTTGTGAAACAAGAAATACGAACGGTTCTTGTTTAAAGTTCTAGTTAAAAAGATATCTGTCTTTGCCGGAGGTTTAAGCAATTCTTGATAAATAATATTTAATTAAATAAACGAATGGACGTCCCCAATTTTATTTTATTATAAAATAAAAAATTATTTTAAATTTGTATTTAATTTGTTAAAACAATAAATAAATAATATCTTTACTGATAATTAATTTTGGACGTCCCTAAATTGGTACACCCTTATTAAAATATTGTCAAAATCTTTTGTTTTGTGACGATCAGGAGGTAAAACTAATGATAATATCCTATAAATAATAAGATACACCAATAGACGTCCCCAATATTATTTTATTTTATTATTTATCTTTATATTTAATTTAGTTTTCAATATTTAATTTCTAAATACTCGGTTTCTTTTATAAAAAAACACTGCCGGACGTCCCTTCGTTAATACACCCTGAAATACATGCCTTATTCCTAATATTTAAAATGTTGTTTAATGTTAAAAATTCAAGCATTTATTTGTGTGTTCGAGTATTAATTTAAAATGTCACTCAATCAAGAAGTTAAAAACATTATGCTACAAAATGATGAAACAAAATTGATCGCTTTGAAAGATATATTACAAAAAAATATTAGTTCTTGTAATAATACGATTCTTGTCGACTCTTACGAAGAAGAAAAAACTCTTAAAAATTTTGAAATCTATCTGCCAAAGAGTTTTAAAGAAAAACATAATGGCAGTTATGTTGTTTTAAGGTAAAGGTATTTGTTCAAATTCCATGATTTTTTTAATAACTTTTTGGTTAGTTGTAATGTTATATTGACTGTAAGCTAGTTGAAAATACTTATAAATTTTTTATATAAGTTCATTAATTATTATATTTTATGTATATCTCAGGTCTCAATCAACTGGAAACTGTCTGTACAGTTCTATCTCCTTACGTCTTACTGGAAATAACTGTATAGTTAACGATTTAAGATTACAGACCTCAATTGAGCTATTCTTAAATGCCGAGTTTTATTCTAACCATCCAACTTTTCATTATGCTTTTATTAACAATACTAGCTCTTTTCTTTGCTATGATAACATTCTTCCTTTATCAGTATCACTAAATTCTTTGGATTCTGGAAAAAAAAGTAAAGATTTAGTTCAAGAAGAAGCTATTAACAATTGTAACAATGAAAACTGGTCTTCTTTCCTTTGTATTCTTGCATTATCAAGTGTTTGCAACAAGAAAATAGAATGTTTGTATCCAGATTTTGGTCTACAGAAGTATAAAATTTTATTCAGCTCAACTATTTTACCTCGTATAACTTCCTTAAACACTATTGAGTCTTTACATCTCCTTTTTTGTTATGAAGGTGTATTAAATGATTTTTCCGCTCCTTTTCAACACAACCATTATACCCCTGTGATAATAAAAGAAAACTTAAAACGAAAAAATTTAAACAAAAGCTGCAAAATGTAGCAGACTAAAATAAAATTTTATTTCGAGACCAAACATCAAGATAATAACTATTCGTTGGACAATTTAAAAAGTAAACCAATGGAAGTCTCTAGTCAACCCCCATTATCATTATCAAATTTTAGTAAAATTACATGTTGCGAATCATTTTCTTTACCTTCCAATAATTATGATATTGGTTATTTGGTTTCTAACTATACTAGTTATTCAAGTATTGCAAAAACCTTGAGTAATTCTGAACTTCAACATTTAGTTAAAGATGTTTTTGTACCTTGTAAAACATTTTCTTTTCCTAAAAATCTTAATGGGCGAAGTTTTCAATTTATGTGGATAGAAAAATTTCCATGGCTCACATATTCGAAAATATTCGATGGAGCCTTTTGTTTGTCATGTGTACTTTTTGGGTGTAATTTTCCATCTGAATGTAGTTTAGTCGAAAGATTATTTCGTAAGCCTTTTGATCGCTGGAATGATGCTTCTCGTTACTTTCAGAAACATGCATTTGGCAAAAACAATAATAAGTCTGTCTGCAGAAATAAAGACTTACATGTAAAAACTGCTGAAGTTTTATTTTCATTGTCGTCGATTTGGTCTTCTAAAACAGAATCAATAGATATTACATCTCAAAAAATAGTTCAATCACAGGTTTCTAAAAACCGACAGTTATTACAACCAATTATTGAAACAATTATTCTCTGTGGACGTCTTGGTCTTTCTTTACGAGGCCATAGAGACGATTCAGAGTTTCATCCTGAAAATAGTGAGTCTTTTAATCATACTGTTGGAAATTTTATTGAATTATTACATTTTCGTGTTAAAGCTGGTGATAAAGTTCTTGAAGATCATCTTAAATATCATCAACAAAATGCTTCTTACATATCTAAGACATCACAAAATCAGTTAATAAGGTGTTGTGGAGAAGTTATTACTGACACAATAATAGGAGAAATTAAAAACTCTAAATATTTTTCTATTATTGCTGATGAAGCTTCTGACAGTTCAAACAAAGAACAGCTATCATTAGTTATACGGTTTGTTGATTCAAAGTTTAATATAAGAGAAGAATTTATCAGTTTTTTTACATTGCACAAATGGTGTTACTGGTCAAGGATTATTTGATATTTTGTTAAAAAGTATTTCAGATTTTTCTTTAGATATCATGAATTGCAGAGGACAGTCATATGATGGTGCTGGAGCAATGGTTGGTCACACCAAAGGATTGTCCTCTCGTATTTTAATTCTAATTGAAAAAGCTACATTTGTTCATTGCTATAGCCATAGGCTTAATTTAGTTATTTGTGGCTCGTGCAATGTGCAATATGTCAAGAATCTTCTAGCATATGTTAAAGAGGTATCATATTTTTTCAATCTTTCACCTACCAGACAACAAAAGTTAGAGGAACACATTGAATGTACTGTTCCAATAGCTGTTAAAAAAAAATTAAAAGATGTTTGCAGAACACGTTGGGTGGAAAAAGTAAATGGTTTAGATACTTTTCAAGAACTTTTTGTTCCTTTGGTCTCTTGTCTTGAAGAAATGTCTTTAAATGCCAATAAGAGTTTTAATCATTCAACAGCTTCTAGTGCATCATCCCTTCTGAAACTAATTACAGGTTTTGATTTTATTGTTGCTATGTGCATAACAAGAAATGTGTTTGACTTAACTCTTCCCATAACGCGAATGTTGCAGTCAAAGAGTAATGATATTTATGATGGTTTGAATCTTATTCAGGCGTTAAAAGATGTTGTGATTTCACTTAGAAATATCGTTGATCAACACCATAAAATGTGCTATGAACAGGCTTTAAAAATTGCACAAAGTATTAATGTAGCTGAAGCAAAGCCAAGAACTTCATTTATTTCCAAAAACAGAGATAATACTCCTTCTGAATCTATTTCTGATTATTTTAAGTTAGTTATCACGATTCCTTTATTAGACCATCTAAGTGTTGAACTAGACACAAGGTTTGATGATACTACCTTAAAATGTTATAAAGCACTTGTGCTAGTTCCTACAAAAATGATTTCAGTAGTGCAATGTTCTCATGACACCAGTTGGAAAGACTCCATCATATCTTTCAGTGACTTTTACACAACAGACTTACCGAATCCGCTTGCTTTGTCTGGTGAGCTTGATTTATGGGAAGCCTTCTGGTTAAATTTTGAAGGAGATGTCCCTTCTAATATTTCCGAGACGTTAAAAGCGATAAATTTTCCTGGTTTTGAAAACATAAAAGTTTGTCTTAAGTTACTTGCTACCTTTCCATTAACTTCATGTGAGTGTGAGCGGACATTTTCTTCACTTCGGCGCCTAAAAAATTATATGCGAAGCACCATGGTTCAGGACCGTCTAAATGGTTTAGCATTAATGAGTATTCATTCAGAAATAGTTATAGATATCAATAAAGTCATTGATAAGTTTGCCACTAATAATCGTAGATTAACTTTTAAATAAATATAAAATATATTTAAAAAAAATTTTTTTTTAATAAAAAAATGCAAAATACTAAAAAAAAAACAGTGCAAAAAAAGTCAGCTTCTTTTGCCAATGGTAAAAAAAACGGCTATTTTCATAGCCACACACTTTTATAAAACATTATTTGGCATAAAGGAATTATTAACATACAATGAAATGTGTAAATATAAATCTAGTTTGTCATAATAAGTTTGTAAATATTATGTAAACATAATTTTACTATGGTAAAGTGCCCAAGCGATATCCTTGCGTATTTTTAGGCCTATATATATATATATATATATATATATATATATATATATATATATATATATATATATATATATATATATATATATATATATATATATATATATATATATATATATATATATATATATATATTAACAGGGCCGTCACTAGGAGAGGGGGGTGTCTAACTCCTTACCAAAACTTTGTTGAAAATTTAGTCGGCAAATTTGGACTTGTAGTCTGCAAGTTTGGAACTATAGTCGGCATATGTCAGTAAACGAGAATCATACGTCACCTTCCCCCCCCCATCCTCCTCCTTTTTTTTCTTCGGGACGGCCCTGTAATATATCCCCTCCAACTCCAGAATAGTTGAGTGGGGGAGGGGGGAGAACGAAATGTTGCTCGTAAAAAAATCAGATGTACCCAAATAATTTCCTGGATCCGCCCCTGTACATGTATATATATATATATATATATATATATACATATATACATATATATATATATATATATATATATATATATATATATATATATATATTATATATATATATATATATATATAATATATATATATATATATATATATATATATATATATAACATATATATATTATATATATATGTATATATATGTATATATGTATATATATATGTATATATATATATGTATATATATATATATATATATATATATATATATATATATATATATATATATATATATATATATATATATATATATATATATATATTATACATATAACATAAATAATTATAAACTAACCAAATAAAATTCAACTTGTTTGTACCCCTCTTACCACCCACTTACGGAAATCAGAAAAACAGAAATGAGGTACCAAAACTGCTCACTTTTATAGACTCAATAATATTTTTTAATGAAATTTGGTAGGTAGATAAAAAATATATGTAAAAAACTATCTGGGTAGGTTTGCAAACTATCTCAGCATTTCTTTGAAAATAATTTAATGTGAGAACAACAACCAAGTTTTTAATACAAATAAAAGCAATACAAAAATTACCAACCACACATAAATGTTATATATTAATCAAGTTTAACTATTCTTTTTTTCAAAAATAATCTAAGTTTAGTAATGTTTCTAAACAGAAACGCCACAAAAAAACGTTCGCCTGACGTTACCTAAAAAAAAGGGGTAGGTACAATCGGCAGAGCAGAGCAGATTGGCAGAGCAGATTATTGTAATGTTGATAGCGGCAGAGCAGATTATCCAATCAGCCGTTTTCTAATGTGTGATCAAATATTATTTGGCAGATCACACATTATTTAAATATTATTTGGCAGATCACGCATTATTAAAGTATAATTTTGCAGATCACAAAATAGAAAACGGCTGATTGCCTGTCTGTGATAATCTGCTCTGCCGTTATTATTATTACAATGATCTGCTCTGCCAATCTGCTCTGCCGGTTGCATTATGATCTGCCGAAATATTTGGAAGATCACACATTAGAATACGGCAGATCACTTTTTTTGTGGAAAAGTATTGCGACAACAAAATACGTTTATGTTTAAAAAGTCAACTCATAGTTCTTTCTATTCGAAGTGCATCGCTTTTCATAAAAATTTTTGGCAATCACATTATAAAAATTCTATTAAATGATCTGGCGAATTATTTGGCAGATCACACATTAGGAAACGACTGATTGAATAATCTGCGGGTAGGTACAATCGGCAGAGCAGAGCAGATTGGCAGAGCAGATCATTGAAATGTTAATAACGGCAGAGCAGATTATTCAATCAGCCGTTTCCTAATGTGTGATCTGCCAAATAATTCGGCAGATCATTTAATAGAATTTTTATAATGTGATTGCCAAAAATTTTTATGAAAAGCGATGCACTTCGAATAGAAAGAACTATGAGTTGACTTTTTAAACATAAACGTATTTTGTTGTCGCAATACTTTTCCACAAAAAAAGTGATCTGCCGTATTCTAATGTGTGATCTGCCAAATATTTCGGCAGATCATAATGCAACCGGCAGAGCAGATTGGCAGAGCAGATCATTGTAATAATAATAACGGCAGAGCAGATTATCACAGACAGGCAATTAGCCGTTTTCTATTTTGTGATCTGCAAAATTATACTTTAATAATGCGTGATCTGTCAAATAATATTTAAATAATGTGTGATCTGCCAAATAATATTTGGCAGATCACACATTAGAAAACGGCTGATTGGATAATCTGCTCTGCCGCTATCAACATTACAATAATCTGCTCTGCCAATCTGCTCTGCTCTGCCGATTGTACCTACCCCAAAAATAGATGATTGCGTGATTCAACTAAATTAATTTTGGTTTAATAAAGCATTGTGGATCTTTTTTGGACGAAAAATTTATTGGACGCGAAAAAGACGTTCAAAAGACGTTTAGAATTAAAATGGGACGGACGGACGCTAATTGAACGTCCAAAGGACGTCTTTTTTACGTCCCGTGCCCACTGGGTAGTTTAATTAAAATATGTTTATGACAAGCTTCCCTGTCATATACTTGTTGACTAGCCTCTTTAACTGATTTGACAGCGCGTTTTACGCTCTGCGCGTGAAAAGGAAATTCAGGTAAGTTCGGAACTTCTTTAGTTGTAATTAGTGCATCGATTTCGTCAACCTTAAACCATATTGTTGATGCCGGTTCACTACTTTTCCTAAAGTTGATTAATTCTATCCAAGAAGTTGCTTGAAAGTTTATCTAAACATTAGTAATATTTGTAGTATGGCAATCTTTATTTTTACTTGTCCTGAGTTTTTTAATGACTAGTAACGCCTGTTACCTTATGTTAGATTCTTCATATCTAAGCATACAATATAAAAAATTCTCAGACAATAGACAATATGAATTTTTTTTTAGATTTTTAAAACAATTGTTTTGTATTTCTTCTTGCTTCTTTATCTGTTCTGTCTTTTTAAAGAATATACTTAGAGAATTTATAAATTTAGAAGACCTTTTAATAAGATACCAAGTTTATGCATACACTTGTACAATAAAATTTACAAGCCTTACATGATCAAGACTTAGTGCTTCAGTACGAATATACAAAGTCATGATTCGAATTGCTAAAGTCAACCATCTTGCGTTGTTTAGTGGACCAATTTTTCTTCTAAAAAAATATGTTATTGACAAACCCTTTAGAAATTCCAAGACAATATTCAAACAACAGTCTTTGATCGTGGCTTAAATCATTTATCACTTCAATGGGAATATTTAGTATCTCTACTGGAGTATTAATTTTGGTAAACTTTACTTGTGCTTTAAGATGGAAATCTATAGAAACTTGCTTTCCAATAGGTCCTAAAAATTTATTTGGACACTTTGAACTCCCATCAACTATTTTGAATATTTTTCGAAATGGAAGTTCATTGTGATGCAAAGTACACCCGATAAGGTGTATTTTTCTTTCTAATTTCTTTTCTAAACATGCAACAATTCCAGTTTTGAAACCTGTATTGACAATTGTATTATCAAGAAGAAGAGCTTGTACTGAATTTAACTATCATTCTCTTTCAGAACATTTTATACAATTTCACTTTGAAGCAAACCAGTTGCACCATTTGGAGGGAGATTTTTATGAGAGAGATATGAACCATTTTTAATA
>NC_061164.1:34702816-34715316 GCF_022113875.1 Hydra vulgaris
TAAATTTTTACTGGAATAATGTTATATATAGTTTAGTGAAATATAGGGGAAGACAGGGAACATTCGACCATGGGGAAGATTCGATCTTTTCAAATATTTCCCAGCATGATTAAAATTACCATTTAAAACTTTTATACATATTTTGTCTGTTAAGCTATCGCGGGAAATAATTATCGATTCATCCTTATAAGTATTAGTACTTAGTATATTTATAAGAAATGTTAACTATTGCTATAAAAGGTAATTTTTTTTATGTTTTAAATAATCCGCAAAGAATCTCTTTTCCAACTTTAACCTTCTAAACTTTTTTGTTGTTAATTGTTTAATGATATCTTGAGTTAAAAACCTTTGTGTTTGCTTTACTTCAAAAAATTGATTTCGGCCTTTAACAGCGTTTGTTTATATATAACACGTGTGGGGTACATTCGACCTACCAAGCTGAGGAACATTCAACCGGTGCTTGAAAATACCACGAAAATTTATTTCTATTATCTTTTAGATGCCTTGAAAATATCTAACAAAACAGATAGAAATAAAAGAAATGAAAATGTGATAAAAGAAAAAGTTATTGGCCTTTCCAATAATTCATTGTCTAAACCACAAGCCGAAAAAAGATTTCATGCCAGGATATTTCACAAATAGAATTCTCATAGGAGAACCAAGTCAAAGTCCAAGGGTAATAGGTAAACTATTACAAAATATTTTACCACTCTTACCTACCAATGAAACCTCCTCCTGCAACTACTAGAATAACTCTAACAATTAAAAACTGATTTTAAAACATGTGCGGCCCTTGCCTAAAGCTCCTCAAAGACAAAATAGGTAAAGAGGAAACAGACAGCGATATATGCTGACACTCCTGAAAAAAACGCTTTTAAAGTCTGCGACTCCAACAAAGACGTAAAAAACGGCATCGTTATTTTTATTTCAAAAATAACGGTGGAGAAAATAATAATTTTGAAGAAAAATGAAAAATATGTCACAAAAGTTGAGACATACTAAAAAGAAGAAGTCGAATTGTATGAGTATACATCAACTTTTATTGACGCCTCAAACATTAGCGGTTCTCATGACAAGACCTTTGAAGTCTTCTTTGAGTTTCCGCGTTCTTTATTTTCATTTAATTTCTATCATTATTTCAAAATAATCTTTAATTGTAAACATTATAACTTTATGTATTTGTATAATAATTTTCATGTTACAAAGAACAAAAAAAAAAAATCTTTACTAGAAGATAATGATAAAAAGATCAAAATCCTTTAACAAAGAGTTTAATCTTTGATTTTAATTAAATGTCATGTGTTTTATCACAGTTCATCACACCTTTTTCTTTAATTACGAATAATATGTATGGATTTTATCGCGACCTACATAAGAATCACAGTCTAAATAAAGAATGCAATGATCATTATCTTTGTAAACATTATTACATTGGCAATATCTGTAAAAAAAAATTCAACAAATATACTTATATTAAATTTAAATAAACAAACATTGTCAGTCTATAAGTTATACACAGTTGCGGAAAAAAGATCTGACCACCCATTATTTATTGGAAAAAAACGTTTTTCCATTGTATTGTTAAGGCATTTATTATTAGGAAACTTCTTAATTCAAAAAATAGCATTTTTTTAGTATTTAGCGTGTATCAGTAAATCAAACATTTCAATTCAAAACATAAAAAAAATATTGTTTTTCAAAGTTTTCAATTAACTTGCGGAATTGACAGTCTCATGATGTAAAAAATTTAAACCAGCACTAATGTTCGCAGCGATTGCAAAAGTCGTGGCAACTATGAACGTCTTTTTATGTCTTCATCAAATGTTTTTTGATGAAAGCATGAAGTGTAGCAATCTGTGGCAGGGCGTCTTTAAACTGTGCAAGAGCTAGCATTCAACTAGGATACAGTTAAGCAAGACAGTGAGTTTGAAATCTGTATTCTTTCCACAGTCAAATGGCGTATCATATAGTCGGTTGTTGTCATATTCTCGTTTTTTGTTGTGATATATTCTGATATGATAACGTTTTGCAAGTGAGCTTACTTGTAATTTTCCTGTATAACTATATAATAAAAGTTATATGAATATTTTAGAACTTTACTTGTAAAATTTAATAATATGATTATTCTAGAACTCAACTTGTAAAAAAAATTAATATACCGAAAAGTATGATAAAGTATAATAAAACGAAGTCAAAAAAAAATGTTTTGATTTTCGTAAAAAATTAAAATATTAAATCATTAAGAGATTAATAAAATCAAATTGTAGGGAGATAAGCAATCATTGTAGGGAGATAAGCAATTATTGTTGGGAGATAAGCAATCATTGTTGTTAGACAAGCAATATTTGTAGGGAGATAGAGATAGGGAGAGTGATAGCCAACAATCTCTAGATCAATCTATAAATGATCGATGATTTGACGTTTTTTAAATTAGCAATATTCATATTGGAATATCACAGGCACTGCTTGATTCTAAGGGTTTAAATTTGAATTTCAAAAGACATGAGGCTTTTTTTCAGATTCTATTAATATGTATAGAATATGTTTTTATCTCATTATAAATATCAATAAAAAACACATGACCATCCATTGTCTTTGAGAAGTTCGTGTAACTATAATCCAAAGACTTTTGGGAGGGCCTGACTTTTCAACGAAATACTCCTTTGATTGTAAGAGTTGTGCTGGAAGCACAACTCTTACAACATATATTTGGACTCCTGATCTTAGTCTCCAATCTTGCACCCAAATAGAAGTAATAAACCTCCCTAATCAATAAAGTTAGAGAATATTTCTGTGTGGAGTATATCGCTTTTTACCACAAAACACAACTTATCGGTGTTATTTATACAACTTATCGGTGTTATTTACACAACTTATCGGTGTTGTTTACAAAACTTATCCGTGTTATTTACACAACTTATAGATGTTATTTACACAACTTATCGGTGATATTTACACAACTTATCGAGGGTAGCAGTAACAGTATCGAAAACAGCCAAACTGATTAATCTCGAAAACAGAATTTCCAGAATAACATCGAAATAGAGAATAACATCGAAATTGTAAAAAAAGGAATTGTATCGAAAATCCGAAAAATAGAATAACCTCGATATTGTGAAAAAAGGATTAGTATCGAAAAGGGACTTTTTGGAATAATATCGAAAAAGAAAACATTTCAAATTTGTTAAAAAAGGGTTAGTATCGAAAATCCTAAAAGCATAATAATCTCAAAACAGCTCAAAAGAGAATAATATTGAAAAAAGACTTACCGGAACAATATCGAAAGTGTGAATAAAGGAATAGTATCGAAATTTCAAAAAACGGAATTAGATCGAAATTGTAAAAAAAGGAACAATATCGAAACGGGACTTTCCGGAATTATATCGAAACTGTGAAAAAAGGAATAAAATCGAAAAAGGACTTTCCGAAAAGGTGAATTTTAATAATACGTTTGAAAATTCCAAAAGCAGAATAAACAGACGGCAGTTTTTTGCGGTTTTTTGCGGTTTTTAATTAAAGTGTAGTAACTACACTGTATAATTGTATAATATAAACAAAAAGCTCTATTAGTAGAACAAAAAATATTGAATGTTGTGTTGTTGGCTATTTATAAAACGATTCAAAACAAAATGTATTGATTTTAATTACAGTAGGCACTTCACACGATTTTACTATTACAATTATCTCTTGTTATAATTAATACCATTATATGCGGGTAATGAAGAAGCTTTCAGAATGTGTTCATTTTTTAAATTTGGATAACTGGTTCCCAAATTATGACAATCTATGTGGGGGCTCAATAACGCCTATTTCGCGTCAGGATTTGTTGAGTTTTTCTTAAGGAATTATGGCACTACATTTTGAAAATAAATTTATTTTTCATATGCTATCATAAAAGGAATTTCATTGAAGTACTTATGCTGAATTATTTTTATTGTTTTCTTTTTTACTAAAGCATTCAATTCTACAATTTATAATTCTCATATTAGGGGTCTCTAGGTAAGAATTCCTCTCCTCGTTTACCCATTTGGGGCAATTGGATCAAAAGTTATAAAAGCTTCGTTTAAACCGTAAAAATTACCTTTAGATAAAGAAATAGAGTTTTTTTCAAACGGTCAGGGTAAACAAATTCATTAACATTTATAAATAACAAGAAAATAGGTACAAATATTAGGTCTAATTTCTTCTACAGAACTTTGATTGTTCTTGGCCCAATCGCCCATTCAGGACAATAAGGTAAAAATGTAAAATTACACAAAGCCCGTTTTCCCATTTTGGGGCAAATTGGGCCAAGAGTAAAAAAAACTCTGTTAAAACTACAAAAGTTAACTCAAGTTAAAGAAAAACACCTTTTTCAAACTGTCAGAGTAAAGATTCATTTACATTTATAAATATCAAGAAATCTAAGAAAAAACGTTTTTCTCATTTAGGGCCGGGAACCATGACGTTAAACTTATAACAATGAGCAAAAAAAAAATTCTGAAATTTTTTTAGTAATAGCTCAAACCCTAAATAAGTAAAATTTGAACTCTATTTTATGAAGTGCACGACCAATTTTATGAAATATCATGCAAATAGTTTTGTCGTTAACATGGAAATGTGAACGAAGAGTCACATTATACCCAAACTTTATCATATTTTAATTTTACGCGTTGCAACGCGTTAAAGCGAAGTATGATAAAACTCACAAACCCATGTTAATGACAAAACTATGAACATAATATTTTACAAAAGTGGTAGTGCACTTCATAAAATACAGTTCAAACTTCACTTATTTTCAGGCTTCTTTATCCGCTTAAATTGTAAGTAACGCAGTTATAAATAATGTTATTTATCATTTGAAACAACAATGTTGTTTTTATCATAGATAACGTGTTGTATCTTAGAAATATTAGTGACATCTTTTGGAAATAATAAAAAAGATCGTCTTTGTTTAAATGCTTGAAAACATTTGCCCTTTAGTGATTTTTTAACAAAATGATTTTAGGCCCACTGCACAGTGGGCCAGAAACATTTTAGGCCCACTGGGCCATAAACATGAAAAACTGATCAAAATTAATAACTACATATAAAATCAATTTAACAATATTAACAATATAAAATCAATTTAATAATAATTCTATTTACTAAAACATAAGATTACAACCATTTAAATTTTCTTCAGGTTACTCACTTTCAAAAAAGTTTAAAAATTTTTGAAATGTTAAAGGTTGGTTTTGCTCATTTTTTTAATATTTCCTCACTGCTGGCCCACTGTTTACTGCCTTGAATGTTAACTAAATATTTTATGTAAGTAAAACATAAAATTCCAAAAAGAACTATTTAACACTTACTTTATCGTCCTTACTACAAATTCTGATAGAGGGGGAGGGAAAATGCCACCTTGACCCCTCCCCCCATGACGTAGCCAATGTAGATATACCCTCATGCCGTAGTGTTTAATTATACTTGTTAATATATTATTCGCAAATTATATTCATAAAAAATTTTGTAAGGCGTTTTAGAAAACTCGACTAACTTGAAGAATTATTAGTATATATATTAGTGAATAAAATATAAGAAGCTTATGTAAGCAAAACATCAAATTCCAAAAAGAACTATTAAACACTTAATTTATAAAAAAAAAAATTATCAAAATATATTAGTGAATAAAATATATGAAGATTAGTAAATTAACTAATCTTCTAACAATTTATTTTATGTATAGAAGGTTATTGATTGTACTTTTTATAAAAAGTACTTCTTTTTTTTTTTTTTTTTTTTTTTGTTCTTTAATTTTACAAATTTGTGATTTAATAAATATTCGTTAACAATGTAAATATATATATATATATATATATATATATATATATATATATATATATATATATATATATATATATATATATATACATGATCGTTATTAAGAAATGAAAGAACGTGGGAACTCGTAGAAGACCGTAAAGTCTTGTCGTCGAGAACCGCTAAAATATTTTTGTGTTAATACTTCGTATTAATAAAATATGCTCAAAATAAATAAACTTTCAATAGGAATATATACTTAACATACTTGAAGATAACAAATAATTAAGAATTAAGAATTGAAAACATAAACAAATTTAAAGAAAAAAAGAAAAAGAAAAACGGTTCCGTTATAAATAAATAGATGCGTTATACAGTTTTAAGATATCTTTAGCACAATTGTTAAACTTTTTGTTAAAGGTTTTGTTATACAGTTTTAAGATACCTTTAACAAAAGTGTTAAACAACTATTTATAAATTGTTAAATTATAAAATTTATTAATGCAGTGTTAAATATAAAGATAAAAAAGAAACAAAAAATTAAAAGAATATAGATATATCATCTAATAAAAAAATGACTTTTTTAAGTTTTTGTTTGAAAGAGTGATTGCTAACTTCATGAGAAAAGTCAAAATTCTTTAAAACTATTTTATTCCAAAGTAATGCTCCTCGAAATGAAATACAGTATTTTCCAGAATTAGTTTGATTAGCTGATTGACGAATATTATTATCATTTCGTAAAATGTACTTAGTTTTTTCTTTTTTGTTATACAAATTATGAAAAGGTACAGGAGAAATATTGTTTTTACATTTAAACATAAAACATATAACGTTAAAAATATTAAGCTATATATATTTAAGACTTTCATTTCAATTAATAGAGGCTTGGCATGATTAAATCGATCCTTAAAATTAATAAGGCGTGCAACATGTTTCTGTTGACGATAAAGAGGTTCCAGTTTACTTTTATTAGTACTACCCCACGCAATGTTCGCATAGTTAATGTGACAATGAATGAGCGAATAATATAGTTTAAGTAATGTATGTTTATTTAAAAAACACCTTGCTTTGTACAAAATTCCTATGCTTTTTGATATTTTACTACTCAAATTTTTTATGTGACTTTTCCATGACAAATTTTCATCAATATAAATACCAAGAAAGTTTGTAAATGTTACTTTTTTTAGAAGTATATTATCAATAAAAAGCAGTGGCATTTCATTTGGTATAAGATTTTTTTTGTGATTTGGATGGAAAAAAATCCATTTCGTTTTATCAATATTAAGAGACAGTTTATTTGTCTTAAACCAATCAGAAACTCTTACTAGTTCATTATTGATATTCTGAAATAACAATGTAATATCATTATGAGATAAAAATAAGTTCGAGTCATTTGCAAACATAATCGTCATTAAATTTGAGGCTTTATGGAGATCGTTGATGTAAATAAGAAAAAGAAGAGGCCCTAATATTGATCCCTGAGGAACTCCACAGGTTATATCAAGCAAGTTTACTGGTGAAACTACATCAACGTATACAAATTGCTTTCGATTATTTAAATAGTTTTTTAACTAATATAAAACACTTCCGTTTATACCGTAAATCTTTAGTTTATTTAAAAGAATATTGTGGTCTATTGTATCGACTTTTGAAAATGCAGATAGAATAGAAATGGGACGATAGTTGCTAACATTAGTTAAATCACCTCCCTTAAATATCGGAATCACCTTTGCTATTTTTAGTTGGTTAGGAAAAATTCCTTGCCTAATAGAACAAGAAAAAATCTTAAAAAATACATTTTTAATGATTTCATATGATTTAATAACAATATTTACATTGATATCATCCGCACCTGCTGATTTGTTGGGTTTTAGCATTTTAAAAGCGCATTCAAACTCTTCAAAAGTTAGTTCAAACAAATTAAATTGCGATGTATTAGGGATAAAAAGATTACTTATTGGATTAACTGCTTGAGGAATTTTTTGGGATAAATTTGGTCCAACAGAAACAAAATATTTATTCAGCTCATTAGCTATCTCTTCTTTATCATACAAAAATGTATCATTTGATTTGATGGTTTTAGGCAATGTGAGTGTGTTCATTTTAAAACAGCCTGTGATTTCCTTTATAACTTCCCATGTGCGCTTAGAATTTAATTTATATTTCTCAAGTAAATCATTGTAATAATTTTTTAAATTTTTTCTTTGACGTTCGAATTGTTTGGCGTAACTTTTATATATAGCTTTACTTTTATCTGTTTTTAGTTTGAGGAATTTAATGTACAATTTTTGTTTGATTTTGGATGATTTTCTTAACCCTTTAGTAATTCATGGGGATTTTATACTTTTTAATTTACAATGTATTTTGATTTTTGGAAAATTAACATCATATATATCAAAAAAAGTTTAAAAAAATTTGTTGTAAGCGAGGTTAGCATCATCTAAATTGGAAATGTGCCCCAATGAAGAAGAGACAATTGCTCTTTAAATGTTTTCAAATTCTTTTCATTAAAAATACGTTTAACAAAAATTTGATTTATATTTGGTGACGTTTCCATTTTAGTATTAATGGAAAAGAAAACAGGGAAGTGATCAGAAATGTCACTTTTAATTATGCCTTTTTTAAGAGATTCGTTAAATAAATCAGTTGTTATTATATTATCAATCAGGGAAGATGTTGATTGAGTTATTCTGGTTGGTTTGGTGATTAGTGGAACCGCACCATTTTCAAAAATGTCATTATAAAAACTTTTAATGTTGGGTTTTACGTGATATTCGAAGCAACATAAATTTAAATCACCTATTAAGTAGTTAAATTTCTTTTCATGATTGGTTTTTTTAATTATATCATGATGTAAATATGAACTAAAACTTTCAATTACATTAGATGGTGGGCAATAACAACAACTAATTATAATATTTTCAGCTTTTTTAATAATTAATTCAATTGATAAAACCTCTTTATTGCTATCAGAGATACTCATGTTAAGCCTGGTTAACAATTTCAAGCGTTCCTTTACGTAAATGATCACGCCGCCACCACGTTTATTGGTTTTACGCGCTAATGAAATCAATTTGTATCCAGGCAAGTTAAAATTAGAAATAAAATAAACGTCATCAGAATCACACCAAGTTTCTGTTAAGCAAATTACGCTAAAATTGTTAAAAGTTTCATCAATTAAATTACGAAATTTTTAAAGTTTTTTATCAAACTTCTTATATTTATATGAATCACATTCAACTTATCCACTTCAAGAAATTTTTCTAATTCTTGGACATACAAATAACTGCACTTGTTTTTTAAAGCACTTCTATAAATATACAAGCCCATATCGTAAAGATTTTGAGGTTAGGTTGGTCGTTTCGGAGAAAATTGTGGTCAAGAATAGAAAATTTTAATTAATTTTTATAACGTGAAACTAAGAGCATTTGGTCAAAAAAAAGATGTCAATCGCTCACGATTATCTCCACCCCTAGCAACAGTAAGGACGTAATAAATTTAACAGAAACTAGCTTTTAATAGAAAATTTATATTAATAGCAAGTCTTTAAACAAAATGCATATTTATTATAAAGCAAATTAAAGATGAAAAATCCTTTTTTATAGCTGTTTTGTGCTGGTCTGTAAAATCTGGGTCTGTGTTTTATATAATCTATAAGGTGTTATATCTTGGATAGGAAATATTTTCAGCATATGGTTTTCACATACTTTTTGACAAGCTTATTCCAATTATATAGTTTTTTGTTTAATTTCTATATATTTTTATGCTGATTGTAACAAGTTATGATCCCGGTCCAAAATGTTTTAGCACTCGTTTTCTTCGTCTTAGTTTTAACCTAGTTAAACAAGTTAAAAGCTAGCTAGACAAGTTAAAACCTAGTTAAAAAAAAGTTAAAAGCAAAAAGTTGCTTCTAACACGCTTGTGCACACGAAAGTGCTAATTGTAACATAGTAACCCTCACGATAAGTCTTTTGTTGATACTGTCACTTGCTTCAAGGAAACTTATTTAATTTTGCTAGACAAGCAGCTGTAGAATTTTATGCTACATTTATATATATACAATAAATTTAACATGTAAATGACTATTGTTTCTATGGAGATGGAATTTATTTAGTACTTATCCTTAACGTAATATGGGGTTTGCTCAACTGAAACCAATACAATACGCCAACTTACGGAAAATCTTGTAGGCCCAAATGGAATTTAAAGTCATTTATGTAAACTAAAAAATGACGTTATTGGTTGTTTTTTATTCCAGGCGGAGCAATAGGAAAAAAATTATACCGCTTTTATATAATAAATTTTTTAAAATAAATTTAAACAATTGTGTGACATTCTAGTTTTTAAAATATAGGTAAACGGGAAAATTTTTCTGAATCATTGAAAAGGTTCAATTATAGATGATAATGGTCCTCGGCAAGTGGGACAATGAGTTGTGTTGCTTTTTTGGACTTGTTGAATGCAGGGTTGACAAAACAAAATGTCTGCAAGGCATTACTAATGCATTTCGTTCATTGACGGTTCAAACAAAGCACTTCGGTGACTCTGTTGAAGTAGAAGTTGGCAAAGGAAGACTCTCACCAACCTTGTTCATTGAGTTTTCATCCAAAGCACTAAAAATATTTAAAAACTTAAAATACAATTTTCCATATTTCATGGAAAATAACAGATTATCAAATAAAGTTAAACTAATTAGTTTGGTAAAAAAATTGATAAAGGTTAAGTGTTATACAAAAACTTGGAAAATTATCTTACACTACTTTGAAGTTTTGAAAGAGATATGATACTGTTGATAGGAATCTCTCCCTAATAAGAAATATGACGTTGGGACAACGTTGTTCTAACGTCTTTCGTATCGTTAAAAAGACGTTGGCATGATGTTATATATGAAACACCGAAAAAACGTCATTTTGCTAACGTTATTACAACGATGTAAAATGGCGTTGTGACAACGTTACATTTTAGCTGAATGACGTCGGAAAGACGTTAGAACAACGTTAAATTTTAAGAAAAAAAGACGTTATAAGGACGTTAGGCAAACGTTATATTTTAGCTAAAATGACGTTGAGCCAATGTCTTTTCTATCGTTGTTTAAACGTTAGAATAAAGGCATATATGGAACATAGGTCAACGTTATATCAACGACGTTGGCCAAACGTTGTAAGAAAAACGCCCTAAAAACGTTTTTCTATCATTTTTGATGTTATTTCTACACTGCAAAAACAATAAAGCACAACTTTACACAGTATAACTTTGCGCTTTAAAGTTTTATTTTCTTCGTATTTATTAAGGTCAAACACGATCATTATATTAGTCCGGGCAAATAATTGAATACGGAAAATAAAAGACTAAAAATAAATAAACATTGATATACTTCTATTCCAAATTTTTAAAATTACATACAATAACTTAGAATAAAACTAATTTGATTTTTACTTTCTTTGCAAATTCCAACTAATAATTTGCATATTCTTTGTTTGACACTAAAAAACAAAAATTTATGAAGAAACAAAGCTACAAACAAATCTAATTACATAGAATATTACATAAAGTTACAAACAAATCCAATTACAAGCAAAGCATTTTTAAGAACTAAATAACAAATATTCGAAATGAAAAATTAGAAATACCAGAAATACCAGAAATAGTGCTAACGTTCTATTTAATGCTCACCTGAGTTTTTCTGCTTCCGAAAAAATATTGACTGTAAATCGTTTAACAACTATCTGAAATAGAAAAAACAATACCTCAATAAACTTAAAAACTAATGAAACTCAAAATATTTTTAATTGAATAAATAAACAAAATTACTTTAAAACACACAATCGTGACATAATTGAAAAAAAATATTTCTAGTTTTACCCTCAAAAGATATATCTTTGTGTTCCGACCCTTAAAGGATATATCTTTGAGTTCAGATTTCTGGAAAGTTGTTTTTTTACAAGTTTTTGGCAAAGACAATATATTTTCTTATAACATAAATTGCATGGTGTATAAGGAAACTGAAATGGTACATTTTCACTAAGCTAAGAATCAAAAATCGTATTTATAATAAACTCTCTTTAAAACTAGTGATTACTTTATTAGGTGTTTTTTTTCCAATCCGAACTAGTTATATTTCACTTGGACAACTGACCATTTGATCAAGTGGCATCTTCTTACCAAAAACTAATAATTTTTTAAATGAAAAGGCAGACATATCAAGAAGTGATCATTCAAAAAATTATGACAAATGAATAAGGTTATGTAAATTGTATGTAATGAATATTGGACCATAATAATCCACAACCTTAATAATCAAGTCATCCAAACCAGTAAATAGCAGTTTAATAGCATCAATGCATAACCAATGCAATGATTCTGTTAATTTAATTTGTACCTTTAGTGCATAGAAACCAGTATGAAAAATAAATTAACTATATAGTTTTTTAAAACTCCAGCAATGATCTAGACTTTTTGACAGAATTAAATTGTTTTTTATCCGACAAGTCATGAGACTTTTCAGAAATATGATTTATTTAAACATATGGCAAATCACATACCTTTGGCTCTGTTTTTTCAAAATACTAATAATTAACGGAAAACCCCAAAACAAACTAAATTATATAAACTAGATGATATATTATATAAACTAGATGTCTAACTTGGTGGATTTTATTGGACAAAAAATGATGTCACTTTTTTTGCTTATAAATATAGTTCGCCATTTGTAAAAAGTG
>NC_061164.1:34720316-34787816 GCF_022113875.1 Hydra vulgaris
AAAATTTCAATGGAAAGTCAAAAGAAGTCATTGACTGCAATAGCTCTTTAGAAAACTTTCTTGATAAATTCTATGTTGTTCTAACATCAATGCGCAATGAAAGAGATCATAGGACCATTTTTCAAATGCAAAAAGTTTCTGTTGATGTGTTTGATCCTAATTCTGCTGAGGCAGCTTATAAAAAAGTTTTGACATTGTATGCTGCTCGACATGTTCTAAAACAAATGAGCTTGTTTAAAGAAATTATATTGTTACCAGGAGAACATGGCCAGTTCATAGTAAACAGCCATGAAGGTAGTTATATAGTGACTTCAAATTTTTGTTCATGTATGTTTCGAAAGTCAATGAACTTACCATGTCGACACATATTTGCTGCTCGCCAGTTGCTTGGGATAAATTTATTCGATACTGAGTTGTGTTCTAAGAGGTGGACATTAAAGTACTATCGTCAACATCAACGGGCCTTTAGTACTTAAGTCACGGATGGAAAGCCTGGAGCTGTAGATTTTCATGTTGCTCCAAAAGTAAAAGTGCATTCTCAGCATGAGAAGTTTAAACTTGCCATACAGGAGACATCACTTCTTGCTACCCTTGTATCTGAGTCCACAGGTCAGACACTTGAACAACGTCTTAGTCTTTTGCGAACTTTAAGTAAAGGTTGGTCAGATGGAAAGGTAATGGTACTTAACGAACTTATTGAAGAAGATGATTTAGTAACGTGTGAACAAATATCTAAACAAACAGGAGTATCATCTCATACATCAATAGCAGCAACATTAGTTTTTTCTGATGTTAATTTAACAACATTTTCTGCAGTCGGAACAGTCAATTCAACTTGTTTACCTGTTAGTGTTGATGTATCAACCTTACAAGCTGGTATTTGTTCAACAAGTTCTTCTACTACAGTTAGTGCATCTAAAAACGTTGCTAGCACATATTCAATAAATTCATTGGAATGTGCAGCACACGTAAACGATGAAGTCACTTTAATAGTTCCAAAAGTACTCAATTATTCCGCTTTCCCATCATTGAAGTCAAAACGGAATAGTATCGAAAATTAACTGATCGAAAAAATGATTGGTATCGAAAAATAACTGACCGAAACTCATTTTAATGATTAAGATCGAGAATGTGATTTTCAGATTAATATCGAAAAGTTTTTATATCGAAATTCACAAATTTGGAACAATATCGAAAACAATAAAAACGGAATAAGATCGAAAACTCATTTAACTGTTTAACATCGAAAATGTGATTTTCTGATTAATGTAGAAAAGTTTTTATATCAAAATTCGCAAATGTGGAACAATATCGAAAACAAAAAAAAATGAATAAGATCGAAAACTCATTTTTATGATTAACATCGAAAATAAGATTTTCTGATTAATGTCGAAAACAATAAAATCAGAATAAGATCGAAAACTCATTTTAACGATTAACTTCGAAAACGTGATTTTCCCATTAATGTCGAAAACAATAAAAACAGAATAAGATCGAAAACTTATTTTAACAATTAACATTAAAAATAAGATTTTCTGGTTAATGTCGAAAACAATAAAAACGGAATAAGATCAAAAATTTTTAATTGTCAAAAATTCTTTTTAATTTATTTATTTATTTATGCTCCTTGAGATTCAACGCCATGTTGAATCTATTATGAGTCATTGCTATTAACAGTTTCATAATAGTCATAAAGATCAGAGTTTCATTATAACCATATGTTTATCAAGCTTGTCCTTGAAGATATTTATACTTTTCGCGGAGATGATTTCTTCTGGTAGTTTATTCCACCATTTTGCAACTCTATTTGTAAAAAAATTTTCCCTTGGTCTGTTTCTTTTTATCAGCTCAATATCTACACGTGCTTTATGTCCTTTAACGTTTGAAGCTGGACCATTTGCTGAAATTGAAATTGCTGTTTTTGGTTGTTGATACCAACACACTTTGTCCAAATTATGAAATATTTTATAATATTGAATTAAATCATATCTTAATCTCCTGATTTTTAAAGAAGTCAGTTGGAGTTTTTTTAACCTTTCTTCATAGGGTAAGTGTCTTAACTCTGGAAACAACTTTGTTGCTCGTTGTTGAACAATTTCTAATTTATGTATGTCATTTTTATTATAAGGGTTCCATATTGGTGATGCATATTCAAGAATAGGTCTTACAAAAGTGCAATACAAAATCTTCATTGTGTTTTTGTCTTTGTAAGTAAATGATTTGCTTAGTAGACCTAATCGACTATTTGCTTTATTTACAACCATATTTACATGTTGATTTCACTTCATAGTATTTGAAATTAACAATCCAATGTCTTTTTCATTAGTTGTTGAATCTAATTTTGAATCTTTTATAAAATATTCAAAATTCTTATTATGCTTTCCAAAATGCATGATTTTACATTTTTTGATGTTGAAATGTATCATCCATTTGTCAGACCATTCAGTTAGATTATTAATATCGTCTTGCAAGCTTTTTGAGTCTACCTGGTTGTTAACTACAGCTATAAATTTGTTGTTATCTGCATAAAGTTCGCATTAATTTTTAATTTTAGACGGTAAATTATTAATATATAACAAGAACAATAATGGTCCAAGCACAGAACCCTGTGGAACACCACTTAGCACCTCTAACCAATCTGATTTTGTATCACCAATTATAACGCGTTGTTTTCTATTTGATAAATATGTTTCTTTCCAATTTAGCATTTCTTTTTCTATTCCATAACCACATAATTTTGATATTAATCTCTTATGAGGCACTCTATCAAATGCTTTTTGAAAATCAGTATATAAAATGTCTATTGAATTGCCTATCATTAGTTGGTATGTTAAAAAATCTTAGGATTCTAATAAGTTTGTTATACAATTTTTATTCTTTAAGAAACCATGTTGTTGTTTACAGAAAAGATTATTTAATTCTAAATAGTTTTTTAAGTTATCATTTATAATTTTTTCTAGTACTTTGCAAGGTATGGATGTCAAAGATACTGGTCGATAATTTATTGCTTGCAATTTACATCCATTTTTAAATATGGGACTCACATTTGCCATTTTCCAGAGATTAGGAATATCACTATTTGTTAGACTTTGTTGATAGATAATTGAAAGTGGTATTGAAAAACTTTCAGAGCAGACTTTTAACACATAAGGATTTACTTCGTCATACCCACTAGACTTGTTAATGTCTAATTTTGACAAATATGATTTCACAAGCGCTTGATCAACGAATATTTTTCCAAACCTACTATTTGTTTGTACTTCAAAATTACAATCATTTATTTTTTCTTCTTTTATGTAGACAGAATGAAAATACTTGTTAAAAACATCGACAAAACTATGTTTGTCATATTTTTGAACCAATATTATCATTAAGTGCTCTCATATGATTTTTTACTTTCTGCTTTTTTCTAATATATGAATATAGTAATTTAGTTTCATTTTTTAACTGATTTACCAAGTTTCTTTCGTAATTTTTAACAGAGTTATTTATTTGTTTTAAAATGTTTCTTTTTATTTTATTATATTTTTCTTTTGAGCCAGCTATAGACCAGTTCATTTTTTTATTTGTTGTCCAGTAATTATTTTTGTACTTGATTTCTTTTTTCAAGCTATTTGACATCCCAAACTTCACTTGCTTTATTTTTTAGTTTTACAATAGGTATATAATTTTTGCATGATTGATTATAATGATATAAAAATTTATCATAACATTTGCCAATGCATTTGTTTTGAAATTCGTCAGCCCAATTTATGCTTTTTATATAAACATTAATTTTTTCATAGTTTCCTCTACGATATGCAAATTTTTTAGTTGATGAAGAGATGTCATCTATTCGATCATTAATTTTATAAAACCATTTTAGAATATGATGTCCTTCACTACTCAAACCAAGTGGTGGCAAATGGGATAAACCAAAAATACGGTTACTATCATCTACAATTACTAAATCAAGTTTATTTGTTAATTCGTTTTCATTACTTTGAAATGTTGCTTCAGTAACACATTGTTCAAAAAAACAGTCATTTAAACATGCTACAAAATCTTCAGCTTGTTGGCTATGTGATTCTTCAACACTGTCTTTCCACTTTAAAGTGTTGTAGTTACAGTCATTTGTTATTAATATACTAGTGAATTGTTTTTTATCTTGTGCTCTTTTAGCTGCTATAATAGAATTTATAATATTTTTATTAATGACACAGGATGAGTCAGGGGGACGATATATGCAACCTAATAAAACCTTTTTTTTGACCATACTCAATCCATGTCCATATTTGCTCGATTAGATCGGATTTAAGTTCAATATTACTGATTTCATATGATTTTATGGAACTATTAACGTATATACAAACACCACCCCCTTTTTTACCATTCCGCCGATTGTTTCTATATATTACATAACCCTCAATATTGACATCTGATAAAGGTGTATACCATGTTTCAGTAACAGTAAAATTCTCAATACCAATTAAAGCTCTAAAATCATTTTTTTATTGTTTAAAGAGGTTGAACTTGTATAGTACGCTATTAGTCTTTTGTTACTATTTAATAAATGTCTATCATTAGGATTCTTTGTTATATTATTTAAATTTTTATATACCTTTTTTGGAGATATCTGTTGATATGGTTGTGTTGATTCATATAGCTACTTTTTTAACAGTTTTACAACACGTTCATTTCTAATTCCATAATAGTATTTTAGGTCTTGGTTAGCTTCATTTAATTTAGCACGTTCTTCTCTAAGAGCTTTCATCTTAAATCTTTCTGCTTCTGTCATGTCTGTATTAATAAAGATATTATTAGTTTCAGATGAATTTTGTAAGTTTTTAGCAGTTTTTAATACAGCATTTTTTTCTTCTTTGTTAGTTAAAACAACAATAACTGGAGGTGGTTTGTCGGTTCTCATATTTAATTTAAAAACTCGCTGAATAGTAACTTTAACATTAATTTCTTTAAATAAATTTTGTAACTCTTGTTTGTCATCTTCTTTCGCCACGCTTTCGTCCTTATTTGTAGAGGTTTTAAATCCAAAAACTACTAAATTTTTTTGCCTTATTTCTCTGTCATGAGATTCTTTAACCACTACATTTAATAAATCCAGTTGCACAGATGTATTTTTTTTCTCTCCCTTTTACTGCATCGGACCATGTATTTGATACATTGTTTGAGTTTGATACGAGTTTTGATTGATTCTTCATATCATTTACTACTATTTTGAGGTCATTTATTTCTTTATCTTTTATTTGGAGTTCCGCTTCCAATTTTAGTACTCTACTAACTAAAGCTTCGAAGTCTTCTTTTCTTACCATTGTCAAATTTGACAAGATAAGTTTATCTTTTATTATTTAGTTATTATTACAAAATGTTTATGTTTTCTTATTTTTTCACAAAGTCACGTCTGCCATCTTTAACTGCGCGCGTTATTAAGATGATTATATAATGATTATTAATGATTAACATCAAAAACATGATTTTATGATCACACTTTTGTTTTATAAAAAACTAGTACTAGGAGAAAATCTTAAGAAATTCACTTTCAAAAAGAAACTTATTTTTTTAAGTTTTTTTTTTAAGAAACTTATTATTATTAAGAGTTTGATGAATATTTCCTAACTTTTCACCCAAATATCGCATCAGCTTAACAAAGTTAGCATTACCTACAATGGAGAACAGCAGTTTAAATGAACAGTTAATTTGCACGCGCAATAAACAGTTTAATTTGCACGTGCAATAAAATTCCGTTTGAATTACAACTTCAAATTTCAGAAACTTTTAAGAAACTCAATATTCTAAAATGTTGTTAGAGAACTTATCAAAAAATTATAATGAAACTTAAAGAGAAAGAAAAAATTCAAATGTGTTTTGGTCTGGTGATTTTAGATACACTAAAGATAAACTTTATAAAGACAAACTGTATCTTAAGTGTCGTTTTTTTACAAGAATGAACTGCAAAGGCAGAGCTTTTATTCATGAAGATAAACTTCAGGTTACAACTGTTCGCAGTTGCAGGATAACGTGGCATTGCTGTTTGGGCATATGCTAGTCATCAACAAAGCGAAATTGGCCAAAGTGTGTTTTGATGATAGAACATTTAGGTATTTATACGTATGCATTTAACTTTTTCAAAAAAATATATGTACTAGAAGAACATATATTTTTCTAGGGGGCTGTCCATTAATTACATCAACAAACTTTTGGCTATTTTTACATTACCCCCTCCCCCATGTCAACAATTTGTTAAATTTCCAGAGACACTTCTTTCCCCTTTAAAGTTACGTCAATTTTTGATAACCCTTCTCCCCTAAATAAAGACGCTGCGCTAAAAACGCAGGCAAATTTTTCTTTTTTTGAGTAACGAAATTAAAAAATAAAGCAACATTGTCGATGTCAACTTTACTTGACCTCCTCCCCTCACCCTTAGCAAAAATTTTCAAAAAAATTTAGACACCTTCTTCCTTATTTTTTTAACGTTATTAATGGACAGCCCGTAGACGAAAAAAGTGATATATTAAAAACGTTAGGTAGAACACTTTTATTTACAGTTGTAAATTATAGTTACATTTATTGTACTTCCAGTATGTTACCACGCATGGAGGAAAGTAAGTGGTATCAGCTCTTGATATTTTTTGTTGAGTATTCAGCAGTACTTGAAGATCCAATTCCAGATGAGGATCAGATGAATTTTGATCCTGATAACCTTTGGGGAATATCTGTTCCAGCTGTATGCGCTTTAATGACATCGAAATCCGAGACTCTATACAAGCTTGTTTTTTCCAAAATAAAAGAAGTTTTAGATTTCTCTCCAGCCACCATTATGTCAGATTTTGAACGAGGACTACAGAATGCTTTAAAAACAACTTGGAGTGAAAGCTTGGTGAATGGTTGCAGGTAAAAGTTGTTACTTTGTTATTACTTAGTTTCCAGTTTCTAAGTTATCCAAGTTTTTCAGAGTTTGTTATCAATTAATGATCTCCTTTAAAGCCTTATCTTTAGGTTTTATTTCAAAAATGCAATCACCAAGTAATTCTTGGTCTTCAGAGGGAATACCGCCACCAAATTCAAGTAAAGAAGTGGGCACGAAAAGTTTCAGCACTTTTTCTCCTTTCTGCAAACAAGATCTTGGTTGCTTGAAGATCTCGAGTTATTGAGATTGCACAATTTAGTCGCGAAATCAAACTCAAACTACTTGCTTTTAAAAGGTATTTTGAGAGTTATTAACTCAATATAGTGACCCCAGAAGGATTCAGTGTTTATGGCTTGAACCACAAAACCAATAACAATGCAGAGAGTCTCAATAGACGTTTGAAATCAAAAATGGGTGATCGACATAGAGGATTTTGGCAGTTTATGAAATTGCTTAACCTGCATGTAAAAGTCCATACAATTCAAGAGCTTCAACAGCCTGCAATCAGCAACTTGCAACAGCAACTGCAACTTGCCTGCAATTAGCCAGTCCGCCGTGACCAACGCGACTATGGTGCAATTGAAAAAATGCGTTGTTTTGAGAAAAAACTTCTAGACCGAGTTTGGACAACTGAGAGATTCCTATCAAAAGTATCATATCTCTTTCAAAACTTCAAAGTAGTGTAAGATAATTTTCCAAGTTTTTGTATAACACTTCTTATTTATTAACCTTTATCAATTTTTTTACCAAACAAATTAGTTTAACTTTATTTGATAATCTGTTATTTTCCATGAAATATGGAAAATTGTATTTTAAGTTTTTAAATATTTTTAGTGGTTTGGATGAAAACTCAATGAAAGAGGATGGTGAGAGTCTTCCTTTGCCAACTTCTACTTCAACAGAGTCACCGAAATGCGTTGTTTGTACCGTCAATGAACGAAATGCATTAGTAATGCCTTGCAGACATTTTTTGTTTTGTCAACCCTGCATTCAACAAGTCCAAAAAAGCAACAAAACTCATTGTCCCACTTGCCGAGGACCATTATCATCTATAATTGAACCTTTTCAATGATTCAGAAAAATTTTCCCTTTTACCTATATTTTAAAAACTAGAATGTCACACAATTGTTTAAATTTATTTAAAAAAATTTATTATATAAAAGCGGTATAATTTTTTTCCTATTGCTCCGCCTGGAATGAAAAATAACCAATAACGTCATTTTTTAGTTTACATAAATGACTTTGAATTCCATTTGGGCCTACAAGATTTTCCGTAAGTTGGCGTATTGTATTGGTTTCAGTTGAGCAAACCCCATATTACGTTAAGGATAAGTACTAAATAAACAGTCTTTACTGTTGCTAGGGGTGGGGAAAGGGAGGAGATAATCGTGAGCGATTGACATCTTTTTTTTGACCAAATGCTCTTAGTTTCACGTTATAAAAATTAATTAAAATTTTCTAATCTTGACCACAATTTTCTCCGAAACGACCAACCTAACCTCAAAATCTTTACGATATGGGCTTGTATATTTATAGAAGTGCTTTAAAAAACAAGTGCAGTTATTTGTATGTCCAAGAATTAGAAAAATTTCTTGAAGCGGATAAGTTGAATGTGATTCATATAAATATAAGAAGTTTGATAAAAAAACTTTAAAAATTTTCGTAATTTAATTGATGAAACTTTTAACAATTTTAGCGTAATTTGCTTAACAGAAACTTGGTGTGATTCTGATGACGTTTATTTTATTTCTAATTTTAACTTGCCTGGATATAAATTGATTTCATTAGCGCGTAAAACCAATAAACGTGGTGGCGGCGTGATTATTTACGTAAAGGAACGCTTGAAATTGTTAACCAGGCTCGACATGAATATCTCTGATAGCAATAAAGAGGTTTTATCAATTGAATTTATTATTAAAAAAGCTGAAAATATTATAATTAGTTGTTGTTATTGCCCACCATCTAATGTAATTGAAAGTTTTAGTTCATATTTACATCATGATATAATTAAAAAAACCAATCATGAAAAGAAATTTAACTACTTAATAGGTGATTTAAATTTATGTTGCTTCGAATATCACGTAAAACCCAACATTAAAAGTTTTTATAATGACATTTTTGAAAATGGTGCGGTTCCACTAATCACCAAATCAACCAGAATAACTCAATCAACATCTTCCCTGATTGATAATATTTAACCCTAACCCTAACCCTAACCCTGACAACTGATTTATTTAACGAATCTCTTAAAATAGGCATAATTAAAAGTGACATTTCTGATCACTTCCCTGTTTTCTTTTCCATTAATACTAAAATGGAAACGTCACCAAATATAAATCAAATTTTTGTTAAACGTATTTTTAATGAAAAGAGTTTGGAAACATTTAAAGAGCAATTGTCTCTTCTTCATTGGGGCACATTTCCAATTTAGATGATGCTAACCTGGCTTACAACAAATTTTTTTAAACTTTTTTTGATATATATGATGTTAATTTTCCAAAAATCAAAATACATTGTAAATTAAAAAGTATAAAATCCCCATGAATTACTAAAGGGTTAAGAAAATCATCCAAAATCAAACAAAAATTGTACATTAAATTCCTCAAACTAAAAACAGATAAAAGTAAAGCTATATATAAAAGTTACGCCAAACAATTCGAACGTCAAAGAAAAAATTAAAAAAAAAATTATTACAATGATTTACTTGAGAAATATAAATTAAATTCTAAGCGCACATGGGAAGTTATAAAGGAAATCACAGGCTGTTTTAAAATGAACACACTCACATTGCCTAAAACCATCAAATCAAATGATAAATTTTTGTATGATAAAGATGAGATAGCTAACGAGCTGAATAAATATTTTGTTTCTGTTGGACCAAATTTATCCCAAAAAATTCCTCAAGCAGTTAATCCAATAAGTAATCTTTTTATCCCTAATACATCGCAATTTAATTCGTTTGAACTAACTTTTGAAGAGTTTGAATGCGCTTTTAAAATGCTAAAACCCAACAAATCAGCAGGTGCGGATGATATCAATGTAAATATTGTTATTAAACCATATGAAATCATTAAAGATGTATTTTTTAAGATTTTTTCTTGTTCTATTAGGCAAGGAATTTTTCCTAACCAACTAAAAATAGCAAAGGTGATTCCGATATTTAAGGGAGGTGATTTAACTAATGTTAGCAACTATCGTCCCATTTCTATTCTATCTGCATTTTCAAAAGTCTTGGAGAGAATTTTATACAACAGAATTTATAATCATTTATCTGTAAACAATTTAATATATAGCAATCAATATGGATTCAAAAAAAATAACTCGACAGAACACGCAGTTCTCCAGTTTACAAGAAGTATTACTAACTCTTTTGAAAACTCCCAATATACAGTTGGGGTTTTTATTGACGTAGCTAAAGCTTTCGATACAATAGACCACAACATTCTTTTAAATAAACTAAAGATTTACGGTATAAACGGAAGTGTTTTATATTAGTTAAAAAACTATTTAAATAATCGAAAGCAATTTGTATACGTTGATGTAGTTTCACCAGTAAACTTGCTTGATATAACCTGTGGAGTTCCTCAGGAATCAATATTAGGGCCTCTTCTTTTTCTTATTTACATCAACGATCTCCATAAAGCCTCAAATTTAATGACGATTATGTTTGCAGATGACACGAACTTATTTTTATCTCATAATGATATTACATTGTTATTTCAGAATATCAATAATGAACTAGTAAGAGTTTCTGATTGGTTTAAGACAAATAAACTGTCTCTTAATATTGATAAAACGAAATGGATTTTTTTCCATCCAAATCACAAAAAAAAATTTATACCAAATGAAATGCCACTGCTTTTTTTTGATAATATACTTCTAAAAAAAGTAACAGTTACAAACTTTCTTGGTATTTATATTGATGAAAATTTGTCATGGAAAAGTCACATAAAAAATTTGAGTAGTAAAATATCAAAAAGCATAGGAATTTTGTACAAAGCAAGGTGTTTTTTAAATAAACATACATTACTTAAACTATATTATTCGCTCATTCATTGTCACATTAACTATGCGAACATTGCGTGGGGTAGTACTAATAAAAGTAAACTGGAACCTCTTTATCGTCAACAGAAACATGTTGCACGCCTTATTAATTTTAAGGATTGATTTACTCATGCCAAGCCTCTGTTAATTGAAATGAAAGTCTTAAATATATATAGCTTAATATTTTTAACGTTATATGTTTTATGTTTAAATGTAAAAACAATATATCTCCTGTACCTTTTTACAATTTGTATAACAAAAAAGAAAAAACTAAGTACATTTTACGAAATGATAATAATATTCGTCAATCAGCTTATCAAACTAATTTTGGAAAATACTGTATTTCATTTCGTGGAGCATTACTTTGGAATAAAATAGTTTTAAAGAATTTTGACTTTTCTCATGAAGTTAGCTATCACTCTTTTAAACAAAAACTTAAAAAAGTCATTTTTTTATTAGATGATATATCTATATTCTTTTAATTTTTTGTTTCTTTTTTAACTTTATATTTAACACTGCATTAATAAATTTTATAATTTAACAATTTGTAAATAGTTGTTTAACACTTTTGTTAAAGGTATCTTAAAACTGTATAACAAAACCTTTAACAAAAAGTTTAACAATTGTGCTAAAGATATCTTAAAACTGTATAACGCATCTATGTATTTATAACGGAACCGTTTTTCTTTTTCTTTTTTTCTTTAAATTTGTTTATGTTTTCAATTCTTAATTCTTAATTGTTTGTTATCTTCAAGTATGTTAAGTATATATTCCTATTGAAAGTTTATTTATTTTGAGAATATTTTATTAATACGAAATATTAACACAAAAATATTTTAGCGGTTCTCGACGACAAGACCTTACGGTCTTCTACGAGTTCCCGCGTTCTTTTATTTCTTAATAACGATCATGTATATATATATATATATATATATATATATATATATATATATATATATATATATATATATATATATATATATATATATATATATATATATATATATATATATATATATATATATATATATATATATATATATATATATATATATATACATTGTTAACGAATATTTATTAAATCACAAAGTTGTAAAATTAAAGAACAAAAAAAAAAAAAAAAAAAAAAAAAAAAATGAAGTACTTTTTATAAAAAGTACAATCAATAACCTTCTATACATAAAATAAATTGTTAGAAGATTAGTTAATTTACTAATCTTCATATATTTTAATCACTAATATATTTTGATAATTTTTTTTTTATAAAGTAAGTGTTTAATAGTTCTTTTTGGAATTTGATGTTTTGCTTACATAAACTTCTTATATTTTATTCACTAATATATATACTAATAATTCTTCAAGTTAGTCGAGTTTTCTAAAACGCCTTACAAAATTTTTTATGAATATAATTTGCGAATAATATATTAACAAGTATAATTAAACACTACGGCATGGGGGTATATCTACATTGGCTACGTCATGGGGGGAGGGGTCAAGGTGGCATTTTCCAACAAAACCAACCTTTAACAATTCAAAAATTTTTAAACTTTTTTGAAAGTGAGTAACCTGAAGAAAATTTAAATGGTTGTAATCTTATCCCAGCAAACATGTAAGCGTTGAATCAACGTTGAAAACCAGTCGCAGCGTAGAAAAAGCGTTACAGTCACAAAAACAACGTGCTTTTAACGTTGAATCAATGTCTGTTTTTGTATACGAAATCGCGGTAAATTGAAACGTTGAATAAGCGTTGAAATTGTAACGTAATTTAGCCTCTCAAAATAAAACGTTTATTTAACGTGGAATCAACTTACGCAAAAAGCCACTTTAAAAACGTTTCGAAGTATATTCTTAATCAACGTTAAAGACAAACCGCCTTTTAAACGTTACATTTTCAACGTTGAATAAGCGTATAAATTTAAACGTATCTTATCTTCTCAAAAAAATGCGTTTATTAAACGTTGAATATAAGTACGCAAATAATCGCTGTAAAAACGTCGCAAAGGTAATGGTTTATCAACGTTAGACATTAGCTGCTTTTTTAACGAATTTAAACTATTTGAAAAACATCACTTACTCAACGTTCACTCAACGATCTTTTTTTTGACTTACTAAGTAAATTTTTAGAGTTGTCTGTATTGTATTATTCGGTTCTTTTTTTATAAGACTTTTCATTCCGTAATTTTAACTTAAAATACAAAGAATACAAAATGGTAGATATGGATATCAAAATTTATCCATCGCATGAGCAATTGCAATCAATGTATAAAGGTGCTTGTATAAGCTTGAAAAAAAATGTTATGCGTAAGTTAAAAGATGCGAGTATATTAAGATCTAGTTCTACAAATCCCCACCACAGACAAATATTTATAACGAATGTTCCAAAGCTCGTTTTTGCTGGGGTTTATGGAAATCTCATCACATCAGCAGAAAATAAAAAAGTACAACACTCACAAAACTCCACACCACTTTTTGAAGTTTTTAGTATTGAACGTGCTGCGGCTATATTTGGAAAACAATCTTTGTTACGATGTCATGACGGTAATGATACAACTATTATCACACCATGGTATATTACCAATCAAATGATAAATGTACTTACAATAGAAGCTAAAAAAAGTATTTTTTTAAATAAAGGCCACCTAATTATTCCGTTATTTGTTAATACTGACTTTGTTCGTGTTTTTGTACCATGTGGTGGCCCTGATCCGGAAACTGACAGTGTACCAGATTATGTAAAGGACATATATCTTGACCAAATCATAGATGTTGATGTCACTTCTCTAAAGTTTGTTCGTGCCTCAGAAAAACTATCTTTTTTAAGGAATGCAGACTGGACTGTAATCCCTAAAGGCCAAGTAGAAGAAAAGGATATTATCTGTTCACGTGGAGTTTTTTACAAAGTACAAACATTGGAAGGTGATACTTATAGACCTTCAACTCATAACATTGTAAGATTCACAACTTCTGCAACAAGAAATGTAAATAACCAACCATTTAAAATTGCGAAAATTCCAAAGTTGCAAGGATGTATTTGTGAAATTTCTCTTGAGCTTGTCACCATATACAAACCGGTGTCTATTGTTCTGGAAAAAATAGATACAGAAGATATTGGAACTGTAACAATAAAATTCCAAAATGGTTGTTTTAATAGCTTAGGATTTATGATTCATGATACTGCAATATTTTCAGACACACAATAGTTATTTTAATATATATATATATCTTTATATATATATATATATATATATATATATATATATATATATATATATATATATATATATATATATATATATATATATATATATATATATATATATATATATACATATATATATATATATATATATATATATATATATATATATATATAATATATTAATCCATTAAGACAGATTCCGCTTACTCTATCACCTGTCTCATGTTTAAATCTTATCACTTCTTCTATTAAAAAAACCTATCGTTTGCATAAATATGTTTGAAGTTTATTTTTATCGTTTGCATGTTTGAAGGTTCCAACAAGGTATTGGAATGTCGAACCAAATCTTTTATGTAATTTTTTTTTTCATAACAGCTCAACAAAAGAAGAATTCTCTCAAAATAATTTTAACCTTCGGTACTTAGATTGGTTTGCCCTTTGTCATGCAATAAATCCTTAAAAATATTAAAATAACGTTAACTTTCGTTTAACACGAGACATTCTTTTTGCAAAATGCAAGTTTGTTTTCAATGCCATCAAAAACTAAAACCCGGGGTTCTGAATTTTCAATTATGTCACAGGGTCCAAAAATATGGAAAAACTTGAAAAATAAAAAATTTCAAGACTTACATAGAATATCGTCATTTAAAAGGCAAGCAAAGCTGCGTATTCTTAGTTTGTAAAAATGATTGAAAAAAATTTTATATATAGATATATATTACATATATATATATATATATATATATATATATATACGATAGTAAAGTTGAAAATTTTACTACATCCATTAGTGCCCTCAGGGGGCAAACACTTAAGAGCTTTTTTTTGTTCCTAGACCTCCGCAATATCAAACTTTTGCAAGGCTTCCTCATTTGGCGTAGGTATAAACATACTTAAGTTTGGATTTTGCATAATCTGTGAAAGTGTCCGATCTGAAACATCAAAAAAATCATGCGGCGCCCACGTAAGTTACTCACAAATAGTATTACTATTTGTATAAAAATAACTAATAAATAAATTAGAAGATTAAAGTAAAAAAATTGTTAATCTTACAATCAATCTCTTCACTCATTTGATTCAAAAAAAGAAATATATAACATTAATAAAAATTTACTAAAAAGTTTTATTTTGTTAAAGTTAAAACTTTAGTAAAGAATTTGATTTTGTTGCATACCCTCTCCCTCCCCCATCATATCGCCCGCAAATAATTTAAGATTAAGGAAAATAGTTACCAAAAGTGCGCTATTAATTAGACTGCCTGCGCAACCTTTTTTTTCAACGAAATTTAGCAGACAAATAAAAAATGTGTAAGCATAAGCGTTTGGAAAAGATAATCATTTGCTGTCCATATCTTCAATATTTGCTAGATGCACAAAGTACAACCAGGTTTTATATGTCAATAAATCAACTTATAAATTACGTAGCAGTAATCGATAGACACAAAATAATTAATATAATCATTCTAGTTTTTAAAAAATATCTATGTTAATATGAAATTCTAAAAAATAAGACAACAAAATTTGCCTCTCCAAGCAGCCGTGACGCAGTAGTTAGAGCGCTTGCTTTATGAGCAGGAGATCCAGGTTCGAAACGAACTTTAGACATATTTTCGGGTCACGGTAAGGAAGGAGGCGTAAACTTCTTAGTTAAATGCACTTCCACGGTGCTCTTTGACAAGACCGTTAGTTCTTCTTGGGGCGCCTAAATAATAAAATAAAAAAATTAAAAATAAATAAAAAAATGCCAACTTCAAAAAGCGTGACACAGAGCGCATTTATGGGTTCCGTAAAACGTGGATCATTTAACAGAGTTCATTTATCGGTGAACCTAATGTTAGCAGTTTGTAATTTACTAAGCCAAGCATATACTTTTATAATATAACTGTTATATTATAGAGACATATAAACGAAAGAATTATTCAACTTCAATCAATTTCCAGAGCTCTTATAAAATCTGGAATTCGTTTTGTCAACCAGTAACTATAGTGTATTTTGTCAAATCTCTGGCTATACCAAACCTATCATATGGATTAGAAATTTGTGATTATAACAATACTTTTCTTAATAAATTAGACGCTGTTGGAAGATCAGCATTAAAATTTCTGTTTAGTATTTCAAAATATAGCAAAAACTGTCTGCATTCCTATTTTAAAATCGATGACGTATCTACCATCCTCGTTCAAAACAAATTAAATCTGTTTATCAGATTACTGAGCAAATTGACTTGTTTTCCCATGATTTTAACTCAAATATCTAATGTTAAGAAGGATAACTGCTTTATCAATAAAGTAATGAAAATTTGCAACCGCCTGGAGCTAAGCTTCAGTGTTTGATTAAGGGGAAAAAAATCATTATCAAATATCGTAACGATGACGTAAAAATAATAAGGAGGAAATTTTAAACCAGTCCTTTGAATTCCGGAACATCAGAGACAGAAAATGATATTCAAAAATTTGATGGAAAAAAACATTCCAAAAAGAATCTAAATTAGAATTTCAACTTAGAGTATAAACTATTAGTCTTATTACCTTTGTATTTTTTACCTGTAATTTGGGTGATGAGAAGAATAATTAAATAAGTAAATATGATAAGCTTAGTAAATTACAAACTGCAAAAAGTAATTAATATTTTTTTTACTTTTCTTGTTATAATAACAACAAGAAAAAAAAATTGTTTTCTTTTTGCAAATTCATAAAACTGCAGATAAAGCAACAATTATCTTCACTGAAGATAATTTGTTGCTTTATTGCATAATAGCATAAAGTAAATAATCCATTATAAAAAGTTAACAGCTTTCTAAATGAGTACAAGTATATCCAATTTTGAGCATTTGAGATATGGTTCTGAACAGAAACTTTTTTAATACAGAAAACATAAAAGAATATACTTCACAAGACAACTTTCTTGCAAATTTCATTTAATTAAACATTATTTTGCTCTAAAGCCATTTGTACATTACAACAAATGTCAGACATCATAAATGCACTTAAAGAACTTTACAATGCTATTTGCAAAATCCTTATGAAATTCATCGGCTTTATTATTATGCAGTTTATCGGCTTACACAATTTATGTAAAGTGTAATTATATTTTATGATTGTTAACGATCGATTTGCGTTAATTGTAAATAGTTGTAAATAATATAAAGTCATAGTTGTAAATACCAAGAGAATATTCTCTTGGTATTTACAACTATGATTCATATTATGATTGTTGATTTTTCCTTTCTAACTTAGAAAAAAGTGCAATTTAACTTTTGGTGGTGTAACGTGACCCGAATCAACTATAAATCATATTATGATTGTATATAAATTATGTTGAGTTGCATTAGAAAAGATGAGACGTTTAATGCTAAACTTATAAAGTCGATTTTGATGTGAAACAACAAGCTATTTCGGCAAAAATGTTGACTAAAATTGATTTAAAGTTAATTCTAGAGTTAGGGGAAACGATCAACAATCAGTTGTAAAATGGCTGGAAAGTGGAGCTAGTATGCAAACTAATTGGTGTAACCAATCTGGCGAGTGTTGTTCCCTTCCATCTTACAAATGGTGCATTTGCAGTATATCAACAGTTAGCAGAAAGTAATAAAGAAGATTTTGACCGGATAAAAGAGGCGTTACTAAAAGCTTTTGCCGTTGATGTATTTACAGCTTACAAACAATTCGTTACAAGAAAGTTAAAGTATGGAGAGCCAGTTTATGTTTATTTGGCGGAACTGCGGAGATTATCTACGCTGATGGTGGGTTACCAGACAGACCTATTGCATGTGCCTTCGTTTCTGGGCTTCCTGAGGAAGTTTGACGGATGCTGAGATCAAGTTGTCGTACGGATGATCTTACTACTATACAATTACTTGCACGAGCAAGAGTACTCGTGATTGAAGAACGGAACGATAGAAAAATGAAAATTTTGCTGCTGCTGCAACAAAAAAAAATGCTGAGTTGAGGTTGCTTGAAGATCAAACACAACCAGTTTGTTATGAATGTAAACTCCTAAATCATTTTGCAAGAGATTGTCATCTACGAAGACATAGCAATTGAAGCAAGTTGGGAGACGGGAGACAAGCGATAATTTGTGTTATTCGTGTCAAGAGAAAAGACACATATCAAGAATGTGTCCAAAAAATGTGCTAAGGGAAAAATTGTTTGCGCCAGCTCTCTCCCCAAACGATCAATAATGGCGTTACCTACTATACGCTTGGACATTAACGGCGTTCTTCGTGATGTGTTGATTGATTCTGGATGTACCTGTTGTATCATTTATAAACAATGTGCGCCAAAAATTACGAAGAAAGTAGTTAGCATGGTAACTGTAAATGGACAAAAACAACAGTGCGATGGCGTTAGCCGAACTCGAATCGTAACGCCGAATGGGAATGAAGTTTTTGTTGAAACACTTGTAATTGACTTCAAACTAATTGGTTATTGTTTTTTGATGGGTATGGATGGAATAGTAGCTTTTGGTAGAGTATCAATATCTGCAACTCGAGATGTTTGTTTTATGGGAAGAAACGAATCATGTTTATTTAGAATAAGTAGTGATATGCCAAAAGATGTCAGTAATTTGAACATAACAGTTCGAGATTTCACAGCTTCGTTTGAAAAACAAAATCGAGAATGGATAATTGCGTGGAAACGGAATAATAATTGTCAACCTGAAACTTTAATGAACAAGATTGCTGAATATACTAACCCTGTTGGCATAAAACACGAATACGAAAAAGAAAGTTGTGTTGGAGAAGAGATAACGATTTTGGTGAAATTCCGAAATCACTAACAAGACGTAACATCTTTTCTTTGTGCGGAAAAATGACGGAAAATCTTCCAGTTTGTGGTTGGTTGCGTGTAGCCTCGTCATATGCTAAAAGAGTAGCAAAAGCCTTGATAAAAACGTGGGATTAAAAAATAAAATGCAATTCTCTGGAAAAAATGTTAAATGATATGATAAAAAGAACACAAAACGACGACCCTGCTAAAGGAATTTGGAGTGTTTACAGTAACGAGGCAACAATTTATGTAAATGCTAGTTCAATAGCACTAGGCGTGGTTGTCGAGGTTGATGGCAATATAATCGAAGACGCTTGTTGGTTAAGAAAAGACGACACAACACATATAAACATGTCTGAACTTGACACAGTAATTAAAGAACTAAATATGGGCCTTAATTGGAAAATGGAAATTCTACGCATCTGCACTGATTCGAAAAGCGGTATTCCATTGGGTTACAGACGCACTCACGGGGAAAATCTAGATTGAGAACAAAAGCTTCAAACGAAATGCTGATAAGAAGAAGACTTCATAACATTGAGAATATAGTGGAAGAATACCAACTCAAAGTAGATATTAATCTTGTTGCTTCGGAGTTTAACTTAGCCGATGCCTCTACTAGAGTGCCCAATAGTTAATTAAAATTGGTTGATAAACCCTATGAAATGGCAGCAAGTGGCATTAGTAGTACTTCCCTATTTCCCAAAGACATTGAGCAGGTTCATAGATCTACAGGACATTATGGCGTGAAGAAAACATTGTACTTCGCTATTCAAGAACTAACGCGATATTTCTCGAACAAGGAGGTTCGGATGAAATACTGATGGACAATGATACTACATTTCGAAGCACATTGTTTTCTCAGTTTGTAAATAAATGGAAAGTTAAACTTCGATTCAGGTGCGCTTATGTACCTTCGGGAAATGGAATTACAGAACAATGTCACCGAACTGTCAAAAGAACGGCGAAGAGAGTTCCGTGCAGCATACTGGAGGCAGTTTATTGGTATAACGTTAGTCCAAAAGATAGTCGTAAGTCTTCTGCTGCACCTGCAAATAAGTTATATCAATACGAAATTAGAGTAAGAGAAATTGTTAACAACAAGAATGCACATGATCCTCGTAAGAAGATAACCAATAAATTCAAACTTGGCGATAAAGTATGGGTTAAACCCCAGGACAGCCGATGCGACTCTCAATATAAGATTGGAATAATTATAGGGATAGTCTCGGAGTAAACGGTAGAAGTGGACAATATGTGTCGACATGTACGAGACATAAGACAAGTAAAAGTTGACAACAGACGTCGGTGTTACGTAGAAGCACACGAGAAAGGAGGGCCCATGAAAGTTTTAGTCCTTAAGACGAGATGGTCATTGTGACCAAGGGAAGTGTAAAGTGTAATTATATTTTATGATTGTTAACGATCGATTTGCGTTAATTGTAAATAGTTGTATATAATATAAAGTCATAGTTGTAAATACCAAAAGAATAGAAAAGATGAGGCGTTTAACGCTAAACTTATAAAGTCGATTTTGATGTGAAACAACAATATATATATATATATATATATATATATATATATATATATATATATATATATATATATATATATATATATATATATATATATATATATATATATATATATATATATACATATATATATATATATATATATATATATATATATATATATATATATATATATATATATATATATATATATATATATATATATATATATATATATATATATACATATATATATATATATATATATATATATATATATATATATATATATATATATATATATATATATATATATATATATATATATATACATTTATATATTTTAACGTGCTATACATAGCACGTAATTCAATAAAAACATCAGAGACAACATCACCGATATCGGTGAAGTTGTGTTAAACTGACGTCAATTTATTTCAAGCTTTAATATCAATATGGCCGCTGCCAGAGCAGGAAATCCATCAGTATTGCAAAAATATTTTAACGCCTTTCGAGGCTGGTATTTAAACGCCTCAGGATACAGAGCATTAGGTTTATTTTTTTTATGGTTCATTTTAAATTTATTTAGTAAAATAAATCATTTTAAATATTAGACGTATTGCATTTAAGTCGCTTTTTTAAACTGTATAAATTAAGTGTTGCTTGAGTGTTATGCATACCACTTAATAAAGGCTCAATTACAAGTAATATAAAGTGTTTTTTGTAACACTTGAGCATGCATTCTTCATAACACTCAAGCATCTATAATTTATAAGCATGTTATGGAAAATATTTTTTAATTCTTGCAGTTTCTATGTTAGGGTATGGTTATGTTCTTTTCCTTGAGTTTGTTTAGACAATACATTTGAGTGACCTTTTATTTTTTTTTTTTATCATTCATCTTTTTCTTGATTTTTTTCATTGTTTTCCTAAAGTATAATTGTATACTTAAAAAAGGAAGTTAACATTTGTTTTTGTAAAGTATAAAGTTTCTCTTTATAAAAAATGTTTTTGAAATATTCAGAAATAAAAATAAAAAAATATAAAGTAGTTAGGCTATATATACACTACCTGATAAACATAAATTTGATTGCAAGCCGAACTAATCCTCATAGATTGTTACAACTAAAGTTTTTAAGCTTTTATATTATTTTGTTAAATCATATCTATCCTTTTTTAATCATGGTTTAAACATGATTTTCTTAAAACGTTTAAATACAATTTTAGTTTACTAACTTGCATAATTTCACACAAGATTTGTTAACATTTACATAACCTAAATTTGAGTATTTATTTAGTTTAAAAAAAGTGAAGTCCAAGTTTTTTAAGAGACTCATTGCTTTCTTTTCCATGATTAAGTTTTAAAAAGCTATTTTGCAGTTACATTTTTTTGTTGATAGCAATTTAGATGTTAAAAATAAGTGCAATAAGAAAAATATTCTTAAAATTAGGCAAGAATTTTCTTTTTCTAATGTTAAAAACATCAGTTATAAACAGTATTAGCTATTGAAAACAGGTTTGAGAAAACAAAACAACATTGAGATTCTAGCATAAACTTTAATTTATTTTATACAATTTTCATATGTTTTCAGTACTTCAAAAGAAGTTGTTTATAAAATTTCTTGTTCAATCTGTTTTATCCTTAATAATTTTTCGAAATTGTTTTATTTTTTGTGTGGTATATGTGTTATAATTTCTTAAGATTTTATCACAAGGAAGGATTATATATTTTTTTACCAATTGATCTTTTTTGTATAAATTAATTTTTTGAAGGGCAAAACCTTTTATTTAATACATAACTTAGATTGCTACTAATTAAATATTTAAAAAAAAAAATTGTGATTTTTAAATTATGAGCCTGGCAAAATATAAATCCAAAGTTTCTTTAAACTGAAAAATCATCCTTTCAACCATGAAAATGAGACAATAATACTAGCATAAAATTGTCTTTAAAAAGAGTTTTGTTTTACAGTTATTTGTATTAAGAAAAAGGTTGCTTAAAAAAATATGCAAAAAGAATTTGCTTTAGAATAAATAGCAAAATAGATTAAAGGGATCGTCCATAAATTGTGTTACGCAAAATTAAACTCTTTATTTGACTAATGGTTAAAAGTTTTTCTTCGTAGAGTCTTTTGTTAAACCAAGTATATAATCAATTTTTAAGTCGCGCGAAAACTGCTGCGCAAAAGAATAAAATGATCTCCTACTTATATTTTTTAAATAAGTTTTGCGTTACGTAATTTATGGATGATCCCAAATAACAAAAAAAAACAACTATTGTCAAGATTGCTTGGCAGTATAAAATGGTGCATAGATTTTTAATGCAGTTTAATAATTTGTTAAAAACATACAGGTAAATACAAGAAGCAAGTTTATCTGTTTTTCACTCAAATCAGCAAATAAATAAATTTTCTGAAATTCGTTCCAAGCAAAGTTTTCTTGTACTTTCAGTAAATCAAGTAATTCACTCCTGTCAAAAAATCTAGATAACATCTTCGGTCTGACATGGAGAAATGGGATATAGGGTTTGAAAGCCTATGATATCAGGAGCATAAAAAAATTAGAATCAAAACATATCCAAAAAAGTTATTAAACATTTAGTTTTATTACTATAAACAGCAATGAAAGAAATGACAGCATTAAAAAATATGGCATTTCTACAGTACAAAATAATAATTAATTCTTTAATTCACTAACAAGAATAAAGTATACATGATTTTTTATTTGAGTGAGACTGTTTTAAAAGTCTAAAGGCAGTTTTACAAATGCTTGCTGTTAAAATCAATAACACGTTTTTGAAGTTGAGTTTCATATTCTGGATGTGAAATGGAATGTTTAGACTATTGCCCATTATTCTAAAATTAGTGATGCAAAGCTTTAGTTGTTTGTTCTCTATAATTTCCTAATGGAGTGTTCTTTCTCATGATGAAATCCTTGATATGAAAAAATATAACATGGACTTATGGTGTCACGTTTTCTGTTGGAAGTGCCAAAAAAGAGTGCTTAAAAAGAACAATTTTTTCATCAAAATTGTGTTGCATAACATTCCCAAAGTATGCCTTTACAACAGCATTGAACTTGCGACAATCTTTGCCAATGAATTGGCCTCTATGGTAAGGCTGTGGGTTAGTATAAAGAGTTGCTGTCCACTGATTAATATGAGGCCAGATAGTTTTAAGAATTTTGAAAAGGTGGTTGACAACCCCAAGCAATCATGTAGTTCCATAGGTGAAATCAAGTCCAAAACAAGGACAGTGTCATCTGTTTTAAGAATGAGTTCATGAATGAGATTTACAAATTTTCTTGTAATTTTTACATCATTGCCAGCAGAATCAAATGCTTGAAAAGAAGCTTTGAGAAAACCAAATTTTTGCAGTTCTCCACATTTAGCAAGATTGGTGAAAAATGCTGTGGGCCAAGTGTTGGGCGGGTGCTTGGAAGAGTGGGATTGAAAACCACATAAAATATTGGCTACTTTCATATCACAAAATACCACCAATCTTTTAATTAAACCTTGGTCAATATGAAAACATGCTTGCAGTTGGTATAATTTATTGACACTCCTTTTGCAACCACCATCTTTGGAGTTTTTTGTAGTTAAGAGTCACTTTCTTGGCAGTGAGTTAATAAGATCAGGCCTTGTATCTGACTCTACAATCCCAAGAGAAAATTTTAAAAATCCTGCACCTCTGTCTATTCCAAGTTTAATGATATGCTCAGGAAATATCTTTCTTTCCAAAACAACATAGTCAAGCAATTTATTAATGTCTTTACAGTGGATTTTTTTTCCATTTTTGACCCTTTTTCTCTGTTTTTCAAGTTTTGAATGTGTGAAAAAATCTGCAAGATTGTTACCTTAATCCAGGCTTGGTCGGGAAGCGGGAGCGATCGCACTCGAATACTGACCACGGAAATTATATTTAGTTGCGTAAAACTGGCCAGGTTTTTTAGTCGTTTTGAGAACATTTAAGTTTATGTACGAAACAAAAAATTTTTGTTTTACGGACATACATGGAAACATAAAAAAACTTTAATGTTCTCAAAACATCTTTGTGCGAAAGAATAAAAAGAATATTTGCGAACACTAAAAATCCGCCAAATTAACAAACAAACTAATTCTATTGGTTCAAAAAATACGCTGTTTAAGCGAAATAAAGTTCTAGAGTATTCTGTTAAAATGTTTTAAAAAATTGTATTATACACGATTTGTTACGTTTTGAGATTTCTAGCATTGTTTTAAGAATATATATTATTTGTTTACGAAAATAAATGTTTTAAATATAATTGATTAAATTGTTATAATTTTAAAAGTTTATTATAAATCATAGATTTTATTAGTATATTCTTATTTTTTATTTTAAAAGAGATTGTATTCTTTATGTAAATGTAATTTTGTGTATTTGTTTTTTATCGTAATGTATCTTTTAAAGCAATTTTTATGATTTAAACAAAGACTTACAAAAATAATTGCGTTTTCAATGAAGTTTTAATCGTTAAAGTTAATAAAACTAATTATGCAACAAACATATAAGTAGTTTCTGGTTACTAAACACAAAAAACGCATACAAAGTAACTCGCGGATGAACAAGCATCGCGCCTAAGGTCACGACTAATATACTTTTTTCTGCTTTAAATACTAATTAAAATTAAAAAGCCCACTCACTAAACATCATCAGCGATATTGCGAAGCAGTTTCGCTTCCTGGTCATTAAGTATTTTTAACCTTTTTAGTTGATTTCTATCTTGATTATTTAATTCCTATAGTAATTCGATGATTTAATTTTTTCATTTGTTTATCTTACTAAGAAGAATCGCTTCAAATATGTTAAACTTTTCAAACTACTCGAAACATAAAATAGGTATTAAAAAATTAACTTTTTTATTTATAAAAAAATTTAGCTTAAGTAAAACTAAAACTGGCAAACTTAGTTAAATAAAGAATATTTATTTCCCTTTTAAACGATCGTAAGTTGTTACTTTATATAAAAAACATCGCTTAATTTTTTTTTTTTTTCGTAATTGTCTCTCATCGGTCCAATCAATCTTCGTCGCTTTTTTTTTTTTTGCTTTTTAAAATGTTCTCAAAACGACTAAAAATCTGGCCAGCTTTTCGCAACTAAATATTATTTACGTGGTCAGCAATCGAGAGCGATCGCTCCCGCTTCCCGACCAAGCCTGTTAATCCAAGAAATTTTGAATCAATATATGGTTCCATGACTTTAATCTTTGAATTGAGAGTGGATATGCCAAGGTTGGATATTCCAGTATTGATTTGAATTTGAGCAAAATCTTGTGCAGTCACTTTTGTGCAAGCTTCAAAAAGTTGTCTAGCATTTGGTGGACCTAAATAAAAGAAAATTAAAATAGATAAAACCTCATTACATGTATTTTAAAATGAAATTTCAAAAGGAGAACCAAAATTAACTGGTGTCAGTGGAAAAAGTCTACCACCATTAGCCTGACCAACACGAATAGTCCCATGTGGTGATGACTCTGATGAGACAGTGGCATGATTGCTCCCTTGTGGACATCTTGGATAAATTCCTTTAAAATTGAATGGAGGTGGAATATTTATATCCGTGTCTTCATCTTTTCTCCTCATTGCTGAACAACATCTATTACAAATCTATCCCTGAAGGAACTCTTGAGTTATGAAAATTAATGTCTCTTCCAAGCAGTCTCCACTTTTTTAATTATAAAAGGCATTACCTCTCTGTTAGCTTTGTTCATTCAAAGAAAAAAAAACAGTTTTGTGGTTTTCTTCATAAAATGCTTGGGTAGACATGATTTTGAATAAAATCAATAAAAGTAGCGTTGTTTACAGAATAGATTCAACATAAAAGTGAGCTCTTTTTTTTTTTTTATATATATATAAAAGTGAGACTTTTTTTTTTTAATTATTCACCTCCCCAAGGCCTGAGGGAGCCACTACAGTCAAGGAGGCTACTCTTTTTTTTTTTTTGGTAAATCGTGGTATAACCCTCTCTCAACTCTTTAACTCGGAAACACGAACCTTGACAAGCTAAGCCACTGCGCCTTAATAATAAATTAAGTTAATAATAATAATAACTTAATAATAAATTAAGTTAAGCACAGTGCTTCCAGGGACATGGTGGGAGTCAAACTCCGAACCTCTTGCTTACAAAGCGAGCGCTCTTACCACTACACCACTACTGCATACTTTATCTGTAAATTGTGAAAATATTGCTTTGCTATACAGCCTTTGGCTAAATTAGAGCAAATTTGAAAATATTTTAAAAATATTTTATGCTGTAACTTAATCATAGATGCTGTAGAAATGCCAAATTTTTTAATGCTGTCATTTCCTTCATTGTTGTTTATAGTTATAAAGTTTAATGTTGAATAACTTTTTTGGATGTAATGTTTTGATTTCAACTTTTACATTTTTATGATCCTGATATCATAGGCTTTCAAACCCCATATCCCATTTTCCCGGTCAGCTCGAAGAAGTTATCATAATTTTTTTGACAGTAGTGAATTTGACATTTTTTTGACAGTAGTGAAAATTTCTCTCAAATTAAAATCTTAACTAATCTTTCGATTGTTCATAAAACTACATTTTTTTTTTTTATAAAATTTAATAATAGTACATAACTGACAAGGGTTGAATTAACGCATTGCGATTTGCGATATCTGTTAAATTATCTGGTCTTTAAAGTTTAAGTTTATGGAAAACCACGAAATTTACGGAATAGGCGAATAAACTTTAATTTGTTAGTGAAAATGTTATGAAAAACAAAACAATAAATTTATGACTACAAAAGTAATAATACTACAGTGTTGTTACTTTTATAACACTCTTTTATGTTACATTTATAGTTTATTATTTGATCAAACAACACATAATCAAGATATTATAAATAAAAATGATTTAGTTAAGCAATTCCAAACTTCAATTAAAGTAGTAATGCATCTAGAAAAAATACAATGGCTATTTAAACAATGTTAAAAACCTCAGCAACTTTTACAAATACATATTTTTATAAACAGTTTAGCATTTTTAAACATCTTACAAACGGTCCGGAAAAAACGCGCGTTCACTTTAAAATCAACCAATGAAAACACTGGTAATTTACTTCTTAGGAGAAATCTATATTAAAAGGGGAGGGAGGAGGCTAAAAACTTAAATTTTGTTTTATTATTTAATCAATTAAATCATAATAAAAGAAAAGGCAAAAAAATATATTTCTAAATATACTTCTTTATAAGTAAAATTTATTAAATTGAACACCTCTGTTTTTAGTTTTAAGTAAATGTCAGTACTACTCTCAGTGGCGAAACTGCGGAAGGAGGGGGGAGGGGGTTGGTGAGCAGACAAAAAGTGTCCTAATTTTAAACTAATTTTAGGTTGCATGGGAGATAAGGGGCTCAATTTAAAAATTGTGCAGAGGGAGGGGGGTGGATTTTGTTACTGACTACTCTAATGTGACAAAGGTAGATGGGGCCGAGAATTTTACTCAGGATGTATAAAATGGGAGGAGGAAATAATAAATAAAAGCGGGAGAATTTACAATGAAAGTTTTATTATTTATCAGTTACCAATGTATATTTTTTTTAATTTTAAGGCCAATTTTCACTGAATTTTTGTTTTAAGATATAGTTTTTTTAATTATAACAAGTGACTTGTTATAAACAAATAACACGATTTTCAAAATCAGCCCCATATTGCCCATGCAATTTAAAATTTGTTTAAAATCAGGACACTTTTTGTCTGTTAACCAAAGCCCCCCCCCTCCCCCCCGCAGTTTCGCCACTGAGAGAAGTACTGGCATTTACTTAAAACTTAAAACAGAGGTGTTCAATTTAATAAATTTTACTTATAAAGAAGTATATTTAGAAATATTTTTTTTTGCCTTTTCTTTTATTATGATTTAATTGATTAAATAATAAAACAAAATTTAAGTTTTTAGCCTCCCCCCCCCCTCCCTCCCCTTTTATTATATAGATTTCTCCTAAGAAGTAAATTACCAGTGTTTTCATCAGTTGATTTTAAAGTGAACGCGCGTTTTTTCCGGACCGTTTGTAAGATGTTTAAAAATGCTAAACTGTTTATAAAAATATGTACACGTAAAAGTTGCTGAGGTTTTTAACATTGTTTAAATAGCCATTGTATTTTTTTAGATGCATTACTACTTTAATTTAAGTTTGGAATTACTTAACTAAATCATTTTTATTTATAATATCTTGATTAGGTGTTGTTTGATCAAACAATAAACTATAAATGTAACTTAAAAAAGTGTTATAAAAGTAACAACACTGAAGTGTTATTACTTTTGTAGTAATAAATTTATTGTTTTGTTTTTCATAACATTTCACTAACAAATTAAAGTTTATTCGCCTATTCCGTAAATTTCGTGGTTTTCCATAAACTTAAACTTTAAAGACCAGATAATTTAACAGATATCGCAAATCGCAATGCGTTAATTCAACCCTTGACTGATAAGCATTTGGTATTGTTTCAATCTCATGATGTATTTCCTAAATATAAAATTTGTCTAAGTTCTTTGGATTGTAGGAAAGTCCCCCAAATTTTTCTGGTGGTCCTAATCTAAATTTAGCTTTTTTAAATAAAAGCAAAAAAGAAGATTTACTCGAGTATTTAATATTGGGACATTTAGTCTCCATACCCTTTATGATTCTTTCTAAACTAGGGAAAAGGGTACTGACTGAAACATTAGTAAATTTTCTTTTTTGATTTTCTTGCTAAAGCTGTGGAAGATTCTATTAAAATTTTAACCATTCTACTAAAACTTAGATTTTTTAAAGAAATTGCAGCATCATTAAATGATATTTTAATCACTTTTTCAAACTAACAATACAATGGTGCCATTCCTTACAAAGTCACTAGACAACGTCTTTCATAATTTATGTAGTTGCTTTTTAAAGAAAAAGAATTCAGAAAATGCAAACTCTGTATATAAGCTGTTAAAAGTTAACTGATAAAGTTAATCAAGTATTATTGGAGTAAATTTTAACCTAAACTAAACTCAGTTATTTATCACAATATTGTAAATATTTTTATATTGATGAATGTAAATACTCTGACTGTCTGCTACTTATCACCAGTAAATGATAATCTCAGATTATCATTCGCTGGTTACTTCTTATGGAAACCATATATACAATCCATTGCATAATTAACATTTACTAAGTTTGCCTCTTTTTTATCATGCTCACCATTTCCTTACTCCCAATTCTGTTCTCTACCTATACAAATTTCTTATTCCTCTCTGTTAGGAGAATAGTGTTGTCATATTTGGGCTTTTTCTTCCAATAACATCTTTTCTATTATAGATATTGTCTAATATATATTGTAAATGTAGTTGGCCCTGTTCTGCCAAGATGCTGTCCATCATCATAAGGTTGCGTCACTTTCTCTTTTCAACAAACATTATTATGGTTGCTGCTCAAACAGGCAATCGTCTCTATTTCCTCAACCAAAACTCATTCTTGTTTGTCTGGTTCGGCAAAGTTGCAACCTTTTGCTGTATCTATCCCTTCGTACTCTTTTATTCATCTAGTTTCCATACTCATGCATTAATGAGATAAAACATGCCCCCCCCCCCCCATATTAATATTTTGCCAACAATTTTCTATTTTTTTCTTCTTCTGTCAACCATTTTCTTGCTCTTTAATGATATTCTTGTTTTTCTCTTAACTTAAATAGTGGTTGCTTGCAGCCTTGTTAAGAATGAATCTTTTTACTATGGAGCTTTTTACAAAATCAAGTCTTCCTAGTAAGTGTGTGCGGTCACACATTTTGTTCGTTCAGTTTTAAATCAGTTTTTTTAGACACTGAAAAAATAAACAATACTCAAAAAAGGAAACAAAGTTTATACAAAATATCAAATTTTAGTTAAATAAACTAGAAAAATTTAATTATTAAAAAAAAGAAAATTAAAAAAAAGAAATTTTTAATAAAATTTTGATACAACTTTTGTATATTTTTTTTAGAGTTCTTGTTATTTTTAGCTACCAAATTTTATACAAGTTAAGGAAAAAAACAAATAATTTAAAAAAATTATTATCATTTATAAATGTATTTACCATATAATGCTTGTTTGAAATTGTTTCCTTTATATTGCCTAATTTTCAATGTTAATACAAATTACTAGAGATAATGAATATAAAGGTAACTTTGTTTGAAAAAATGTACTAAATACTTTAAAAAAAGTTTTAAATAGGCTCCTAAAGTTTTTTTTTAAATACAGTAAAAAAACTATGTTTGTGCATTCTTAATTTACTAAACTTTTTTAGCAAACCCGCAAGTTTTTAGACATCGTCAATAAAAATAGTTCATCAGGAAATAAGCTATTTGGTTTAAATGTGCAATTAAGAGAATCCAACTAAAATGCAAACTATTTCAATGGGGAGTAGTGAAAGCTACCAAATATTTTATATTTGAATATTAGTATTAATGATTTTTTTTTTTTCACATAAAAAACTTTTTCTTTTTTTTTTTATTTGCATTCACTCCCAACAAGGCTGCAAGCAACCACTATTAAGTTAGGAGTTACTAGTAAAAAAAAGAACAGAGTTATAGAGCAAGGAAACAGTTGACAGAAGACTTGAAAAGTTGAAGGTTGTATGAGTCAGGGAAACATGAAGATGGGAGAGAGTTCCAAAGGATTGAAGTGCGGGGAAAAAAACTAGATGATTAAAAGTTTTTAGAGCATGCAGGGACAGATACAGTAAACGAATGAGACTTAGCTGAATGACGGGTAAAACGAGAATGAATTTTAGTTGATGGAACTAGAGATGATAACTCCTTTGAGCAGTGACCATGATAGTATTTGTAGAAAAGAGAAAGAGATGCAACTTTACGATGATGGGAAAGAGGTTCAAGCTTAGCAGATAGTCCAGGTCCAACAACATTTACAATGCGTTTTAAACCTTATCAAGAAGAGAAAGTGAATCGTTAGAAGAACCAGCCCAAATATGACAACAGTATTCCATACAGGGACGAATAAGAGATTTGTAGAGGTAAAGAATGGAATCAGAAGTAAGGAAATGGCGAGCACGATAAAGAGAAGCAACCTTAGCAGAAGCTAATTTAGCAATCGATTGTATATATAGTTTCCATGAAAGGTCAGTAGTAAGCGATAATCCAAGAAGACGTAAAGAGGAGGACTCAGTAAGAGGATTGCCATTCATTAATATAGGAATGTTGACCATATTACGGTAGTTGTTTGCAGTAAGCAACTGGGTTTTTTTAGAGTTGAAATTCACAAGCCACTGTGAACCCCAATCTATTACTGAAGTGAGATTGGATTCAAGATCAGCTGCTTGTTCTAAGCAATCGAAAAGAGAAGACTTTTTGTCATAACTTGGTAATAAATAAAAAAATAAATCAATAAATAGCAATTATTTTTTGTTTTTTTGCTTTGTGTTGTCAAAAACACTGTGAATTGTCAAAAATAGCAAAGCTTAGTAAAAACATTTGAAAAACTAATTTTAAAATTTTCCATATTTCTAGCACAAATAATAAAGTGTTTTCTTAATATACTGACTGGTAAAAGTCACAAATAAATTGTATATCAAAAAATATTTTCATTCTCGTTGTATTCTTATCTGCTTTTTTCCTCAACTTGTATCAATTTCGGTAGTGGAAAATTACTTATGCCCTAAAAAAAAAGAAAACAAAAAGCAGTAAAATATTTAGGTATATTATTTTTTTGACAAAATTTTCCTTTTTTAATATTCAAATTTTTTTAGTTTATTTTATTTAGATTTCCTATTTCGTAAAGTATTTGTTTCCTTTATTTGAGTATTTCTGTTTTATTCTCTGTTGTTTATTATATCTCTTTTTGCCACTCATTTTTACAGAACGCTTATTATAAAAAATATAGTTACTGTAAATATAGATGAACAAGGCTTGCGTATACACTTCCCGGGAAGGCTTGAAAATTATAAGATTTAGCAGGGGTTGATAGCTGGGGCTATGAAAACCTTCTAAATTTATACAAACTTTAGTTAGGAAGAGTTTTATTTGCACCAGATTTGCACACCTAAGGATAAATATTTTTTAACCAAAGATGGTTTAACAATGAAAACATTTATGATTTGATTAACACAAACAGACAACCCTACTATAATTTTAACCATACTTAGATATAATTGGTTGCACTGTTATCAAAGATAAATTTAGTTTTGGCAAGGTGCCATTTTGTTCAAGGCAACCAGTTTCCTAAATAGAAATACTTTGATTCCTTAATTGGAACTTTTCGCTTTTTTTAAAGAAATATCTATTAAAATCAACAGAAATCAATTTAAAGTAGTTTTCACCTTTTACACTGACAATTTGAGCAATTTATTCAAAGCTTAAAATAGGATTAAAATTGCCCAGGCAAGATAAGATCTTACAAATATTAAATTGTACAAATGCTTCAATTATTATTGTCTTTTTTTATTTCATTAATTAAAAATCACTAAATAATATATTATTTTTGAGGTTTATCACATTTTCCATCCCGTAACGATCTAAAGTATAAATATAAACCATAACGTCCATTAAATATATCGTGGCAAAATTAAATTTTATTACATGCCTAAAGATTGTGGTAACACATGAAACTCAGAGTTGCAATTTAAATTATATTATATTAATAAATATTAGCATTTAGCTAGTTCCTGGTACTGTGAGTAACAGTAACATGTATACTATATAATTTAGTTACTTTTGTTTAGCAATAATGCTAATAATTACTTTTGTTTAGCAATAAACAAAAAAGAAGTCCTATATGAAAAAACAATAGAAAGTTGTGTGGAAAATGTTTATCAAAAAATATTATATATAAATGTGTTTTCTCTAAGAATGTACCTGATAAACAATCCTTTGAAAATAAAAAGTATTTAAAAGACACCATGCTGTCAAAATACATATGGGAGTTTACATATAAAAATATTGATGATGACTTTTATATATATATTTTTTTCTCAAACACCAAGGGCTCCTGTTTTGTTAAATTAATTACTACCAAATAAAGTAATGCTTTTATGATTCTGAGACTGTATGGTACCAAGGGTTCCCAAGCTCTGGTAGCTCTCAGAGAGGAAACATTTAAACATTATTCTTTGTTGTTATTGTTTCTCACTCTTTCTAATTCTTTTCTAATTCTGTTCTATTCTAAATTGTTTTTGTATTTTCCTCTCTTTATTACTATATCTTTTATTGGCGGTTACTTACTTTCATTTGCTACTTGCCATGTCTTGTTTTTTGCTCAGAAACTTTTAAGATACATATGGAGAAGTTTAATTAACATAATTTTTGTTTGTTATGCAAATATCTCAAAATTTGTCACATCCTATTACCTCCAAGGTGTAATAAGATCTGACCAATTTTGAGATGTTTGCAAAAAAAATTTTATCCTATTGCTCTCTTAATTCTAATGAGCGCTTTTCTCTGAACATCCCTAAAAAACAGATTAGTTTTTTGTCAGAAATTATAATCACTTCTGCTTCTATGACTAGAATTTCTTTCTCACTTAGTCTCTTCTTCAACTTGTGGTTCAGATTAGATCTTTGTCACAGTGAACAATTTTTTGTACTCAACTACAACTGTACAAAACTATTAATAGCTACCTATCTGAATGTTATTTTCCTTTCTGCTGAAAATAGAATAAAAGTTGATCTACCAAAGTTGATCAATTTAAATGTATTCTTTCTGGAAAGTAACTTTTACCACAAATAAACAAACATTTATTTTCCTATTTTAGGGTTCAAATTTAAATTCCTAATGTGATATTGAAGAATAGTGGCAGTTTTATTTTCTGTTAGTTTAGACTTTTGGATTGTAAAATGTTTATAAAAGATCTTTGCACTTAAATTTAAAGATCTTGCTTGTCTCTTTAAGTCTCTTGCTTAGAATGTTTATGTGTTTTTTCAATCATTTGCTCAATTATTATATTTTATACCATTATTGTATCATAAACTATATTATATACAGTATTTGCAACATGTATATATACATTTTGATATAGTATGCTCGGCAATTTTTTAATCTCTGATTGAAATTTTGGTTAAATTTTTTTTAAATAGTCCCAGACTTCTGGATGATTTTTTATATAATTTTTTTTAAGGATTAAGAATCGATGATCTTCTAAAAGAAGAAGATCCTGATGTAAAAAATGCAGTTCAAAGGTTATCAGAGGAGGAGTACAATTTACGTGCTTTTAGAATAAAGAGAGCTATGGATCTCAGTTTGAAGCATCAGATATTACCAAAAGATCAATGGACTAAGCCTGAGGAGGTTTTTTGTTTTTTTTTAATACATTTATATCTTTTTCAAATATTGACTGTTCTTACAAAAAGGAGGATTGTTTTTATAAAATGTTTATAGTTTTGTTTTATTTAGTTTATTAGTGTGGAATTATTTGTTTTAAAATACTGAGCAAAAAAATAATAAATTTTCTTTGTTTGACTTCACAAAATTACGGATAATAAAATAATGAAATTAATATATTATCAAAATTAAAGTCAGTTTGAATTATCAAATTATATTGGTATTAAATATTACTATTATATACTATTATATTATATACCAAATTATATTGGTATTAAGTATTACTACATAAATATATACTATATATTAAATATGTACTATTTGGAGTCAAATTATACTGTGAATTTAAATTAAAAATGAATTCACAGTCAATTTTAATTACCAAAATTTTATTCGCTGAATAATCTGTCTCAATTTAAGCATTTCAGAATTCTAAAATACATATCACTATTTTTTTATGCATACATATCACTGTCTTTATGTATACATATTATTATGTCCTTATGTATACATATCACTATGTCTTTATGTATAAATATTATTATGTCCTTATGTATACATATCACATCTTTTAGATTTCTGAAAAAACTTGTAACAACTAAATAAAGCTAAAAATTTAAACATTGTAATTATTTTGGTTCTAGAAAAAAAAGATTTTTTAATAATTTTCTTTTTTTTATATATTATATTTTTAATTTTAGTTAATTTAAGATTTTTTTTTGTATTAATTATTATAAAATGTTTAAATAATTTTCTTTTTTTATAAATTGTTCCAAGTACTATTTCTTATTAACTCATAGTTGATGTTAAATAAATTTAAAGTTGAAGAAAAAATGTTAAATACCTAATTTTTAAGATAAACTAATATATTTTTGCAAAAATATTCTATTACTTAAACATGTGTACCTGGGTAAAACTGAACCTCTACAAAAACACCCAAAAAATACATATATATAATAGTTATAAAAATCATAGAAATAAAAAAGATTTGTTGTGAAAATTTTGAGAAACAGCCCTTAAAAACCTGCAAAAATAAAAGAAGATATAAAATCTTTTTTTAAAGTAATTCAAAGTATGGTTTACAGTTAAGTACAACTTAAATAGATATATAAATTGAAAATACATATGTATTATTGCATACTATGTAACTAAATATTATTAGTATTAAAGTTTAGGACAGCTTTAGAGTAGTTCTCCGTATATTTAGGTGAAGAAATGTCTTTTATCAGGTATTGCTCCCAAACCACCAAGGATGCTGAATGTGAGTTTTCTAACTCCTGTTCTGAACATTGACCAAGTCTCCTTCCTATAATGTCGATAAACTGCTCAATATGTGTAAGTATTACATGAAGTTTAGGGGTTTCAGACACTCCAAATTTTTTCTGTTAAGACTTAAAAGACATCTTTAAATTTTCAAAAACATTCTTATAATCAGGATCTACAGACACACCAAATGTAGAGTCAATGACCTTTAAAAAGTCATGCATGTAATTCAAAAAACCAGACAGCTCCATAGGAAGTACTTTCTCCAAACTATCAAGTAGTCTTAAAACACTCTTTACTTTCAAGTGTGTCACCATAGTATGGTTGGAAGAGAGTAGAATGTCCTGCTAACCAATCCTGAAGTCCTGGCCAAATGTTTTGTAGCTCTTTATGGACACAATTTAGAGACAACTTTAGATGAAGAGCTGGTGGTGGACTCTTAAGGATCACTAAGCTGTCATCAGGATCATCCTCATGAAACAACAAGAGTTGCCACACAGTTAGTATACTCTTTTCCTTTGATTTTTTTACCTCCGGAGGTTAGCCAATCCTCTTTGTGGTATTTTATATTCCTTAATGTTCTGAGTGTAGCATCTGTCTGCCAGGCTTTATTTCCTTTGCTATTTGGAGACCCACAGTATAAGCATAGATATTTTGATGCACATGACATTATTCCAGACACAATATTTTAGAGTTTTAGGTCACCGGTAAATTTAAACAATAGAAGATTGATTTGAGCCTACTCTATGAATATTTTGAAGTAATGATATGTTTCTAGAATTTTTAGAGCTGATGCAATGATCTGAATCTTCCTCCTTCCAGTATCTTTGTAATGATTTCCTAAATAAATTTTTATTGAGCACTTAATAAAAATAAACACAATGCCCCTTTTCCTGGTTACTCTGCTAGAAGGTCTAATGAATGTTAAATTATCTGGATCATAGTGTAAGAGTTAGCTTCAGATATCAAACTTTGAAGCCATCTCTAAGAAAGGCTGTTCTCTACAATTTTATATATAATATAAATATTCATCAATTAGTTTAAAATATGAATATGAAATCTCAAAAAACAAATAATGACCAAAATTTTTATGATTATCTAGGATTAGCTAGTTTTTCCACAAACTCCAAGATATTGGAACAGAAGATAAAGGAACAGATTATTTTTTTCTCATTCGAGTCTTGAAATGTAAATAATTCCTGAAAAAATAACTTTCCAAAGGTACCTTGCTGATCCCTCATAGCCTCCTTTATACGTCCATTATAAAAGTGTAGAAGCTCTGTAGAAAGCAATGTGAGCAGATCCGTGTGAGAAACAATCTTGAATTATTAGATTTTTATGTTTGTTGACAAATAATTTTACAAATTTTTACATCTTTCCAGCAATTTTACAAATTTTATATCTTTCCAGCAATTTTACAAATTCTACATCTTTCCAGTAATTTTACAAATTCTGCATCTTTCCATAGACCTGATAAAAACAGATAAATGTTACATTTCTAAAAAAACTAATATATAGTTTATTTTTTTAGAAAAACTAAACATTTGTCAAAAAAAAATAGAGAGGGGGGAGATTTGTTTTGAATTAAATACTAAATACATGTTAACTTAGACAGACCGTACTATACCCAGAATTTTTTTTTTTTTTTTTTTTTTTTTTGCAATTTTATTGCAAAAAATCTTTTTATATTTAAATTTATTTTTACTACTCATTTTACCAATTTATTATAAAGTTTACTTTTACAAGCAATTTTAACATTACATTAAAAATTATACTCCTACCCAAAATAAACAACAAATAATCCTCTACCTCCATTTCTAATCTTCTAAAAATAGAAAAATAGAAATGGAGGTAGAGGATTAAAATGCTATGTTATTGAAACTCGGGCCTTTAACAATAAATTAAAGAATAAATTAAATTTCTAAAATAATGAATAAAATATATGTAAAAGAAATAGGTGAAAAGTTTTTTGGGGTGTTTTCATAAAGGTTCAATTTCATCCAGACACACAGTGAAAATAATAGATATAGCTTTTTTAAAGTACTTTTTTTTTGAATACAAAACTTAATATTAAATAAATATTTGTTTGTTTTTTTCCTTTAGGATGTATTTTATTTAACTCCGCTTGTTGAGGCTGTTACAAAGGAACGAAAAGAACGCGAGAGCTTGGATCGAGTATAAATAACTACTTAGACATGTAATTAAAAAATGTGTGGAATTAGAAATCAGCACTTTACTTGTAAAAAAGATTATTAAATTTTCGTAAAATACTAAATTAATAGTGTTATGTATTTGTTCTGAAATAAATTTCTAGTTTTTTTTTACTCTGGATTAAATTTGAATTTTGGTCATTTTTGTCGTTTAACCGTTCGGGTTTTATTATTCTTTTTGAACTCATCGATATTAAAATTCCAAAATAAAAAAAATTGTCTTTAAATGAGGCAAAAAGCCAAATTATGTCTCAGTTATGCAATGAAAATAAATAACTACCAAAAAAAAAACTTTTTAAATTTGCAAAAAGGCCCTTAAATTTCAAAATGAACCCTCTAAAATTGCTCGCCTCTCTCCCAATTGAGGGTATGGGGTAGCCTAGCCACGGCTCTGATTATAATATTTGGTAATACTTTTTTAGTTGTGTTTTTAAACTACAACACCGGAAACAAATTAGCAAAAAATTTGTGTTTATATTATAAACAATATTTGACATTAGTGTAGAATGTTGAGGTCCATATCAACGTCATTACAGCGCACAGTGTCCAGAATTGTCTAAAAATTTTTATATTTAACATTTTAATAATAGCTTTAGTACCACCTTTTTTTTTTTTCTTTAATCAATTATATATTCTGAAAATAAATTTTCAAGGCTATTTACAAATAGTATTGAAATACTAATCTCAAGTAAATACCTAAAAAAAAATTCTATATACAATTAATTATAGTAATGATAATATTAATAGTAGCAATAATGATAATAACAATAATAATAAAGTAATTGTAATAATTTAAATAAATCGGTATTACTTTTCATACAGCAATCATTTTTATATACAAAGCTACAGTACAAACAGTAATAAACTGACAAAACGTAACAACTAACGATGACATAAAAACGACTACTGCTAAAAAAATTATCAAGATTTAGTAAATATATTAATATAATCAGAGTTGTTAAAATATAATAATCAAAATATATTGCAAATATTATGACCAAATAAATAAAATATAAACAGAAAAACACTGAGGAAATCAAAACAAAACAAGTTACAACAAACATCACGAAACAAAACAAAAGCTATGCAAAATAAATAAAACAAACAACAACAAAAAAAAAAACTTAAAATTAAAAAAAATAATTATAACACGGTAGAATTAAACATATATAATAAATAGCTAAAATGAAAATAAAAACAAATAATATATAATTGTATAAAAAAATTATATACCACTAAAAAAAAAAGTAAAACTATATACGCTAAAAAGTTGAAGAAAAATAAATAAATAATACTAAGAAATGTATGAAAGAAAACTAAAAAAATGTATGAAAAAACAAATAAAAATCTTGATTTGCCGATTGAGGTTCCGCTTTTTAAATGGGTTTTTTTTTTTCATTCTTTTATATATTTCATTCATTAACTTTTTTTCGTATTATATATATATATATATATATATTTTATATATATATATATATATATATATATATTTCGTTTTATATATATATATATATATATATATATATATATATATATATATATATATATATATATATATATATATATATATATATATATATATATATATATATAACTGCAATGTATGATGCTTAAAAAACTTTCGTAATTAAAAAAAATTTTGAAGTTCTAAAAACTGTTTATTATAGATTTGCTTAACTTTGATCTATTATGTACTGTGCGATTCGCAACGAAATAAATCGGTAATAAAAAATATTCTCACTTATAAAATATTCAAAATAATTTGACATTTTTTTGAAACAAATTAGAAAAATCTCAGGTTTTAAAAAATTATTTTTAAATCCATCATGTTTTGGATTTAGTTAGTAAAAATAGCGCGGATAAGGAATTATGTGAGGGTAGATATGTCTGGAAATGTTACTTTTTTATTTTTTTGTCTAATAAATAAAAACTGAAAAAACTCTTTAAACTCTTTCCGTATTGGCGGCGATAGAAATATGTATATAACAACGTCAGTTAAAAATCCAAAACAGTAAGAAATAAACACAAACTGCAAATATAACTCACTCTGATATTTAATGCTGTAAAGATAGCACTTAATTGTGTCTGGAATCGCAATAAATATTACAAAAGTAGTTATAAATAGACTCAACAATAAATACCCTCGATAAGCTCTTTTGCGTTTCTTTGAACAATTTAAGGAAAGCGTTTGATTTGATGACGCAAACTTTCCAAATGTCAAGTTGTTAATTTTGTTAACTTTGTAATATTTATAAAAAATATACGTGTAAGTACAGAAGATGCACCCTAATAAAAATCCATTGAAAAACGGAAAAAAGTATTTGTAGCAAAAAAATTCAATTACTGCGTTGGGTGTACCAGCTATCATAAAACATGCACTTAAAATAGTTGAAAAAACAGAAATAATAACCATGAGTGCTTTTAAGCAATTGTATTTCCAAACTTGATTGTATCGCAAGTTTAAATACATTTCAGAAAAACGGTTTGCAGTTATAATAAAGATAATACTGTAGTATTCTAACACTAACCCGCTGTTAATGTATATGTCAATATAATGCCCTACATTATTTAAATTTTTCGAATTAAATACAATTTGCGACGAAATAAAAGCAGTAGCTTTTATTTCTACAAAACAAATTCCAAACAAAATTAAATATTGAATGTTGTTAATTTTTCGTTTCGCTTTAACTACAAAGCACAATCCAACAACTTGAATTACTAAAACGGTATAACCGACTCCAATCAGTGCAGCATCTAATAAATACATTTTTGCAACGATTATCCTGTATTTTCCAACATACTTTGTAAAAAACAAAAAGAAAATAAATTAAAAATTTTTATAAAAAAGATAAGATATTGGGTACACCTAAATATAATAATATTTATAAAATATTAATTTTTTAAAACCATAAAATGTTTAAAAAAAAAAAAAAAAAAAGCTCAAATAAAAATCTAATTTAATGTTTTTATTTTACAAACACACTACACTGATGAAAAATCTTGAATGTTACTTGTTTAAAATTGCAAGAATTTTAAAAAGTAAATATTCAAAAAACTAGTTTTACCTATAAATATTATTAACATAAATTTTCTCACTATTCGTATAGATAATTTGGTTCATCATAAGACTGGTTGTTAAAAATAATGCTAATGAATATAACACTAGAGCAACAGGAAACTTCATTTCACCTTTCAAAAAAACAATTCTCTTCTAATTCACTAATTCATATTGTGGTCCTTATTTATACAACAATCTAATTTCTAAAAATAAATCTAGAAAATCAAAACTCATTGAAAAGTTAAAAAATCTAATCTTAAATTTGAACACGAGTATTAGAATATTCTAAATTTTTATATACTAACAAAAAGAAAATTACTTATAGTTGGCACAAAAAAAAAATGAATAGAAAAATAAATATATAATAAAGTCTTTTAATCAGGCCATTAGTTTGACGTTTATAGGTAAAAAAATACTTTGATGTTATGAGCTAATTTTTTGCTAAGTTGCATTTACCACCTCTTGTAATAACGCATCAGATTTTTTTTTAATAAGTTCTAGATTAAAAAATAGATAGAGTAAACTATGAATTTTTTTTTAATTAAAATTTTTTTTTTTTTAAATTTAAGAAAAAATATATTTTTAGCTGGCTGGCCGGGTCAGGGTAACAATATCAGTTTTTGCTATGTTTAAAAACATCTGTCCAACACCATTTGTAAATACACTGAGGTACAACAGCATCTGTTTAAAAACATCTGAAATTTCTTTGATGTCTAACAACATATGTATAAAAAGTATATGATTACTACAGATGCCGTTACATCTTTTCAATTATCTAAGTATAACAACATCTGTCATCTTCATCTGGAGATTTCACAGATGTAGCAACATCTTTTTAGTTATGTTAAAAATAACTTCTGGATTTTGTGAAATTATTAAATTATAATGCATTATTTTCATTAAATGTAATTACATATATAGTTTTTTCCAGATGCAGTTACATCTGTAAAAAAATAATAAGTATAAATAAAAAAATAATAAATATAAAAAATAATAAGTATAAAATTAAATATTTTAACTAGATGTAGTTACATATAAGATTTTTTTCAATTGTAATTAGACCTGGAGGAAATTCGTCCAGATGTTTTTGGACTTAAAGGAAAATTATAATATAATGTAGTTACATCTTCCTAAAGATGTTGTTATGAGTCATTGAATTCCCAGATGATATTGGACAAATGTTGTTGGACTAAAAAAAAAAATACAGAAGATTTTGGACAAAAATGTACAGATGATCTTAAACTATTCTACATGTATATTTGGACAGATGCAGTTATTTTTTACCCTTCAAACGTCCTGGCCCCGCAACGGTTGCCTAGGCTGAATATGGGTAAAGACGGAGCTGCTTCTCGGAGATACGTGAAGGCTACTTTTTTTAATAATATTTTTTACTTACAACTCTCTCTCTCTCTCAACTCTTTAAACTATGAAATATAAACCTTAACAAACAAGATTGTTTTAAGGTAATCAAAATAAGATCATATATCTATTTTACAAGATTTTGGCTGTTTATATATGAGCAAGGCGAAACTTTCCTTGGCTAGTTGAGATAACGAGCTTTTTGACCGAACAATTCTATTTGCCGTCCAAGACTTTAATATTGTCTTTAATTTTGCTAAAAGCACAGCGTTATTTCATAGTCAAAATTTTTCTATATTCAATTTTTCATTAAAAAAAATAAAATGTTTTGGATTACACTTTTTCAAAGTAAAGGAGACAGGGTTTCAGGTGCCGTTTTCTTAGAGAAATGCACGTGTCATTAAATAGTTCAAAGGTGTCACTTAATGATTTTTTTAGGATAAATTCGGTCAATTGATTGTTCTTAGGTCTTCACTAATAGAATAAAAACAGTCACTACAACTATAATTAGTTTCATGAGTGGTAAAAGCTCTCTTAAGCTGGCGAAACACGAGTAACGAGTTTAGATGCCCTGTAACAAGAAATTATGCTAATTATCTTGATGCAATATCCACAGCCGATGTTGACGTTATAAACTTTATTAGTATTGCTTTAAATCACTAAAGTACATTATTTAGGAAAGTAGATATGGTTAGAAATTGATATCGACAAATTTGCGACAAAGCGCTTTATTCTTTTTGAAGAAACCATCACCACTTGTATCGCAGCAACATTTTTGTGGGTATAGTCCCTAAAAATAAGCATTTTTTTGTAAACACTACCATCAACTAAGTATTTTGATTTTCTGATCGAGTTATCAAACTATTTGATTCAAACTAAGAAGATTTCTGAAAATATATACAAATAACATACAAAAAGTGCCAAAATTTTGATTCTGTTGTCATCACAGAAACATTATTTTGCAATATTAGAATTTATAATAAAGCAGATGGAAAGAAGCAAACTTCAGAACTTTATTCTTTCGGTATGTTTTGATTTTTACCCCTTTTTAGGAACCAAAACTCAAATATTTTTAGTTAAAACCACAGCTTAGTGTAAATTTATGTCAGATTCACAATTAACAAAAAAGCTAATACAAGCGCGTTTGCTGCGCTCAAAATAATTTTTTTTTAGTTTAATGTATTGTTTTTTCAATGCTATTTTTAATTTATATTTACTTCTAAATAAATATAATTTATATTATGTTTACTTATAAAGAAACTCGAATAAATTTAATGTCCTAACCTAATTTTCATAACTTTTATTTTAAAATTATCTTTTTCTTTTGTCATAGAGGGTTTGAAATATTTTAGTATTTGCTTAAAAAATAATAATAGGAAAGTTATTCAATATAGACTTAATATAATACTGAGTCAAATTTTAAGACTAACTACGTTTTAGCTAGCTTTCTTTTTAGAATTAATTATCTTGATTATTTTCATCTTCCAGCTCTTCAAAAAATTGTTCTCTTGTTTGTGAAGGAAAACTTACGAGAAATTCAGTCAATCTTTTATTAAATTCTTTAAGGTCTATTGGTATAGTTGTTTGTAATGAGAAATGATCAGAATGCTCATGATACAGAATGAAATGGTCAGGAAGCAAAATTCCTTCGTGTAAACGATAGATTAGAGGATTGCCTTTGAAAGCTTTCAAGATGCCTATCATTTTATCTCCAGCAGGACGCAAAGACATTCCATTAGGTGTTTCAAACTTTAAATTTTGACCTTCAGCCACGATAGGACGAACATATCCATTATGGCATTTCAAGTCAAAACTATTTCGACCTTGAGCTATTTGCGAATCATAATCACGCAAAGCAACTGGCAGTCGACTTTGAATTCGATAAAGAGTTAACGGCAAACGAGAAAACCCCTTCATGTAATTAGTTATCTGCATTAAAAAAAAAAATTATGGTAATTAAAATCAATTTCATTATGTAGGTAATAAAATATGGTAATTAAAATCAATTTCATTAGATAGGGGCTGTTAAACGATAAATTTTGGCACAAAATTTTTGATTACAGATTAACGACAAAAGAAGAAATTGTTAAATTGTTAATTAAATTGTTAAAGGTAAAAAAAACAATTTTGACTAAAATACATAATAAAGATAGAAAACTTTTAAAAAGTAACTCCTAACATATTTCAAATAAATAACAAAGATAAAAAACTTTTAAAAAGTAACTCCTAACATATTTCAAATAAATAACAAAGATAAAAAACTTTTAAAAAGTAACTCCTAACATATTTTAAATATAGCATTAAGCATATCATAAAAAATATCTTTTCAATATATTTTTTAAAAGTAAATAAAAATAAAATGATATTATTTGTTATTATATCATATTATATTTATTAAATTAACCTTTTTTAAAAAACAGGGGAAAGGGTGTCACCTTAAACTTTATTAGTGAATTTTTCAACTTTTTAAAAAAATAGAAAAATTAAAAAGCAAAACTGCAGAATCACAAGCTTGACTTTTAAAATACCAATTTTTATTAAATATTGTTAACATGATTTTGTACCCCAATTTTTTTTATGCTCAAATATTGGTAAAAAACTAAAAATTTTCAAAATGTTCATGTTCATGTTCAAAATGAAAATGTTCAAAATGTTCATGTTCATGTTCAAAATGAAAAAACTAAGGGTTTGCAAAATGTTTGTTATCTTACCCCATCATTATTTATATCTTATCTATGCTATGAGACAAATTAAAGTTCAACAAAATTGTATAAAAATGTATAAAAATTTGCACAATTGTTAAAACCAAATAAAACCAGTGATGTGCCAATTAATCATTGGCACATCACTGGATTCTTTGTTTTATTAAATCCAACCTTGGTTGCCTACTATAGCAAAGTTTCTTTTTAATTTTTTTACTATTTAGTCAATAATCATCTCTTGTTACACCTAGCAAAATTCTATTTTATGTTATTTATCAGCAAAGTGGCATCATATAATGTAACTGTTGTACTGTAAAAGCAAGACTTGTGTGTTGCAAGACTTAATTCTTAAAAAACTCTGTTGAGAGAACTAGGGGGTTGTCCATAAACTATGTCATGCTCTAAGGAGGAGGAGGGAGGTGGTTATGCAATGACTCATAGGGAACTTGTTACTAATGAGTCAAGATGTTGTAGTGAGGGGGAGGAAGGGTCAAAAATTTTATCATGTTATTTGTGGACAACCCTAGTTATTTTTAAGATTATATTATCAATCACAACACTAGCTTGTAATTTATATAGAAAGCAAGTTATGAATGTTGCTCATTATCACAGCTGTTTTATTGTTTACTACAAGAAACCTTACATACAATTGATTCAATTATCATTATAAAGTATTATTCAAAATTTAGTAGAGGATTGCATTTATTAAAAAAATTTCTTTAAAAAACCTAATTAATAACCTAATTAAAATTTGTTGTATTGTTTAAACTGTTCTTAATGTTGTAAATGTTATTAACACTTATCAATACTGCTGTATATAAAAACTATATAAATAATTTTATTTAATGATTTACATAAACCTATTATATGACTTTTACAAAAAAATGCATGAAATTTTATTCACTAAAATTTTTAAGACTGCTTATGTATATCACAAATAAATATTTATATAAAAATATATTAAACATTCAAATTTGAATTATACATTTACTAATGTATTATAGAAGCAACCCTAAATTCTTTTATAAGTGATTATTTCAAGTATGAGGAAAGATCTTTTAGCAGAGTTGAATACACGCAGAGTTGCTTAAACACAACTTTATTAAATAGGAAATAAGTTCATAAATCTAGTTACTGTTAGGCAAAGTTTATTTTATACCAAAAAGCAACTACATTAGTAAACGAGTTGATTTGTAAAAACCAATTTAGTTTGGGAAAAGATTCTCAAGTAATAGAATAGTGTATTTTAGGCCCCTCAAGAAAAAGTAGTTTTCCTTGAGAATAGGTTTTGTTATCCATACTTATTAAAATAGTTTTATTAACACAAATAAGAAAACAAATTCTAGTTCTAGTACAAAATTTTATTTTAAAATACTGAAATTCTATTCAAATAGGATTAAATAAATGTACTTAAGATTGTTAGATCTCAAGAATACTATTTCAAAATAAATAAATAAAATAAACAATAACAGGGTTCCCACTATATAACTGAGGCTAAAAGTAAAGATTTTAAAAAGATTTAAAGAGACATTTTCCTAATATTTAAGGAGATCGCTAAAGACAATTTTTGGAAAAAGTAAGGAGAATCGAGGAGAAAACGATTACATTAAAAGCAGAATCTTATTTTTTTTAATAAATATTAAATCTAAACAGAGAAATCATTATAAATTAATATATTATTTAAAATATATATATATATATATATATATATATATATATATATTTGTTTTCTAAAAATCTCTATGGAAATACACTTCTTTTGAGACCAAGGTTGATAACTTGACGTGATGGTGAAAAACAAGTTGCATATTTGAAATTAAAATGAAAAATGCTATACAAAAAGCAAATTGTTTGCTCAGCACCAGAAAAAAATTTATTGTTGTTGGCCTGTGTAATCCATTCACTTTAATAAAATTTTCTAGATGATTAAAAAAAAGTAGGAAAAATTAAGGAGAACAGTTTAATTTTACCTTTTTTTAAAGGTTATTTAAGGACATTTAAGGAGGTTTTTATCTTTTGAGGATATTTAAGGTTTTTAAGGAGGAACCCTGGTTACCTAAGGTTTTTAAGGGAATCTAAGGTTTTTAAGGGAACCCTGAATAAGTTAAACCTAATTAATAAAATATAAACAATAATATCTAGCCAACAATAATTGATGTTTTAATTAATTAACACAATCTAATTTGAATATGATTTAGTCTTTATAGTAGTTTATTGTTCAACAGAAGGTTTTTTAATTAACTTTTTAAATTTAATTTTTAGGTTTATAAAAATATTTAATTTAAGAGTTTAAGGCCTATGTTAGAAAAGTGAATACTTAGCTTATACTAAATAGTTTACCATCTTTTTTATCATTTCAAGTTATCATAAATTATTATACGACATATAACATTATAATATCAATATAAGTAATTATAAAACATGATTTAACAAATAATAAGTAAATGTAAGACATATTAAATAATGATTACTTAAGTCTTAAGCAGGGTGACCATATAAAATTTTCATAAAAAAGAGAGGATATTAGAGGATTTTAGGAGATTTTACATCGAATTTAGTGGATTTTTCTTCGCAAAATTTCAAAATTTTGAATAAAAATAGAGGACATTTTTATAACTATAAGTTTAATATTCATGTTTCTACATTTATGAGGTTAGGACAGGGGTCAATAATGTGATTTTTTATGTTAAATAGCATTGATTTGCTAAATTCAATTTTTTACAATCTTGTTTTATTATTTTTATTTTATTATATATTTTATTAAATTTTACAATGCACTTTAAGGCGTTAACCAGTTTTGCTTACCGGGAATGGGTATCTTAAAGACCCATTATACTACCATATAATTGATATTTAAAATACCCACTATATGGTATACAATGAGTATTTTAAATACCCAAACTATACTACCATCAAGAAATAAAAAATTAAAAAGAGGAGTTATAGAGGAGATTCGATTATATTTTCAACTTTTTTGAGGATAATAGAGGATTTTAGAGGAGGTTTTTTAAAAAAGAGGACTTTAGAGGATTTTAAAGGAGCTGTGGCCACCCTGTTAAATTACAAGTTGTCAAAATAAGTTTAAAAATGTACCCTTAATTGCGTATAATTAAAAGGTTTCTTTACGAAAATCTACAGATCTCTTGATAATATTATAGTAACAAAAATAAATAACAAACAGTAACTAAATAAATGCAAAATAAAGTTAGATCAGGTTGCGATCTAGTGTTCTGTATAGCGATCTAGTATTCTGATTGTTCTAAACAATAATATACTGAACATAGTCATAAAATAACTTATTTTTTTGTGACTCTTTCTTGTGACTATGTATAGAATGTTGAAATGTGTAATGGAATTTCACATCACTCTTTAATAACATCGCATCGATAGAAATAATGATCACGAGGGGCTGCGTTTTGAAGTATTAGGGTACCAAGCGCGTCCGAATAATACAAAAACGTTTTAAATACAGTCATTCTGGGTAACTTTGAATTTGCGGGTAACATTGAACTAAACGTGTAAATGTTTTTAAATTTTTTTTTCTTTGGTATTTTCTTTGCCTGTTGCTTTAACAAAGATTAATATGATGAATTATCTTTTTTTACAAAAGTTTGACCAAAGAAAATTAAATTTTATTTCTCAAATGTTTTCCTCCATTTCCAGTTACTCAGTCGAATGTGGTGATAACATCGTGTGTTTTCAATTTAGAATATTTGGTATTATATTGTAATTATCTGAATAGATTTTTAAGTATTTTATTGAATTATTTTTCGAACTTTAATAAAAACTCAAAATAATAGGATTTAACATGTTTTTTGCTACAAAAAGGATATTTATTTCCACTTAGCTAAAATATAACCTAATTCAGGGTAACTTTAGACAATCAATATTTTCCAAAAATGCTTTTTTTTCTGTCTGAGTAACATTGCAATAATACATAATAAATAATAGGCATCTTTATTTTATAGTATTTTTATTATATAATGATATATGATATTATAAATATTAAAAATTATAATATCTATTACTAATATATTAATTTTTGATATTTATGGCTATCTTGATAGATTTAATAATATATTTTATTAATAGCAAATATGCGATTAATTAAATAATTTTCATTAATAACATAAATCATCTTTATATTTTAAAAAACTCATCCTGGCACAAGAAAATATGGCACTAAATCTAATTGCACCAATTCTACACTTCAAGAGGCTTTAGCCAAAATTAAATTAGAAAAATTGATTGGTGAAGCTTCTAAAATTTATAAAGTACCTAAAGCAACATTATTTTATAAGCTAAAAAGTAAACACTGTAAATCAGTAGGGCGAAAAGTGAGGAACTTTGTTTTGAAAATCACTTACTTTATTTAAGTGACAAAGGTATACCAATTGGAATTAATGATTTTAAAAGTATTGTCAAAATCTATCTGGATGATAGTGGAAAAAATATACAACAGTTTAAAGATAACCGACCAGGTTGGGAGTGGTGTAAACTTTATCTTGACAGGCATCCATCATTAAAAGAAAAAGTATCTCATTGTATTTCAAGGAAACGTGCACAGATCAATTATTGTCAAATAAAATTATTTTTTCTAAATCTAGAGAAGGAATTAAATGGAGAAACGACAGATAACATTTACAATATGGATGAAACAGGGTTTCATGATGACCCTGGAAAAAAAAACTTATTTTTTGTTGATCCTCTTGCCATCCAGAACTTATAAGAAACACAACAAAAACTTGTTACACTGTTGTTTTTTGTGGAAATGCCTCAGGAAAACTAATTCCACCATTTTTCATTTTTAAAGGAAAACACAGTTGGTCTGATTAGCTTTTCGATGCACCAGAAGGATCAAGAATGGCAACTTCTTGCAGTGGCTGGATGGAGATTTAAATATTTGAAGAGTGGCTGTTAAATCACTTTGTTCCAAATATTATAAATAAGGAAGGTAAAAAAATTCTGATTTGCGATAATTTAAGTGCTCATATATCTTTAAAAGCCTTAAATATATGTGAAAAGCATAATATAACATTTATATGTTTGGTACCCAATTCCACACACCTTTTACAACCTTTAGATGTTGGATATTTCTCGAGTTTATAAGCTAATTGGAGGTCAGTTCTTAATCAATGGCGTAAAACATCCAGAGGAAAAAAGGTTAATAACCTGCCAAAAAATTTGTTTACGCAGCTCATTGAATCTACTCTTAATGTTGGTAAAGAAAATCTAGAACATAATCTCCAAGCAGGATTTAAGGCTACTGGCATATATCCATTTGTACCAGAACATGTTCTCTCCAAATTACCCAGTTTTACAAATATAGATATTCAACTCAATATTGGAGAATCGTTTAGGAATTATGTTGGTGATATTCATCTTAATTATGAAGTAAGCAAAAAATTTAAGTTACCAATAACAGCAGGGGAAAAAGTGTATCAGCCACTGAGGTAGAAGCATACTATAAGGAAAGAGACAATAAAAAAAAAAAGTCAAGATAATATTCGAGCAAAGAAAAGAGGAAGACCACTTAGATCAAATAATATGGTTATGAAAATAAACAAAAAAACTTAATATTTTACAAAGTTCAAGCATCGTAAATGTTAATCAAGTTATTGAATACAATGAACAAGTTTTACCTGTATCTCAAAATGATACAGTTTTTTCATTGGAGCAAATAAACAATCACTATGTACATGTTTTCTTTGATCATGATTATTTTGTAAAAGAGTTAGTTGTAACTCAAGACTAAAAGAATGAAACACTGTAATATTTAGTTTTATAGTCAATGGTGTTTATTTGTGGAGAATATATAAAAATAATGTCTTAATTATTTTTTCTTTTATAACCTTAAAAATTGTTTTGTGAATATTTTATTGAAAAACCTTGTTTGTTTATTCTCGAAATATTTTATTAAAAAACTTGTTTGTTTATTCTCGAAATATTTTATTGAAAAACTTGTTTGTTTATTCTAGAAATATTTTATTGAAAAACTTAATTGTTTATTCTCGAAATAGTTTAACTAGATTTTTAAAAAAATTAATTTAAACTAATACAAAGAAATCTAAACAGCTTTTTAGATTTAAAAGATTAAAATTGACATTCAGTTTAATAGTGTTCAAAGTTACCCGAAATGCGAGGGTAACTTTGAACGCCTACTTGAACATTGTTTTTTTACATAATATCTAGCAAATTTAAAAAAATGATTACAAACTAGAAAAAAAGAGATCATCAGAACACCCTTTATGTAAAAATATTTGTTATCTAGTTAGTAAAACAATTTTTGTAGAGATAAACCTAGCGCAAACCGTTCAAAGTTACCCGTAATGACTGTAAAAGAAAAATTTTAATATTAAAATATTTTAAACGAGGTTTAAAATTTTAAGTCGAGGTATAAATTCATAAAGTTCATTCTAAATTATAATATATAATTATAAATTCATAAAGTTCATTCATTCAAAAGTCATAAGATTTTAAGTCGAGGCCGGCGCGATGGGTGTGTGTGTGTGGAGGGGATGGCACCCCGTATCTATAATTATTTTGTATTGGCACCCCTCCCCCCCACCCCACCATGACGCCTACTCGCGCCGGCCTTGCGTTTTGTATAAATATTTATAAAAATATTGCGTTTTATATAAATATTTGTATAAATATTGTATAAATTATTTTAAATATTGATTTTCAACTTTGAGTCAAATAATACAGCGTATATATTTATATTTTTATATATAAAAAAAAGTGAACCTTATTTACGTTAAATGTTTAATTAGTAAAAAAAATCATATTATTTTCAAAGTGTATTTTACAAGTTAAGGTATCTTTATTTTGTTGACTAGATTTAGAAACTAACGGGACGAGTTATTGGAAAATAAAAAAATTGGCTGTGCAAAAAAAAAGATTAAAAAGAGTGGCTGTGCAAAAAAACAGATTAAAAAAATGGAAAAAGATCAAGAAGAAAATAATGGAAAAGATCCAGAAAAAAAAAAAAGAAAAAGATAAAAAAAAATGTTGAAAACTTTTTGATCAAATTTTAAAAAATTTTTAATCAAATACGAAATAATCATGAATTAAACATGATACCGAAAGAGTCTTGAACTAAACGTTACAGTAGAAACAAATTCAATCTAATGCAACTGAGAGTGAAGAAGAATATTATAATGAAGAACCAAATATAGCAGATGATTCTGCTACTTGGCCCGAGATAATTAGTCAACAAGTAAGAGATTATTTAGTTAAGAAAGAACCTCCAATAATTCTTTTAGATAATTCTAACAAATGGTCAAATATAGACATAATTTGACAGCTATTTCAAAATGAAGAGATCATCAAAAAAGACTGTCTGCTGAACAATCAATTAATAAAGTGCAGCAAAAAAAAACAAAGAAAAAATTCGTTGGTATTGAAAGACTATTTTATATGGTTTTTTATATTTTTTAATCTTTTGAAAGACTATTTTATATGAATCTGTTTTTAGCTGAACGCAGTATAGCATTTCGAATATCTGTTGAAAAACTAGGGGGTACAAGATCAGAAAGCTAGATGATGTTGAAAAATTAGGTGACGGAAATTTTAAAGGTATTATTGAAATACTTGGAAAATTTGATATAATAATGATCATCTACAGTGAATTGGCTTTACACTGAATTACTTTTACTTAGATAAGGAGTAAAATCATTCAAAATGAAATTATAAATGTGATAGACATTAAAATTCAAAATAAAATTATGAAGCAGGTAAAATACGGTATGTATTTTTATGTGATACTTGTTTGCACTTAAGTTATAAAGAACAGATGTTTCTTGACCTTAGATATTTTTCAGATAGTAAACTACCAGATTTAAATATCAGTGTACATGATCAGTTTATTTTTTTAATATTTTTTTATTTTTTTTCAAATAACCAAGTTGCCCCCAGAAGTCCTAACGGTCTTATCATGGAGCACAGCGGGAGAGCATTTAACTAGAATTTCACGCCTCCTTTCTGACAAATGTTGCTTATTGGGCAAAAGCCGGCGTCGAACCTCGGACCTCTGGGTTCTGAGCCAGAACTCTAACCTCTGCACCACGGCTGCTAAATACTTATTAAATTCATACATGCAGAAAGCAGTACAAGAGAAAATCTATTTTTTGTGTTGAAGCAAAAAAATTAATCTTTAAGATTAAACATTAATAACATCCGAAGGCAAGGCTACAACAATGACTCTAACTTAAAGAGAAAGATTTCAGGCGTGTATGCTAGAGTGTTAAATGAAAATTACATATGTCATAACTAAAATCTCTTTTTAGAAGATTTATATACAATTTAATTACATATAGATACAAAATTTGCCTAGAAGCTCTAACAATTTCTGAATTTCTTTAACGCATCTATGTTTTAATTTTGGCATCTAAATAAAGATGGCTATTGTTTCCCAAATATGTGAAAGAACTTACTGTAAAATCAATTTATGATACCAGGAAATGTCAAATTCAAAGTGTTTAAGTAGTAAAATTCCAAATAGGTGAATTTTAAGATGCACTTTTTGAAGTATCAGAAATCCTAAAATCTAAATACCAAAAGTTTAGCAGATCAAAAAATCACAAAGCAAAAAGTTAATTAGCCGTAGCTCACTGTTTAGCAGCCGTAGCACAGTGGATAGCGTGCTTGTCTCAGAAGCTAGAGACCCGTGATTCAACGCAACCTCTGAGCAAGTTTAATACATCGGTTAGGAAGGAGACTCGAACTTCTTTTAAATCCCCTTCCGCTGTGCTCTGTGATAAGATCGTACGGACTTCTAGGGGCATTTAAAATAACAATTATAAAAAAAAGTGAAGCTGAATCACTTGGAAACCATGGAAACACTTGGAAACCTAATGAGAAATTATAAGTTTTTAGTGAATCAACAGCTTTTTGCTCATTCAAAAACACTCGCATAAGACTTTGAAATAAATCCAGAATTTAAAGTTAAACGGCTCCGTAAAGTGAAAGTTACAAAGGCAACAATGAGCCTAATATGTACCTTTTAGATACATTCAAGATTTAGGTAAAGTAATAGATATAGATTTAAAAAAGACTTTAGATAAAGCTATACCATCGCTAGAAGGTCGTTCTGAACAATTAAAAAATTATAATAATTTATTTGGATTTGTTGAAAGGTTTCAAAATACATCAAAAAAGAAGAACTAAGAAACATGCAAAAGATTTAAAAATTGCTTTGAGAGATTTAAAAATACCAACGATTAAATCTAATAGTATTGTAAAACTAAAAGCAGACTGACGGTAATATTTTACTTGAAGAAATGTATGTCCTAAAATGTATTCTATCATCAGAATACTCCCAAAACCTATTTAAAATGTTTCAACTTTTATCTGAGAAAGACAGAGCTACGCCATTCAATAAATCAACTATTCGTATATTCAACAATTCCAGTGAATTCGTATATTCAACAATTCCAGTGAATTCGTATATTCAACAACTGCTTTTGGACAAGGATCATTTTCTAGATTAAAACTTATAAAAAATTATTTAAAATCAACAATAAATGACTAAATAATTTGGGCTATTTTTTTTAATGACGCCCTTTCTCTTCTAGACAAGGTCCAAAAATGATTTGTAATCGAAGTTTGACCTGCTATATTTGCCAAGTTTGAGCAACTTTCTCATTGTTGTAAGGTCGCATTTTTTTGTTTTTGTTTTAAATATCGTTGCTCAAAGGATGCTATCATCTCTAATTCCATCAACCAAATCTCATTCTCTCTTTAAATCCTTTAAAACTCCCATTTTTTATGCTTTTCTGACTTTTTATGCTTTTCTGACTTTTTATGCTTTTCTGACTTTTTATGCTTTTTTGACTTTTTATGCTTTTCTGACTTTTTATGCTTTTCTGACTTTTTATGCTTTTCTGACTTTTTATGCTTTTCTGACTTTTTATGCTTTTCTGACTTTTTATGCTTTTCTGACTTTTTATGCTTTTCTGACTTTTTATGCTTTTCTGACTTTTTATGCTTTTCTGACTTTTTATGCTTTTCTGACTTTTTGTCCTTGCTCTTTAACTCTTTAATTATTTGTTTTCCAGTTCCCAAATTAATAGTGGTATAACATACATGTATATATATATATATATATATATATATATATATATATATATATATATATATATATATATATATATATATATATATATATATATATATATATATATATATATATATATATATATATATATATATATATATATATATATATATATATATATATATATATATATATATATATATATATATATATATATATATAGATATATATATATATATATATATATATATATATATATATATATATATCTGTAGTATGTATATTATCTATTGTTGCAGTCTTGTAGGTTGCTTTTTTATTAACCAAATTTACTCCCAACAAGACTGAAGAGTCTTGTTGGGAGTAAATTTGGTTAATATATATAAAGGTTCAAAACGAGCTTTGGACATATTTTTGTGTCACGGTAAAGAAGAAGGTGTGATTTTCCAGATTAAACGCTCGCAAATATAATAAGTATAAAAAAAATATGTAAGTATAAAAAGTAATTCGAAATAATCTCTAAAGTTATGCGCCACCTGTCATCTTTTTTGAGGAAACTTGGTTTACAGATTTTTATGAAGTTGTCATACCCGGCTACCAACCACATCGCTAAGACAGAGTCAATAGGGGCAGCGGATTTACCATTTACACAAGAGATTATATCATAGTCAACGAAGTCAATAGGGGCAGCGGATTACCCATTTACACAAGAGATTATATCATAGTCAACGAAGTTAATTATACTCAGCTCAACTCAATGTCAGTTGAGCAAATTTAATGAAAAGCAAAAAATCGGTGAAGAATTGTTTCACCTCGGCTGTTTATATCGTCCTCACGACCTTAATAATCAAGTTCTTACTCAGTGCATTACATCGATCACAACAGATCACTGCCGCTCGTCAGATACTGCCTAACATAATCTGCTTGACAATGCTATTATATGGAAATTTCAATTTTAGCCATACATCTTATGAGTCTATCAAAGTTAACGATGGCATTAAAATACTTGTTTAGTTGGAAGTAAGAGATGAATATCAAGGCGATATCAGGTTCCAAAAGTGCTTTGATGAATGTCACATAATTCAGCTTGTCGCATTCCCAACGTACCGTAGTAGTCGACACGTTGAGGCCACTAGCACACTTAATCTGACCATAACAAATGAACCAGATCATGCTATCTTTATTAAAGAATGTGATTATTTTGTTAACACTCTAATGGCCCGGCACACTGCTTCATTGAAGGTCAACTCGCTGTTGTAGGCCTTGAAAAATTGTCTTCTTTGCCGCTACGACCTCGACTTATTTTAGGCAATTTATAAGTTATACTTATAATTTGCCTATACAAAGGAATACTTATAAATTTCCTATACAAAGGAATACTTATAAATTGCCTAATTCTAGGCAATTTATAAATATTCCTTTGGTTTATTCTAAGAGAGTAATTATTGTTAACATTTTGTAAATTTATTATTAAAGGTTTTCGGAATCAGGCTGTTATTATATTTATACACAAAAATTAAGTGTTGGTAAATATTAATTTCATATATATTCATCATTTGCATGTCTTTCATTAGTGGTTTTGCTAATTCATTTTTTTTTTACTTATATATTAGTCTGCATGTGTGTTTTTGTAGAGAAAATATTTTTTTAAGTTTTGTTGGTTGAGTACTAGCCCATGTAATATTAGAATAGTAAATAAAACAATGTATTAGGCTAAAATATACTAGTTTCAGACTTCCTGATGTTACATATGGGCGAATACGGTACATCAAACCAATTGTTTTACTAATTTTTGATTGGATATAATTTATGTGAGGAAGCCATGATAAATTTTCATCAATAAGAATTCCTAAGAATTATATTGTTTCATTTTTTCCAATTAGTTTATAATTTAAAATTAAATCAGGTAATTTTATGGGAAGGGGTTCCTGTTGTGGTTTTTTATGGAATAGAGTATACTTTGTTTTATCTACATTAAGTGACAGTTTATTAGCCTTAAACCATTCATTGACATTCCTTAATTCATAATTCATTTCTGAGTAAAGTTGCCTAATGTCACTGTTTGATAAGAAAAGATTTGTGTCGTCAGCAAACACTTTCGCGTTAAGTTTTGCTGAAGCATTATGCAAATCGTTTACATAGATCAAGAACAGCAAGGGACCAATAATTGACCCTTGTGGAACTCCACACATAATTTTTAGTTCACCTGATTTCTTATTAATAACATATTGTTTTCTTTCAGTGTAGCTTTTTAACCAATCGTATTGTTAATTTTTTCTAAAATAATGAAGTGATCAACCGCATCAAATGCTTTTGATAGGTCAATAAATAATCCTAGAGTAAAGTTATTGTTTTCGAATCCTTTAGTAATTAGGTCTACTATTTCAATTATTGCGTTTTCAGTTATATTCACAAGGAATTTCAATTATTGCGTGTTCAGCATATTCATAAGGGATGTGCTTAAAAAACCTTTTAATTAAATAGATAATATAACTGAAACACTCTGCAAAGCTCTTGGTATAAAAGTTTTAAAAAAAAGAATTCGAAGTAATCTCTAAAGTTATGCGCTGTACTTTTGTTGCACTGGGGTTGATGCAAGTTAAAAAAAAAAGAATGACTTTTTTGTTGTTGTTTTTTGCTTTATTTTTTTGATTCTTAACTTTTTTTAATTTTTGTCACAGAAAATATAATTTTTTACATCATCACCGCAGCAAATAGAGGTTTATATATTTTCCTCCGTTAACCTCATTTAGTCAATATCAATAAAAAGACTAATTAAAAATAACGCAACAAAAAATATTTTAAAAAACTATTCAAATATGTTGAAATTTAAACGATATGTATCTATATACGTTTATTTTTTAATTGTAATATATATATATATATATATATATATATATATATATATATATATATATATATATATATATATATATATATATATATATACAAAACAAACATCAACAATATAAAATATATATATTTTTTAATTTGTAATTAACACTCTGTATAAAAAGAAACAATACTCATTTAGAAATAACTTTGAGTTCCTTGTTATTATACTTATAACTTTAGGAATTCATTTTAATTAAACTCTTCTAATCTCCTTTTAAAGTATCCATAGAAACAAAAATATCAATATATTTTTAGTATAACAAATATATATATATATATATATATATATATATATATATATATATATATATATATATATATATATATATATATATATATATATATATATATACATATATATATATATATATATATATATATATATATATATATATATATATATATATATATATATATATATATTTGTTATACTAAAAATATATTGATATTTTTGTTTCTATGGATACTTTAAAAGGAGATTAGAAGAGTTTAATTAAAATGAATTCCTAAAGTTATAAGTATAAAAACAAGGAACTCAAAGTTATTTCTAAATGAGTATTGTTTCTTTTTATACAGAGTGTTAATTACAAATTAAAAAATGTATATATTTTATATTGTTGATGTTTGTTTTGTTTTTTAATAAAATAATAAATGTAAATATAATTTTTACAAAATTATAAACATAAAAAATATGACCGGAGGAAGTAGAGGTCGGAGCCTTTATTTTGTTCCGTTAATCTTATTTAGTCCAAATTATTAAAATGACTAATTAAATATATTGCAACCAAGTACCGTAAAATCGCGACTTAAATTCGGTCACTTAAGGTTCATATCTTAGCCACATTGGCGCCGCAGGATTTTTGATACTTCAGATATGACACTTTCACGCATTGTGCAAACTCCAACTTAAGTATGTTTATACCTATGTCAAATGAGAAGGTCTTGCAAAAAATCGAGATGGTAGAGTCCTGGAAAAAATGAGGGCACTTATATAACGTGGGGCACTGATGTAGTAAAATTCTCAACTTTACTGTTTTAAACTAAATTTAATTTCATTGACAGATTTTAAAATATTAGTAAAATATTGTCAATTACAAAAGTTATGGCCGTACAGATTTTCCAAATCACACCCCTCCCCCCCTATTTACAGGGGTTGTAAATTTTCCATGGTCATAACTTTTGGTATTACAATACTTTTAAAACGAAACTTAAAATCTGTCAAAAAATGTTCATCATTGATGAACATTTTTTGACATTTATCTTTATGTCGATACTTGAATTTTAGTTCGGTAACAACAGTGTTGTTATTAACGTTAAAATTTTCTTAAGCACACACAATTATCATTAAGATAAAGCAGATAAAAAAAATAAATTCATTGCTAGCAACGATAAATATGAAATAGCATGCTATTATATGCTTATTATCCACACCCCTATTGCAATAGCAACGTTAAAACAATTCCCTTTGTAGAAAATAGAACATCAAAAAGGCTTTACTTATATTTTAAATACAGTAATTAAAAAGAATTAATTGTTAAATACTTATTTTTCAATAGGTTTTAAATCCAATAAAAGATTTCTCTTAAGTTTGAAAAAAATCTTTTTTAAAGCATATCTAAGACGGAATTCTACGTGAACAGAGCAAAATGAAAAGTCTTTTTTTTATTGGTTTACTAAATCTCGTTGTTTTCGTAAGTTTTGATAATTTTTTTTTGATTTAAAAAATTGCCTATATTTTCAAAGGATTTTAATTTGAAAAAAATTCAAAGCTAAATATAAAACATTAAATTTATGTTTCTTGTTTCAACTTATAAAAATACTTTTGATGTTAACTTATTTTTAATTTCAGAACGACGCTCGCTACTATCCTGCATACCTCTGGCCTGAAAGGTAATTACTTGATTATTTGAAAATATAAATATTGTAATTGTTGGCACTCTTCTCTTTATTTATTTTAAAAATAAGAAGAAGCAGATTGATTATTTTAATAAGTTTTTAAATAAAACACTCATGAAATGATTACATATACTTTTTGAAAAATATCCTTTTTTTTGTTTCTTCTTTATACAAAAGAAATATTCAAATGTTTGTGCAAAAAGAAAAATAATTGATTAGTGGAGGGTGGGGCACCATTAAACATTACAATTGTGGTGGCATCTTATGAGTTGTGAAAAAATGAGCCTATATAATGTGTATATTTATGAAGAATAAATATATTAAAATTTCTTTAATATTCGGCACTTTTATTTATATGAAGGTAGTACTAAAAGAATTTTTTTTTTTTTTAATAATCATTGGTTTAAACAATTCAATCAAACAACTTTAAACATTTTGAAACATTTCTCTAGACTAAACCAAGATTCAAAATCACGTTATGAAGATGAACCATTGCCTGAACCCGTGCCACAAGAGAATATAGACAATGTTTTTCCAAATGATATTCCCGCACAAAAATTTCAACCAGGTACTTGGATGCGAGATGATGAATATTTGAATGATCAACATGTGCGTAATTTAAACCCAAGAGCTTCTTGTACAGGATGCACAGCTCTGGAACAGGATGATATTTTTTTAAATGATGAAACCGTGCGTCAATCTAATCCTAGAGCTTGGATGGAGCAAGATAATGTTTTTTCAAATGATGAAACCATGCATCAATCTAACCCTAGAGCTTGGATGGAGCAAGATAACGTTTTTTCACGTGATGAAATCATACGTCAATCTAATCCACGAGCTTGGATGGAACAAGATGATGTTTTTTCAAATGATGAAACCATGCATCAATCTAACCCTAGAGCTTGGATGGAGCAAGATAACGTTTTTTCACGTGATGAAACCATACGTCAATCTAATCCACGAGCTTGGATGGAGCAAGATAATGTTTCTCCGCGTGATGAAACCATGCGTCAATCTAATCCAAGAGCTTGGATGAAAAGTAATGACTTTTCTAATGATGAGCCTCAGCCTTTTATTCATAACGTTGCAGATGAAACAAAGTAATTGTTTATTTCAAAAATATAATAATTTTATTTTTCATTTCTATTTTTTTTTCTAATAGTGTTTTTTTTTCTAAAGTGCACCAAAAATGTAGTAGTTAAAGCGCTGTACTTCTGAACCTAATGTCTTGAAGTAATATTTTTCCTAAATCTTAACAGGAGCCAGCGAGAATATAATTAAATATTACTCACTTTAATGTGCTTATTAATAGAAATGCAATAACTTTTTCTGATAATAAAGAATAGTATAAAAAGTTCACTTAAAATAGAAATTTCCCCCGTCTTGTAACATTAACAGTTTAAAAATATTTTTTGTGTTACAAACTATAGTGACGTAAAGCCTTTAACTATATAACAGGAATTCTTTTCATTTTTTATTTCTTTAGTCCAAATCACAATTTACAAAAACTTTATGATGAATCTCCATTGTCTGCACAAAGTTTAACAGAGGAAGACGATGTTTTTTCTAGTGATGCAAAAAAGGGTGCATCAACATCATCTAGTTCTCACGGAAATTCAAATTCAAATTCGAATTCAAGTAACGCTGGACGCACACACTAGTAATAGATATAAATTTAACGTTTTGAAAGTTCCAGAAAAATAAATTTAAATGTAATAATACATTTCACTTTTTATTAACAATTTTTTTTTTTTTTTAATTTAATTAATTGATTTGTGAATTGCAAGTTATGACATAAAAAAATGCCGTGAAAGTGTGTAAATAAGAGTTTTTCGTATCAGTTAGAGTTCGTTATATTGAAATGCTTCAAAAGTCTTTAAACAGCACATAAGTTAAGTTTTATAATAAATAAGATAAGTTTTGTAATGTGTGTGGTGAAGTTACATTTTCCACCAAGAAATTTTCTCTTACTCCAGTGGTTTATCAAATTTTGGATGCAAAATTGGAGATTAAGATCCGGCGACCAAATATATGTTTTCAATACTTGCGTTTCTAGATTCCAAAAACTGCATTAATAAAAGGAGCATTTTAAAAGAAAAGTAAGCCCTTCCCTAAAGTCTCTAGATTACAGTTTATTTATTTTTTTAATTTATTTTACACTTTTGCCGATAAAAAAAAATTTACAAATGTAACTTATAAAAAATAATTATACGACCGGGCCTAGAAGAAGACAAATTTAGTCTTATCATTAAGCCCCAAAAAATGCATCATTAGATCATTACATAAAATATAGTTTTATAATAAAACATAGTTTCAATATGTATATCTCTGATTTAATATTATAAAAGAAAATGTAAATATATCGTATAGCGTTTAAAGTTTATAGTTTTTCAAAGAATAAGATTTAAGAATTGTTTTGTAAAATAAAAGAAACAAAATTTAATAAAATATTAAAATGACAAAAATAACATTTAACAATTGGTTGATAAATAAGAAGATTTGATTTTATATAAAACACATTTTATTCTTAGAGCAATTTATAGTTTAACTTATTTAATTAAATTTATAACTACCAATTAAGTAAAAATAAAAAATAAAAGTAAAAGTAAATAAAATTAATAAATAACGCAAAAATATAAATAAATTTCTCAAAAAGAAGATTATCATTTAAAATAATAAAAATATATGTACATATGTTGATTAATTATGTACTAATAATCTGCAGTAATTAATTAACTGTTAATTATTGATTTCTATTTTAAAGTAGCTTTATTAGAAGAAATTTGATTAATTTTGAGTTAACAAAAGTAATTGCTTAAGTTTTGTTTTGAATTGGTTTAGAGAACAATTAGTTTTCAGTTCATTATTTAATATTATGTTCCACAACTTCAGCCTCGGTTTACACCAATATTTGTATCAGACCCTCTGAGATTTAGAAGATTGTCTGGAGATCTTTCAAACTAGTGGTTGAGAATATTTTAGGAAACAAAAGCGCATATTGCTCTATAGAATTTGTGACAAAAATTCTCTTAGCCTATCAGAAATTAGACTGCAACATGTAAGATTTGCTTTCTGCACTTTCATTTGGACTTCTTTCTTCATATCTTTGATGCAATTAGTGATGAAATCACTAGATGCAATTAGTGATGAAATCACCAAAGATATGACAAAAGAATTAGTGGTAATGGTTTTATTAAAGATATAGCAACATTGGAAAAAGATATAGCAACATTGGAACAAATGAAATCACTAGTGCAATTAGTGATGAAATCACCAAAGATATGACAAAAGAATTAGTGGCAATGGTTTTATTAAAGATATAGCAACATTGGAAAAAAGGTATCAAGGATATTGGAGTCCTGTGATTTCAACTGACTACTTCTGGGCTGTGGTGAGAAATGCCCCAAATGTGGAGCATATACAATAGAAAAAGAAACGGTGTAATGCAGAGAACTTATACCTCAGCCAAATAAATATATATAATTTATCATTAAAGAAAACTATTAGTCAAATACAGATAAGTGTCTTTATGAGGTTGTTAATATAGGCATTGAAACCTTTTTTAATTTGTGTTGAGTGGTTATAATAAAATACTTGTGCTGCATTTCAGTTTATGTGTTTAAGTTTATAAAGTCACTGAAAATTTTTAAAAAAATGATCAATGTAAATAAACTTTTATACAACTTTTTTTTAAATATCAAGAGCAAGAAGAAGTGTAATTACCAACCCACAAAAAATCCAAAAATAATATAGTCATTAAAAACATGTCGTTAAAAATGTTATCAAGCATAAATACAATATATTATTTTGAAGACAAATATTTAAAATTTAGCTAATAATGCTAAATATTATGATATTAACCATAGGCATAGAACGCGCTAGGGCTCGGGGGCTTTTGCCCCATCCGGAAATTTGTTGCTGGGGCTTTGGCCCACCCGGGAAAATTTGCCAAGCTTTCAAAAAGATTTAAAAAATAAAAGCCATAATATACTTGAAAATTTACAAATATAACAATTTCAAAATGATTGTAATATTTCCACAAATACAAATAGTGATTTTCAAAAGTAAGGCTTTCAAAAGTATAAGTTATTTTTCGAATTTCAGAAATTCCACGCTTCTGATGAGTCCCAAGCGAGTTTGAGATCGGTAAAAACATATTAAAAAGCAAATTAACGGAACTACATTAAATAAAGAGTTGTGTAAGTAAAACGTTCGTTTAGTATTTTTTTCTTTGATAACTTAGGGCGTTGCTATGGCAGTTTTATTTGTATTAACTATTAATAAGTTTGGAATTAAAAAACATTTGAATTAAAAAACGTTAGTTTTTGAAGAAATTTTTTAATTGTTCAACAGTACATTGACTTTTAAGCAAGAAGTTGTAGAACTTGTACAATGAAGAATATTAGTCAATACTTTTTAAGAAAAGAAAATCAATTCGGAACAGTTGCATTATTTTCTGAACCTCAAAATGGTAATAACTTCCAAGATAATACTCATGAAAGTTTATCATTTGTTTAGTCAGATGATGCAACTGATTCAACCGCTGTTGTTGAGTTGACGTCTTTTACAGAGGAGCCTGGACCTTGTTGTTCAAGATAGTCATCTTTTTCATCAAAAAAGGAAAGAAAATTTAAACAAAGCTGGAATGAAAAATATAAATGGGTTTTACATGACCGCGAGAAAGAAAAAGTTTTTTGTTCTACCTGCATCAAAGCTACCCTAATGAAAATGCCTTTACCTCGTAGTTCAACAGAAAAAGATTCGTACGAAGCTTTTATTTTAAACGAATTTTCTAATTGGATAAAAAGCGTTACAAATTTTTGGTTCTCACGAGCGGTCTGAACTTCATAGGGCGTCCGTTAGTATGATCGCCTCAGCAATACTGAAATCAACCGTTATCCAGCAGCTTATTCATCACCAAAAGAAAGAATCGTAATCGTACGGCTTTATCAAAAATATTTACAACACTTCTTTATTTGGTAACTCTTCTTTTTTTTCGTTTTTTTTTTTAATTTGTTTCAGAAAAATTTAGATTAACTATCAATTGTTCAATTTATTTACTGGATAACTAAATGTTTCTTCTTAATGTATTTACCGGATAACTAAATGTTTCTTTTTAATGTATTAGGAAACGCAAGGGCTTGCCATTTGTGGAAAGGTTGAAAATAATTCAAACTTTCGCATGCTATTCAAACTACGAGCAGACGATTCTCTGGAACTGAAGAAATGGTTGAATCGTCTTGAAAAGCAAAAGTGGCTCTCGCCTAAAATTGAAAACGAAATCCTACAAGACTTTGCTCGTGCAACGCTTCGTAAGCTATGCGAAAGTATAAGGAAATCACACTTCTATAGTTTGATGGCCGATGAAACAACGGATATGTCCGCAAAAGAACAAGTTTCGATCTGCATTTGTTGTGTTAATGAAAAATTTAAAATTGAGAAGCTTTTTATGGGACTTTACCAAACCGAGAACATCAAGAGCGAAACTTTGTTAAACTGTTTGATGGACGTTTTATGTCAATTTAGCCTGTTGATTCAAAATTTTCGGGGCCAATGTTTTGATAGATTGTCTAACATGTCTGGAAGTATCTAGGATTGCAGACTTTAATGAGGGGGAAAGAAAAACGCGCAATTTACGTGCACTGCCGCGCTCATAATCTCAACTTTGTACCACAAGATTCTGATGAAAATCAAACAGAGATCAGGAATATTATGAATTTAGTGCAATCATTCATCTTATTTGCCCGTGGATCTCCCAAACGACTGGCATATTTCAATAAATTTTAAAATGTAGAGGATGTAGAAAGCGGAACATCACTGCTGCCACTTTGCCCCACTCAATGGATCCATAGAAAACCGTCCATTATATTTTTTACGAGTAACTTTTCCGCCATCATCAACTGGTTAGAGGACTTTGAAAATCATTTTGATAATTCAGCCAAAATTAAGTCAGAAGCAGCGGGTTATCTGGAATCTTTTTGTAAATTTGACACATTTTTTAAATTGGAAATTTTGCGCATGATCTTCACGATAATCGAAGATGCAGCACTCCAAGGTAAATATTTTTTATTTAATAGTGTTTTTTTTTTTTTAAATATATTATTTTAAGCAAATTATAATGTTAAACGTTTATTGAAAATCATTTTAGGCATGCAGCCTAATTTTTGCAAAGCAAGAAATACCATCAACACGCTTAAGGAGTTGTTAAAAGATACTCGCTTCAAAGTGTTATAGAATGCAGCCGTTGTATAGCAGAATTAAGTTTACTCGACAAACCAGAGATGCCACGGAAATGTAAAATTACATCAAAATTTACTGGAAGTGGAATTCCATACTTTGTTACGACTCCAGAGGACCACTACCACCAGCTTTTCTATGCATCTCTGGATTGTGTTATAACGGGATTTGCAACCCGTTTCGAACCGACTAAGACCACTGAGCATTTAGCAAATGTAGAAAAATTTATCATTGGTCAGTGCTTGAAATTTGGATTCATTGAGGCGTTTTACAAAGATGACTTTGACGATTATAGAAGGCTATATACTCCATCGCGATATATTTGTAGATCATGCAAAATTCAAAAATATTAAATTAAATAATTTTGAATCAGTTTTGAATGAGTGTCCTTTCTCACTTAATTCCACTGATTCCTCCATATGTATGAAGTCATTTTACTTGCCTCCATATGTATGAAGTCATTTTACTTGAGAAAATAAATTACATTTTTTTTCCCATTGAAAAAACTTTTTATTTCTTATTATAGATTTTCCACTCCTACAAAATAGTTTATGCCCCATCCGGGAAAACTAAAACTCTACGCCAATGACATTAACTCTTCGACATTTATCATTGAATAAATTGTGTTTATATATATATATATATATATATATATATATATATATATATATATATATATATATATTATATATATATATATATATATATATATATATATATATATATATATATATATATATATATATATATATATATTATAAATGAATTGAATAAATCATTTTCATAATTACTATCAACGAATCGAATTCTATGTTTTCTTGATCAACACACAGAATATTATTTTCAGCCTGATTTGGCGGTGTAGCAAGTGGAACAATCAAAATAAATTTCTCCATTATGAAATAAATATTCATTATCTAACATAAAAAAAATTAAAAACATTTTTTAAAACCAGAAAATGGACTTGATGATTTGCAATAAAATTTTGCATACAAGAAGTATAAATATCGTTATTTCATTTATATCGCTTGCATGTTTTTTATGATTAGACTTAAAGTACATGGCATGATTTACTTAGAATAAATGCTTTTT